>CM031242.1:820765363-821365363 GCA_018340775.1 Taxus wallichiana var. yunnanensis | reverse complement strand
TCAATATTTTAGACACTTGATTTTATAGATTGTACTTCAAGAAGATCATGATTAATCAATTCAAGGCATAGAAATGGTGGAGCTTCAAGAAAATTGTCTTCAAACATACACTTGAACATTGTATCTTCAGCAAAGGAAAACAAAACAAGGTGGTAGCAGGAATTTTATTCAACCACTCCAAGAATCAGTCCCAAAGAGAGAATCTCAATATGTGAATCCTATACAACATATTTTACTATGATCATGTTTGCAAAATTCAATATTTTCTTATACACTCAAATATAAAAAAATGATCTATACAGACTAATCTTCATGATAAAAACCTTGTATGTTTTACATTAAACTTCAAAGTTCTATATCGAGCTTGACGTATCTTTTAATCACATGGTTATTCCAACTTTCGTTAATCTAGCCTCCATAGCCTCCATAATCTACTCTACACAAAACAATATCCATGATTAAAAACCATATCTTTTAAACCATGGTCTTGATTATTTCCCAAGCTCTAATTCTTATGGCCTGGAATTTAACCATTTCATAATTGGCTAATCTAGCCTCCACATCAATGATTGTTTCCAGCAAAACGTTATTTTCTGACAAATGGTCTTGACTATTTTGGATGTCAAACAACCTCTCTAATGAGAGATTATGCACTTATATAGAGGTGAATCTCTTTAAAATAGAATTTTCCTACACCATAAGTCTATTAAGGAGAAATCCTAAATAGTAAAGATCTGTTTCAAATCTTAGTTTCTATTTTTTCCCCAAAGACAATTTTCAAGATAATTAAAGTCCCACAAGATATTTAGGCACTAAATTTGACATTATACACATTAAATTTATCATCGTCTTTCATCATCATCTATCATTGATTATCAATTGTCATCATTCATCATCTACGTCCACATACAATACATGACAATGCAAGTAAACAAGAAACATACATATAATTCATGATAATCACCATCTAATCACCATATAATTAAATTCAAATACCATAGTACATACTCAATAGTAGAAGTTTTCAAATTCAATATTTAAAGTTTCCTCAATAATAAAAGTTTCTAATTTTCCGACACCATAAGTCTATTAAGGAGAAATCCTAAATAGTAAAGATCTGTTTCAAATCTTAGTTTCTATTTTTTCCCCAACGACAATTTTCAAGATAATCAAAGTCCCACAAGATATTTAGGCACTAAATTTGACATTATACACATTAAATTTATCATCGTCTTTCATTATCATCTATCATTGATTATCAATTGTCATCATTCATCATCTACGTCCACATACAATACATGACAATGCAAGTAAACAAGAAACATACATATAATTCAAATACCATAGTACATACTCAATAGTAGAAGTTTTCAAATTCAATATTTAAAGTTTCCTCAATAATAAAAGTTTCTAATTTTCAAAACCCTCTTTTTCTTTAGACAATTCTATTCTGCTCTCTTCACCAACGGCTTCTTCCATTGTGGCTGTACCTCTTTCCCCAACACCAGAAATAACCCCCGAACTTACAAGATCTTCAGCAGCCCTGTCCAGATTTTTTAAAATTCTTTCTTCTTGATTTGTTGCATCTCCATGCGACAACAAATTTGGATCAGCAGCTGCTTTGGCTTTGAACAATATGTCAGGGTCGAGACCATGCTCTTTAATTATCCGCTTTAGTGTATTGTTTTGTTTGTTAACCAAAACAATATTTTGCTTCAAATTTTTGTGCGGATAAGTTTGTTCTTTCTGTTTCCAAGTGAACTTGCAAAACCTTCGCTTGACTCTTCAAATTTTCATATTTCAAGCTGCACAAAAAGAGTAATGTCAATTCAAAATATTAATGTAAATTCAAAATTTCAAATTTACAAAAATGATTGTTTGAATGTAATAGTACTTCTGACCGCTCTATCTCTTTCGGCATTTGCGATTGATACCAAATCCTTGTCCTTGGACCATTTGTTAAAATATGCCTGGGCCTCAACACTAATATTTTCCAATTTGTTTAGTGCCTTATCTAAAATGCCGTCTTTATAGTTGTTGTTAAACGTGACAGTCCCACATTTTACTTGGGTAAGTAAGGAATCCATCTTCGCAGGTTGATTCTGGACTGCAGCGTATAAACTATCCCGTTGCCAATAATTTTCATAATGACTAATGATCTCATTGATAAGAACTTTAGCCCTTCTCTCCCATTCTATCAGCTGTTGGATATGAGGAATAATAAACTCACTGACATGGGATTGACAATCATTACCTATTAAGTTCTCCAAAGGAAAAGGTGGGAACTCTTCACTATCTGAATCTGATGCAGATGATCTTGCTGGAGAAGAATGGGGGCTTTCACAAAGATCAACTGCTCCTTGTTTCTGCCTTTGGGTAGGCTGATCCTGTTTTTGAAAATATAAATCAAGATTTAGATAAATAAATTTAAATCAAAATGTAATTCAAAATTGTAAAGCATATTAAAATTGAAATTTGAAGTATACCTTCTGGCCTTGAATCATCTCGCGGGTATCGAAAAAACCAATTGGGTCATTCTTTATCAATGCCCAAATAATCTTCATCTAAATTTATATTGTTCAAAATAGATATGCTCGTTGCCTTTGGGCAAGCCACCAAGTGAGAGAGTTGGAATTGAAACGAGGTGTCAGGTTTAGTGTCCCACTTTAGGGCGAAGCAAAAGGCATGCGTTTACCAATGTTCTTTTCTTTGTTCCTCTCGTTGGCATTTTAAAAATTAATGGTTGAGTGGGTGTCGGTGTTGTGGTTTGATCATGGTGACATGTGCTGAAAAGTACAAGAAAAATGAAAAATATTAAAATAATTCATAAAGTGAAAACTACGAAATTAAACGTACTATAGAAAAGTTGTACCTTGTTGTCGAGGGTTGTTTTTTCGGTGCCACGGGTGGCCTTGTAGGAGTTGAACTCGGTGGTACATTCGGAAGATATGAATGCATGCGTTGTATGGAGTGAGTTGGGAAGAAGGTTCCATATTCCCTGCAATTCATCAATATTAAATGTTGTCAATTCATTTGGTTAAAATTTAAATTGAAAAATAAATATGCAACTTTGGAATTTGTAAATAATATATGTGAATGTATTACTTCTCTGGTGTTTAACGAGTTCAAACGCTTGAGGGTTTGGAGAGTGAGCTTCCATTTGGAGGAGTCCCCAAAGCCTCTGCGTGTTGTTGGCCTCTTCCTCTCGACATCTTTTTTTTTCTTGGAATGGCTTCAAGATATCTTCTCTGCAAAACATTAAAATTTAAGTTTTAATAACTGTGCATTGTAATGACAAAAATTATAATACAATTACAAACTAAATAGTTTATACCTGTTGTTCATCAAATGGAATTGAGAATTTCTTCAAAGCCTCATCAGAGCAAGTAGGAATTTCTTTATGTTTTAAATTTAAAAGTGCCTCATAGTAGAAGCCGAGGAGATAGTTTGTTGAATAAATGAAAGGTTTATCTGAGAGTTTTGAATTTGTTATTTCAATTCTTATTTTTTTGGATAGATATGTGCACCAATCGAATTTATGTTTTGAGATAGTGGCACAAATATATGCAATGGCCCAATTTGGTATATCCATTTGGCGACCTGCAAAACAATTACGGCTTGAAAAAATGAAATAAGTGCGGCGAAAGTGGTGTGCAATTGATTGTGTATCTACACCACGCTGGATTTATTGACATGGGCTGCGAATGCGAAACAGTGTAAGTTACTTTAAATCTATAACAACAAATTGTATCAGAATTAAAAACAGATTAAAAAATATGAATTAAAAGGAATTATACTTACAATCAACATGGAAACCATATGTTGATTCGAGAAATTTCTTGTCTTCTTCCACTAGTGTTGCCTTGGTTGTAACAATTGGTAAATTTCTGATAGGAAGGCCAGTAAACGATGTATGTCATTTGCTTCAATAGTGAATTGGAACATTTGGCCATCGTTCAGAGTCACATAAAATATACCGTCCTCTGAATTGTAGCATGACAGAAGGTAATTCAAAATATCCGGATCTGTTTCGAAATGGGGCATATTAACGAGCCCTGTAAATTCACACTCTTCCATTATAGCTTGATATTCTGAAGACATCTTTAAGGCCGTATGGATGTGAGGGCATAAGGGATTCCTGTAGTTGATCTTGGAAATCGATTGAGTTGGATTCTCTTGATTTTCTTGCTGAACTTGCAGTTGGGAAGCATGTGAAGTCGACATTATAGCTGTTATTGCGTCTTTGTCAAAGATTTAGACCTGCAAAAATTCAAGAACGGGAAAATGAAGATGAGAAAATGAGCGGCACAAGGGTATTTATAACCTAAATAGTGCGTCACTTGCCCCTATTGATGCGCGTCAGCAGTTCTGATGGCGCGCGTCATTTGACTACTGATGTCGCGCGTCAATCTGAAAGAGTGTCGCGCGTCAATAGAAGATGGTGTCGCGCGTCAATAGAGGATTGTGTCACGTCAATAGAAGATAGTGTCACGCGTCAATAGGAGATAGTGTCGCGCGTCAATAGAGGATAGTGTCGCGCGTCAATAGAAGATGGTGTCGTGCGTCAATAGAAGATTGTGTCGCGCGTCAATGGAGGATTGTGTCGCGCGTCAATAGAAGATGGTGTCGCGCGTCAATAGAAGATGGTGTCACACGTCAATAGAAGCAAATGACGCGCGTCGTCAGGGGCTAGTGACGTCATTACGAGCCAGTGTCGTGCGTCATTTCGAGCTAGTGTCGCGCCTGTGTCGCGCGTCATTACTATCTAGTGTCGCTCCAGTGTCGCGCGTCATTACTGAAACAAATGTCGCGCCAGTGACGTGCGTCATTACGAACTAGTGTTGTCGGACGTCACTGATGGAGCCTTGAAAAACCAGGTGAAAATTTTGTTTTTTAATCTTTGTCAAATTAAGCCTTTATTTGAAATCATGGGTATATTCACCTTTTTCCACCTTCAATTTTATAGGGGTGTCTTAAAATGAACCACGCTTAGTCCAAAATTCTCGTGGTAATGAATTAGTATATTTTTTCTATTATGCCGGGTATTTTCCACCTTTCTTGATGTGGAAGAGAAATTTTATAGGGGGTGTCTAAAATTGAGGTCCAAAATTCTACGTGGTAATGAATTAGTGGTTTTTTCATATAGCCATTCATTCAATAGTCCAATTTTTATTTCTTCCAATTTTTTTCTCTCTGAATTTTGATTTTTCTCGACCTTGCGGTCATATTTAGGTGCAAATGCTTTACTAAATCTACCCCATGGTGGGTGCCAAAAACTTTTGGCAAGGGAATTTGTCAGGAGGACAAATTTGTGAATTCCTTGCCAATGCTTTAGGAATCTAAGTCCCTCTACTTAACTGGTGTAACTGCCGTATATGCATGCACGAGAAAATGTGGATTTTTGTGGTGGCCTTTTGACCGGGATCCAACAGGGGCACTCCACTGACCCTGCGGAAAATGCTTGCAGTTATCTACAAGGGGGGAAATTTTCTATGAAGGTGGGAAAGGGAGTGAGAAAAGAGGTAGGAGAACTAATGTTGTAGGTAGAAAATCAGATTCCTACACACATTAGTTAGAAACTTTAACACATGCATTTATGAGAAGAAACAACCCTACAAATGGAAACAAGACGAGATAAGATTGTGAACTCAAAGTTTCTAAAATCTCCTCATCAAAAAGGATACAAAATCCTTCTTCTTGTATTGATGCTTAAACAGAAGTTGTACATAATGTGGGAATGGAAGAAATTTGAGAATGGAGGGAAGTAGAAGAAAATGGCTATCTCCTTTGCTTTCTCTAAGTATAATGCACTCGTGAGTTTACAAGATCAATTTCCAACCTCTACAATGGCATGAAGAATCCATTAAATATCTTGCAAGAAACAATTACAACTTCTTCTTTGTTAGCAAGAAACGGTTTACAATATTTTCAGTCATTTGCGTCCGTTCAGATTCTTGATTTGCGAAGAAACCCCAATGACGGAAAAAAACCAGACTTTTCATAATCCAACTATTACACTTGTTTTATAACTTTGAATTTGAACCGTTCATCTTGCCTTTGAAACTTTAAACCAAAGTCGTTCATGTGGGAGAAATTTACTGGAGACGGTGTGGAGGATGCCTTTTGCATTTTGTGACTTTATAGAGATTTGACATTTTTTATATTTTTGGTCCGCTCTTTTGCTTTTGATTTAAGCTTGACACGTTGCTTCATTTGAGTGGAGGCAGTCGCGGGTCACTTTTATAATTTTACCTTTTTTTTTTAAGACGGGCTCAAAAAAAAAAATTCTCCACCGACCCACTTTCCCACTTTGACTTTCTAATGATGGGCTTGAGATTTGAATTTTTCCTTTGTGTTTGGTGGGGTTGTGGGTCACTTTATGAATTTTAGCCTTTTTTACAAAGAGGCTCAAAACCTCAAAGTTCTCTGTTGACCTTTCTAATTAGATATGTCCACGTACCTGTGGATAATAGAGCCAAAATTTGACGGGGAAGAGAATGCCCATCATTCATGACTGTGGAAAAAATGTAGAGAAGAAGAAAAATCCACCATTTTGCACCTAATTTTCAAATTTCTTTTGTGAACCAAGGAATTGAAAACAATACAAGGTTCTACGATCCATGGCCATAGAAAGATCAACAATTTCATTCAAATGAGGACAAAAATAAAATTTTCACGCATCTAGACAGGAAAACATAATATTTATCAAAATGTGCAGACTGGAGAGTTTAAACAACTTCAAAGCATGAATTTATCTATTGTTTCAGACTTCCAACTTTACTTGAACAATTCTGGAGGGTGGGAGTTCAAAATATTTGAATTTGACTTAGAAAATGAGGGGGGATTTTGAGGCCGACAACAACTAGCTCTAGCTTGGGGACATGACATTGACTGAGCATAGTGAAGACATGACATGGAAATTCGAATCTCAATCTCTAGACCACTATAATTCATTAACTAGTGCCTTATCCATTGGACCTTGCGAGTCATGTATAACTTAAAGAAAAAAAGATCGAAAAAGGAAACACACAAACACACAAACAGAAGGAAACACACGACACACAACAAAAGGGGAAACAAAACCACACAACGGAAAGGGAAACACACCTAACAATCACCTATGGTACAAGGTGGGGGACAACCCGCTTTCACTGATGATACAATTTCAAGTATTACCCCATCGAAGGCAATTCTAGCGGCATTCCATCCAAATATGAGAGAATGAAATCATTCTTTCCACAAGCTTCATGAATCTAGAATGGGCCGAGCCATAATGAATCAAACTTTCCATGGATGCCTTTTGGTTCTCTTCTCTTGTCCCATAACAGGATGAAGTATCCAACTTTGAATTCTCTTGCCTTGGCCTTCTTATCAAAAATCTTCTTTACTTTCAATTGGTGCTCCTTAATGTGATCCACCACTTGGAGTCTATTTTTTCCGGCTTCTCAAGAAAGAGGATCCTCTTGTCAATGGAATCCTTATGCGACCATATTCTATTGCACATGTAGCGGCTTGAGAAGCTGGCATCTCAATCGTGAGAGGAATTTATACTTGAATCCATACAAAAATTGGAATGGTGACATACTTATTGCCTTCTTGGGAGTGATCCTATCTGCCAACAATGCATTGTGTAACCTTTTGTTCCAATTCCTTTGATTCTTGTCTACAAGCTTGCGGAAAATGGTCACAATGTTCTTATTGCTTGATTCAACTTTGTTTGTTTCCTTGTGGATAGTATTCGAAGAATGAGATAAGGAGATTCCGTAACCATAGAAAAACTTGGTCATCTCTATTGAAGAGAAATAGGTTGCATTATCTGCTACTGAATCTTCTCATGCGGAACTCCGAAGCAGACTATGATGTTCTTCTTGATGAAGTTCCATATTGTTTTAGTCTTGGCTTGTTTGGTTGAAAGGTCACCACAAAAGTCCATGTTTTCTCACGCATGCATAGATGGGAGCTGCACCCGATTAAGAAGAGGGACTTAGATTCCCAGTGTTAGAAAGGAATTCACAAATTTGTCCACCTAATAGATTCCCTTGCCAACAGGGAAGGTAGCGGATGCCCATAGATGTTCATCCAAATGAAGTAGAGTGTAAGTATGTAATAAGAGAAGTGTGTGGGGGATATGAACATGTTTCGTGACAAGCGTGGTGGTAAACATATGAGCGAACTTGAAGATAAGAGACATGAGACAACAAGTGAGCTAAAACGTGAGTTTGAACAAGGTGTAACCCACACTAGGTGACATACTATCCTGTGATGTATGGAAATTTTGTGTGTGCATGTGAGAGTTAATTATTGATTAAAGTGAAGATTCGTGAGATAGTGAGTAAAAACACAAGACAACTTTTAGGTATGAGTGAAACAAATGATTGTTGAGTAGTGAAATGGAAGGTAATTGTAGGTCATGCATTTCTGCATTGCCAACTAGGCATTGATATCACCGACATAGATAAATTTGATTCTAGTCACAACATTTCTCTAGTGCCACCTAGGTGTCCATATTCCTGTAGAGATATTGGAAATACCCCTGAGAGAGAGTGTTTGATATTGTTCATTTTTTTTGCTTTTGAATTTTAAATTTTTCTTGATTTTTAATTTATTTTTGACATGATATGCAGCTCTCTTAGTTTTCCAAGGGGTTTAGAACCACTAGTGGCTTGATGGAGGGAGTGGGGGTGACGATGGAGACGAAATTAGAAAGCATCAACAAATAATGCCCTATGATATTTAAGCCAAGATTTTAATTGTGTGAGCGTGCATGGATATCAAAGAGAACATTTTTTTAATTCACGAAGTAGGGAGAGACCAAGGTCAAACAACTATAGTAGAGACTATTGACTCACAAAACATGACAACCAGATAATCAAAGTGTTCACCAAAATCTATGAAACAAACCAAGACATGGAATGTGAATGAACTGTAAATGAAATATGGAATGAAACTTGAATGAATAGAGCAACAGTGGAAGAACATTCATGAGAAGCATTGTTTATTGAAATTTTTGAAATATATTGATTTTTTTGATTTTAAAATATTTTTAGCTATGTGGATATGTGTGTCTTTGTGTCAATAATGATATTATAGGAGGTGTGGAGAATTATTCCATGTTTCGAATCCATTCCGGATGAATAGAATTGAAATGTATGTATTGTGCGAAATGTGGTAGTGAAGACCAATGAAAGTCCCTCGGTCCATATATGTCCTAGGTGAGTGAGAGATATAATGTATAAAAGTAATAGATGATGAGATAAATAATTGGAGTGGGGGGATGATACGAATGATAAAAAATAAAAATTCCAAATATAAGCCATAAAATAGTGGTAGATGAAGAAATTGAGTGTGGGGATGAGGTACATAAGAAAGGTGTTGAGTGTGTCACATGTGTGAGAATGTTAGGTGGACAAGGACATGATAATAAATGAATGATACAAGGTGAAGTGTTATGAAGCATGGTGGGAGTGATGATATCAGGTGGACGAGGTGTGGAGAACATAGTGATGTCTGAAGGAAGCATAAGAGGTAATGGTATTGTTTTGGGAAGAATGGATATGATGATAGGAGTATGGCATGAAATGGGAAGAGGTATGTAAGAGGGAATGTTAAAAAAATGGGAATGTGGGAGAAAATTGAAAGGATGTGGAAGCATAATTGGATGTGGAGGAGGCTTCTGTGAGGCACAAGTATTAGAACCAATGGTTACACGTGTGTGTGATGGATGAGGAAAGGATTATAAAAATGGTGCTTGAACATGTGGGGATGGAGGCAAGAAGGTGGATGTGGAAGAAAACTCCAAAGGAGTTAAAACAAGGTAAGTGAGTGTGGGTGACTTGCGATGAAGATATAGAAGAATAAGTGTATACAAGTGACAAGACATATATGAAAGAGGAGTGTAAAAACCTTGATAGATGGTGTAGGATGTAATAGAGGCACCACAAGAAAGAATGGTGCTTGAATGAGTGATGATGAAGGAATTGAGAGGCATGTGGAAGAGGGATTTGGAATAGATGAAACAATGAGTGATCGAGGTGTGATGAAGGGCACAAAGTAGGTCAAGGAATGGGATGTGTGAGAAGTGGAGTATATGGGACCAAAGGGAGTGATAAGTGTGATATTGTGGTGGCAACTAAAGAATCACATGTTGATAGAGATGATGGGGAGAACTCTAGAAATGTAGGTGATGAGGAAGCTGTGGCAAAAGTGGAAACACACGAGGATGGAGATTGAATAGGATATAATGTGGATAATGAGACACGAGGAGGGAATGATGATTTAGATGATGAAGTCATGGTATAGGGAGAAGAAGTGGAATAGTGTTGTGTGAGGTGAGTGAATGTGTGTTATAAGGTAGTGTAGTGGGAGATGAAGTCTTGATAGTGATGGTACCATTTTTGAGAAGGTATTGAATGATGTTGAAGAGTTGGGGGCATGAGTTAATGAGGTTACCATCAGTATGATGGTAAGCACACGTGTCATGGGAGGAATGCCATAATGGTGGGGGTGGTTTGGGAGGGAGAGTGATGAGATTGGTGTCAAATAACTTGTGTAGAATAGAAGAAAGTGGCTAAGTAAAGGGAGTGAATATGTGAAAGTTTTGGATGAAGCTATGGGCCCTAAGAGAACATAATGAATGTGAAGATGTGGGTGTATAAGGTGGTGAGATGTGAAGAGGATCCGATTGGAGGACGTTGTGAACATGGGAGTGTGAAGGTGTAGTAGGTGGAGGAGGAACCAAAATGTGCGGTAAGGAAGGAGGACGACCAAGATGAACATCCTCAAGGCATTGTGTCATGTGCATGACCTCATTAAATGTGTGTAATAGATAAATTTTCAAGTGATGTGAGATGCGAGGGATGAAATTTTGGAAAAGAGGTCAATGAGCTCAGATTGTGGGAGTGGAAATGAAAGGTGATGAATGAGAGCACACCAACGTCAACAAAGTCAAAGATGGACTCCTATGGGCTTGACAAATGTGAAGGTCAACTAGTATGTGCTTTGGGTGTGATATGGATGGATAAGTGAGGAAGATATCGTAAGTTGTGTGAACATGTAAATGCTTTATCTTTGTGGGAGGCGTGAGTACTAATCAAGTGCTTGACTAGAAAGTGAAAGTAAGAAAGTACGGAGAAGAAGAGATTCGTCATGTGTAATGAGGTGACATGTATATAAGAATATATGCAAGTGGCGTTGGGGTCCTTGGTGCCTTAAAATTTTTCAAATGTGGTCAATTAGAAATGCGGTGGACAAGGACAACGTGGTAGCATGGGGTGGATAGACTCGTTACAAATAAAGCAATAAGTCGGTGCTTGGTGGAAGTCCCCCCAAGTGTTAGAACTCAAGATTTGCAATGTGGTCAAGAAGGTGTTGAAGAATAAAATTAGGGTATGAATGATAATGGAAATTACTAGAATCCATGGGGGATGATAACCACACCTATGAATAGGACTTTGAAACATGAGTGGAAAAATTCAACAAGATGGTATAACTAAAAAATTGCAAGTCGAGCACGATTCTGATTAGCTCTGGGATGAATCAAGAATAATGACAAAATGCATAATGGATGAGCTAGAAGGTTAGAGGTTAGTTGTAGTTGCAATTGTCTCTAGGAAAAATATGGGATGAGAAAATCGTAGTACGAGTCATAGTTGTGGTGAGAATAAAAAAATAGAACTCCAAATAGATGATAGAAACACGTATGTTAGTGTGGGAGAAGGCTTGTAGAGAATAGGAACATTCACATGTGTGACTTATAAATAGTAGGGTGATGTTTGTTTGTCTTAAGGTTGAGTAGGGTCTCGGTATGTTTGTCTTCCTATAAAAGGTTCTCTCTCTAAATACCAAGGGTTACCTAAATGAGTGTGGTACACTAGAAAATTTCTCGTTTCCAACTATACTTTACCCCTTGATTAACCAAGCTATATTTTACTTCGCTTGATCAATCAAACTAGGACCATCACTAAGGATAAACATGGTTCTCATCTCACAGGTGTACTAGTCAAGTAGGTGGGGTACTCGTTTTGTTGGCGGTTCCTCAAGGTTTCAACTACTTTGGGGTTCTTTTAGTACTCCTCACAATGAGTTTATGGGATTATGCCCATGCACTTCCCACACGATTATGCGACAAGTATTTACCCTTATAGGAACCTATGATAAAATGTGTAGTTCATTCTCGATTCATTCCTTTAAGAAAAACAAATGTGTTTTTAATTTTTGTAGAAACAAAGTTATAACACGATTGCAGATTATGACTACCCTCTGAAAATAGATTGTTATATTTTTTGTGTTAGAAATTGCAACCCAAATCGCGATTCTGACCTAGAATTGTAACTTGTTTTTTTGGATTTTATAGACCTACAAAAACTAGATGTTAGATCTGTAACATATGTTAGAAAAAGGATAAAAACAATACAAAAATAAACCACGAGAAAAGTACTTGTTAGATTCAAAAATAAAAATAGTTACCCATAACCAAAATGGTCCCACCATGGTCGCCAAAATGTATGCCTAGATTTGGATCACCTGCAAGATGGATTAGTTGATATAAAAACTCCAAATCAATGCTACTAAAACAAAATGGGCTTATGATTCCATTGTGAAGAGAGGGACAATTGTAGTTTATTTCATTGAATAAAGTGGGTAAAAAATCTTCCAGATCTGAATCTAAACTTGGAACAAACAAACTTGAAAAATGTTAGTTGTTTTTGGTGGTTAGGGGACCTGCCTCGTCATTCCTACCTCATAAAGAGATAAAAGACATTTTATTGATTTAAAATTAAAAAAACAATAAATGAAAATGACAAGTATACCCGATTCGAGATGGCATGACAATCACGGTTGCGATTCACCTTTGAAAAATCACATGGAGATTGTAACCCAATTGTAGTTATGATTCCCACATGTGTTAAAATTCATCTAAAATATTACTGCAATATGTTGTATCATTCCTTTTTTCTTTGCTTTCACTTATTCAAAACCTACAAGACCGAGATATGCAAGTAAGAGAGAAAGAAAATTGAAGTATAGCCTTAATGCACAAAGAGTCGGGGCCTAAGAGTTGTTAAGAGAGATGAAATTATGTGGGTGAGAGAGATTTTATAAATTTGGGGTGCATAGGAAATTGGGACACACATGAGTGCAATGATAGGGTCCATAATGCATTGGGCATGCACATGGGTAGGTGGGATGGACATAATTAAATGTGAATGGGTGAGGGTTAGTAAATGAGTGGTGAGGTGTCTTTTATCCCCATTTTTGTGGGGTTTTATATTTTTATTTGATTTTGTGGGATTATTTGATTTTTTGGGATATTTTATGTTTTATGATGTTTTTGGTATTTTTAATAAGACACCTTATGCATAAGGTGCATTTTCTAGTATTTATAGATATATTGGAAGTTTTACTTCTAGGAAATACATCTTCTTATCATTAACGAGGAATGGGGAATAATTATAGAGGTGTATAATGTCATAAATGTAAGAGAGAAAACTCTTATGATTAGTAGGGGAATGATTCTTGATTGATTCATCCGTAATAGAATGAAATAAGAAGTTTTATAATTACAACATATGTAGAGCATGTAAGTATTCATACTAGTAATTTCGGCTCTCAAGGATGTTGAACCTTGGGTAGTTGTGTATGTTACAATATTTACATAACAATGTCATAAGACTACTTATAACTAAAAACACATATGAAGGTAAATATTTATAAGTTGTTTCATCTTCCAAGTGTGTGATGGTTGAACTTCATCCACATATACATGGCATTTTAGCTTCTTATAATGGTTTTTATACAATGAAATTCTCTAATGTGACACAAAACTAGGGAGCGTCACTTAACAAGATGCATAAAAACTAGAATTATCAACATGGATGGTGAAATATGTCATAATGGACACAAGTACTACACAAAATTACACCAAAAATGTGACTGGAATAATGTGTGAGGAATATTTTCGTGAGGTTATGAGATGTTAGTGAATCTACAAGGTTATGAGGGATCTATATAGGGCACAAATCTTGTATAATATTACAGGTAAGTGCAAGAAGGCCAAATGACTTGTGAGTGTAAAAATGTTGCACAATATTGTGAGCAAACATAAGAAAGTTGCGATACTTGTGTTATTGAATGTAGTGCATGATAAATAGCATAAGAGTGGGAATATAAAGTGATTTGTATGCAATTTATATAATTACACAAAGGAGGAATATACACACATGTACAATTGAACGACTATGCACAAATCATATGTCATTTCTGAAGAGAAATGGTATCCATTATGTCTATGTTTATTTACAAAAACTACGATTAAAGTTTTGAAGGTTGTACCACTTATATTGATCAACATATTTCCCATACTTAATCACTGTGAAGATTTGTTGTGTGCTTCGGTGGATTTATATGTTTATCACTTTGATAATATGATCCTTATTTGAGTGGTGCAAGTTATCAAGATTTATATTACAAGGATTTTGTGTAACTATTGGCTCAATAAGTGGAGGTAAGTAAGGCTTAAGGAGCTCCATGTGTAATCTTGTGTGCTTT
Organism: Taxus wallichiana var. yunnanensis; assembly: GCA_018340775.1. Taxonomy (NCBI): domain Eukaryota; kingdom Viridiplantae; phylum Streptophyta; class Pinopsida; order Cupressales; family Taxaceae; genus Taxus; species Taxus wallichiana. The sequence goes on along the minus strand of CM031242.1, from coordinate 821,350,816 downwards.
CCCAAGTATAAAGGAAGATCAAGAACAAAGGTTATCCCATTAGATGCACACAAAATGGTGGAAGGATAAGAGTGTAGAGGCTTTATATTTTATTTTGGACCCTTGAATTATTCCCTTTAAAGATCCAACCATACTTTATCATGAAGTCATAATGACGAGGTGTGTTATGTGCATTGCAACACTCTTTATAATTATAGTAGGAGTGTAGGATAATATGTTGAACTTATTGTGAATATATTATTTTTGTTATGAAAATTTATGTGATTTTTCTAGTTTATTTTCATTTGTGTATGACTAAATTCTAGTTGGTACGCGATAGTAGATGTTTAGAGGTGTTGTTGGTTGGAGCCAAAACATGTCTAGAATGGATTGTGCCACTGCTGAAATGAGCGCAACCCTATTGCATGCATGTTAGATTCAATGGAGGTTATAATCCTTGGTGTGAACATGTGCATGGTTTTACATATGTAGAGATGAATTAGTGCGATTAATAACTCCCATTTGCCATTCATCTAAAGATGAAATTTCATTAGATGATCAAGTTTCTTACTTATAAATTCCTATAGTATTTTCTAAAAATAACCAAAAAAATGAGGATAACAATAAGATCTGATGGATATTAATATTCCAAAGTGGACCCATACATGGGAGAAGATCACATGATTATTATTTATTGTGTTAATTATATTCTTGTAAGGAACCATATGACCATATTTAAAAATTTGTCTACTATGACAAACACCACATAGTTTTGGTGACGCGTCATAAGCAATCCAATTATGCAATGCATATTGATGGATTCCTATGATTTGGATAGAACCAATAGAGGTATGTAAAGTCCCATATTATATTATGTTTGCTTGATGATGTAATAAAGAATGAAATACTTAATGTGGTGCTCCATATTTTTTTGCATGTAAGACCAATAGAAATGTTATTGATCTAGTATTTTTCGAGATATTTTTATGTAAGTTTTTTCATATCCTATAACATATGATTAGATATACCCTCTTGTTTTGAGAATTTTCTATATTTTTCCAATGCATGAGTTCTAGGTTTTGAATATCAAAAGACATCCTTGGTGGAATATAATTAAGAGCATTAGGAGATATGGGATATTAATGTCTACTAATTTTCCCAAAATTGGTGGCAAAAATAGTTGTGGAAACACTTAATGACACGGGTTGTGAAACTTAGGTCATAAGTTGAGAAAAATCTTGAGATACATAAATATTGGGAACACTTGAGATCTTTTAAGAAAAAGAATTAGGTGCATCGATAATTGAAACAATAGTCACATTTGGTAGTACAACACTAAATGTTGTGTTAACAAGAATTGGTGGAAAGACAATCACCTTATATGAAACTTATAAATTTGAAGTAGGAATAGGTTTAGACAACATAGACATACTTGGAACATTTTACGAAGGAAGTAATAGAAGAAACCATTAATGAATTAGAAGGAAAAAAATAGAAGGATTAGGTCTTACAGTGTGTGTTGAATATGGACTAACATTTGATATATATTGGTCCCAAAGGTAACCCGATGTAGAGATACATTCACTTACAACAATCCACTATGTTAGTTTGATTGAAAAATCTCCAAAAATAGTGCTTTTCAAGCCAAGATACTCACCTTTCTAGGCTTATAATTCTCTCTTCTTGAGTCAAATCTGACCTCAAACTCTTATTTGGGATTCAATTCTTATTTTATCCTATTACTAAACCTCATCAATGTCTATTCAATTATCAAATTGGAACAATGGAAAATAAATCATCCAATTACCTTGGTTTAGTCAAAATTGCCTACTTAAGCTTCTTAAGGGCATTACACATGTGATTTCATGGTTGGAGAAAACTAGGCATACCTAGAATAAACCAAATACATTCCAAGTACCATTTTTCCTCCCAGATTTGTAGACAAATTTTGGGTTTAACTCCTTTACTATATCACTTTTCCACACTAACTTCTTCCTCACTAGTTTAGGCTCCTTCTAACCCTGCCAATTGATGTAGGAGCATCAAGGAAAGACACTAAAACCAAGAAAAAATATCCTTCTAGTAATTTTTATGGAGTCATGGAAGATAAATATCAATCATTAAGTCATGAGTAAGGTATAGGATGCAATAACAATTGTTAGTGGAGCCAAGCAAATTAAGAGTTTCGCTCCATTTTAAAATTTGAACTTCTAAGCATATAAAAGAGGCAAGTAAGGGTTTTAAAGGAAAGAAAAGAGTTTTGATGGAATTTTACTGTGTGTGAGTGAGTCTAGGCATGTTATAGTGAGTCCTAGGGATGAAGGAGTTAATAAAATATTTAAAATTGATGTAATTTGCATATAATGGCCATGTGAAGGGAGAAGGGAGTCAAAAGAGGTAGTTAGGATTATGTGAGGAGGAGATAAATACATAAGAAGGTAGTTGTGAAAAGGATTCTTAGAGGATGGAAAGAGGTCTATGAGGAGGAAAAGGAAGGAATATCTATTTTTAAAGAAAATATGGTCTTGAATATATATGTAACTCTGTTTTTGGTTGAATTCTTGTCTTCCTCATTGAAAATTATAACTTTTGAGAATTTGTGATCAAGAACTAATGAGTATGTGATATGAGCATCAAGACAATGACTGTGATCAATTGTGGGAAGGAAAAAGGCTCAAATAATGAGGCATAACTTTGGTTGCTAGCATACCATCCATTCATTGGTTTGAATAATTCTATTATCACTTTGTAAAAACCATGGTTTTTAGGACTTCTTTGCTCTACAAGAGATTCAAGACTACGTAATAAAGTGTATTTGTTGAGAAAAACATGGTAAAATAAATTTATCGTGGTATTCAATAACCTAAGGTTTTGATCTTTCATTATTTTGTGTTGTAAATAAAACTATAACTCGTGTCATCTCGATCTGATCAAATCTAAGTTTGTTTGTTATTGTATTACATAAGATGGATGCAAGACATGCTCATAATTATTGTGTTGGTGATTATCTTAATAAAATGGCGATCTTTCCTTCGTATACACCTTATATTCTTGAACTCTAAGATAAGAGGGTTTCACATATACCTTGTTCCACGTACTTACAAACAAGAACTTTGTTGTTTTATGATGACATATTAATTATCCCATATCACTTCTAGAACAAAACTATGAAGGAGATAAAAATAGTTTTGTGGAACAATTTTTGGGATTTTGTGTTACATACATTGCATGTTATTAAGTTTATAAGTCTCAGAGGCTTACACGATTGCCCAACTAGGATTTGAAGTTAACCTTGTGTTAGACCCCTTTAATAATGGAATTTTAATTTGAAAATTTCTAGAAATCTTGGTGATAGGGTAATTAAGGATATTTTTGAAGAATATAATTTTTCTAGGGGTGAATGCTTTGAGAAATTCGATCAATGTGTGGTCACAAGTGAATGCTATAGTGCACATACCTAATTAGGTGGTCAAAAAAGAAGGAAAAGGGAGGTTTGTTTGGAGTTTGATTATGAAAATTTTCATAGAGACTACAGGTCCAAATGGGTTTCATAATATGGTTTTATAATGTCTTGATACCACATACATTGTACGATATGCTTGATAATGTAAGAAAACATGGCTAGAAAGAGGTTTAGAAGCTAAAAGGGAGAAATAGGGATTGTGAGAGAAGTATAAGGAATTGGTTTATAAAATTTGGCATGCACCATAAGGTCCATAAAGGGTTATTTGAGATGTTATTATCTTGACCGGGCATATATATATTCCTATAACCATGAAATGACTAAGGGCATTGTTCTTGTGCATCAAGAATGCAATTTTGGAAAAGGAATGGTAAGTGAGTTGTTCTTTTCAATTTTGATAAAATAAGTGAATTGTTTACATTGGAAAGAGAATATAGAAAAGTTTCCATCATGAGAAGGAACTAAGATGATCATAAAAGGTGGAAATTTTCTTGTATTGAGCATGCTCCTAAAGAGCTAAAGAAGGCGAGTTTGATAGAAGGTAATCCTAGTTGAGTTTCCTTGTGGTTTTAATAATTTTAAATGTTGATTTAGCACTGTATGAAGTGATAAAACATGGTATGGTGACTATAGAAGAACATTTTAAGTGAAAAAGGTCAATTTTAGCATAATTTAGCATTCAAAGACCAAGAAGAAGATCTCTAAAACAAGGTATAAAGTTAATGAAGTTGTTATTATAATTGAAAAGCAATTGATTGGGAATTGAATGTCATAGGATCTCTACATCATTTGGTATCAGAGTGTGAGGATTGAATATAGTTGATTTCTAATAATGAATTATAAGTGTGCAAGTTATTTGTGAAGTGATAGGTGATTGAGAAGGCAAGAGAAGAAAGAATGGATAAGGATGAGTTGGTTAAAGGGTTGGTGATGTTGCTAAGCCAAAAAAAGTAGCTGAGTGAGAGAGAAAAGAAGAAGAGAGAAAATAAAAAAGAGAGGAAGCAAGAACAAGAAATTTGGTTTTAACAAGAGCTAAAAGAATTAAGAAAGGATATAGCCAAGTTGTAGGAATTGATGAACATGGAGGATGAACCAAACAATGGCATTGGATATTAGATGAAAAAGAAAATCAAATGGCCTATAGAGATGATATTAAGAAGAAGAAGAAAGAGGATGAGGACTTTGGAAAGAGAAAAGGAGATGAAGAAGAAGAGAAATGTGTCTAGAAATGAGGCACTCTTGAAGATGTTTTGGTTTGTTATTTTGCTATTTAATGTCGTGTTTTAGTTCTTGTGCACATGTATGAAGAAAATTGGAGAGAAAATGAGAGATAATGCAAAGAATATTGCAAGAAATGGATAAAGAGAATTATCCATGGAAGAAGATGATAGTGATGAAAGAAAATTGCATGTTGAAGAGGATTTTGATCAGCTTGACATAGAAGAAAGTGAAGAAAATATAGTATTTCATGAAGCCTTGGAAGTTGGATAGCATACCAATAGAGAATGGAAAGAAAGAAATGATAAACAAGAAGAGTACAAGCAATGAAGACATGCATGATGATGAGATCAAAAAAGAAGGAATTGAAGAGGTAAATGAAACTTTCAATTTTGATTCTAATCAAGTAATTAAGAATGAGGATGCTTTGATGTACAAGTGGGTGAAAGAAAGAACATTGTTAAGCACACAAGCCAAGCAATAGATCATGGGTAAATGATGCCTAATTGGCTCAAGAAATCAGAAGTGAGAAAAGAGGATTTCAAGCCTAAGAAATTGAATGAAGAAATTTGAAAAGCAAGCCAAGAACAAGATTACAACAAGAAGGATGGATCAGACTTCATGGAGACAAGAATCATGCACAAGATGACAAGGTAAATATGGAAAAATAAGAATGTGACACAAGAAAGAGAAGATGAAAGGATGAGAGAGATGGGAGATATGGAACATGAAATAATAGACAAGGGTGAAAATCATATATGTGAATAAATTAAGAGGACCTTAAGACAAGAAGAGGTTAAGAAAGATGAACTTAGTGAATTGAACGAAGAAAGGAATGAAGAAAAGAGTGAAGAAGCACATGGTGAAGTGATTTTGGACCAAAAAAAAGGTTTAATGGATGAAGAATCAGTTGATGAAGATGATGAAAAGAGAAAATATGAGGAATATGGACAATTTTCAATCATTCCAAGCAAGGAAAATAAAGAAAACATGATAAAAAAGGCTATATAGAGGTGAAGAGCATCATGAACCAAGAAGAAGAGTATTTTTGTTGTTATTGTGTTTGTTTATGCAGTGAAGCTGATAGAAGCATGATGATGAAGATGATAAAGAAGAAACTCAAGAGAGAAAGAGACAAATTCAAAGCAAATGCAAGCATGAAGAACAATGTATGTGATCTGGGTGGTCAAAGAGCAAGTAAAGACAGGTTGGAGAGCAAAAGAAAGAGTAAGAGCATGAAAAGATGAAAAGTATATGGTATATTTTTTCCACCTCGGGAGTATGATGCAGGAGCATCAAGGAAAGAACCTAAAACCAAGTCAATAAATACTTCTAGTCATTTGTATAGAGTCAAGGAAGATGAATATCAGTCATTAAGTCATGAGTAAGGTCTAGGATGCAATAACAAGTGTTAGTGGAGTCAAGTTTCCCAAGATTGCAAATTACAAGTTTACTGTCCATTTTCAAATTTGAACTTCTAAGCATGTAAAAGAGGAAATTAAGGGTTGTCGAGGAAATATAAAGAGTCTTGATGGGATTTGAGTGTGTGTGAGGGAGTCTAGGCATGTTATAGTGAGTCCAGGGATTAAGGAGTTAATAAGATATTTAAAATTGATGTAATTTGTATATAATGGCCATTTGAAGGGACAAGGGAGTCAAAAGAGGTAGCTAGGGTTATGCAAGGAGGAGATAAATCTCTAAGAAGGTAGTTGTGAAAAGGATTCCTCGAGGAATGGAAAGAGGTCTCTAAGGAGGAAAAGGAAGGAATATATAATTTTGTAAGAAAATATGGTTTTGAATATATACGTAACTCTATTTTTGGTTGAATTCTTGATTTCCTCATTGAAAATTCCAAGTTTTGAGTATTTTTATCAAGAACCAATGAGTATTTGATATGAGCATTAAGGTAATGACTATGATCAACTATGGGAAGAAAATAAAGGCTTAAACAATGAGGGAGAATTCTAATTGCTAGCATACCATCCATTCATTGGTTTGAATAAGTCTATTATCACTATGAAAAATGTGTTTTGCGGGACTTTTTTTCTCTCATTAGACTTGAGATTCTATAATAAAGTGTATTTGTTCAAAAACACATGGTAAAATAAAGTTGCAGTGGTAATTAATAACCTAAGGTTTGGATCTTTCAATATTTTGTGCTACATGTTTGAAAACCTTTGAAAATAAGATTGTAATTGTGTCATCTTAGTCTGATCAAATCTAAGTTTGTTTGTCCTTGTATTACATAAGAGGGATGCAAGAAATGCTCGGGATGATTATGTTGGTGAATAGATTAAGCAAGTGGTGATATTTCCTTCGATTAAGCCTCATATTCTTGAACTCTAAGACAAGAGGGTTTCACATATACCCTATTCCATGTACTTACAAACAAGAACTTTGTTGTTTTATGATAACATCTTCATTATCCTATATCACTTTGCTATAACCGAAATATGAAGGAGATCAAAACTGTATTATAGACCAATTTGTGGGGTTCGGTGTTACATAAATTGCATGTTATTAAGTTTAGAAGTCTCTTAGGCTTGCACATTGCCTAACTAGGGTTTGAAGTTAACCTTGTCTTAGACCCATTTAATCATGGAATTTTGATTTGAAAATTTCTAGAAATCTAGGTGATAGGGTAACTAAGGATATTTTTAAAGAATATAAGTTTTTCTAGCGGTGAATGTTGAGAAATTATTGACAATGTGAGGTCACAGTGAATGCTATAGTGCACATACCTAATTAGATAGGTCAACAAAGAAGGAAAAAGGGGTTTTTTTGAGTTTGATTATGAAAATTTTCATAGAGATTATAGGTCCAAAAGGGTGTCAAAATATTGTTTTAGAATGTCTTGAAACCCCACACATTGTAAGATATGACTGATAATGCAAGAAAACATGGCTAGAAAGAGGTTTGGAAGTTAGAAGGGAGAAGAGGGATTGTGAGAGAAGTATAAGGAATTGGCTTATAAAATTTTACATGCACCATAAGGTCCATAAAGGGTTCTTTGAGATGATTTTATCTTGACTTGAGAATATATAAATTCCTCTAACCACGAAATGAATAAGCGCATTGTTCTTGTGCACCAAGAATGTAGTTTTAGTAAAGGAATAATAAGTGAGTTGCTCTTTTAATTTTGATCGGCTAAGTGATTTTTTTCATTAGAAAGGGAATATAGACAAGTTTCCATCATGAGAAGGAACTGAGATGATCAGAAAAGGTGGAAATTTACTTGTATTGAGCATGCTCCTAAAGAGGTAAGAAGGCAAGCGGTTTGATAGAAGGTAAGCCTAGTTGAGTTTCCTTGTGGTTTTAATCATTTTAAAGGTTAATGTAACGCTGCACGAAGCAATAAAACAGGGTATGGTGACTAAAAAAGAACATTTTAAGTGAAAAATGTCAAATTTAGCATAATTTAGCCTTCTAAAACCAAGAACAAGATCTCTAAAACAGGTACAAAGTTAATGAAGTTGTTATTATAATTGAAATGTGATTGGTTGGGCATTGAATGTCATAGGAGCTCTACATCACCGATGTTTTTTTCGATATAAAATTGGATGAAATGATTCAACCCACAAATAAATCATATTTTTGAGTACCTATTTGAGTCTTCCTTCTTTGTACCAAATTTACAATAGCTTCCTTCACAAAGTTTCCTCCAAATTCACTATTTCGGACCTCTAATTATGTCTTAATAACTCTCTACAAGATCTTGTAGGTACTTTGTCATAGATTGCTTGAGATTGGGAACTTGTTAAGGTATAATTTTTTTTGAATCTTTTTCTCCCCTTCAAATAGATGTTAAGTATAAGATTTCAAAATTCACCTCTCTCTTAAACTCATTGATCCTTCAAATCTTCTTTTACCCCTTTCCAATGATGTACAACAACATCAAACTCAACCATTCCACAATTTTAGAATGAACCAAATATCACAAACTTATCAAATCTTGTAATTTATCTCTCTTTCTCTAGTCAAGAAACCTTGCAAAAGCATACAATTATTGGTTAAAATCTCAAATTGGCTTACGAAATCATTTCATCATGTTTCTTAGGCCTACACCAAGTAATACAAACTATCAAACTTGCTCGAGATCAAGCAATAACTCCAATTTCAACTCCTTATCTCAAAACCGTCTTTTTAGGCTTCTTAAGGCAAGGTTGAAGGTGAAATTTTATTGGGAAAAACCTAGAACTCCATAAGAAAAACTAAAAAAACTTTTGGGAACCCATTTTGCCCCTCCTACTTATTACCAAGTTTTATTTTCCAACCCCTTTTCTAAATGCCTTTTCTCCACACTCTCTCTCCTAGGCCTAATTTACTTGTAGTAGTCATTTCTTTTTGTTTTCAGACCCTAAATTTTGATGTAAAACACATTTGACTAACTTGGCACATTTTAGAGAACCCATTTGGCTCTTATTCTTGTGTTTCAAATTTTAAGATGACTTACTTTGCAAAAATCCTCCAAAACTCTAGCTCTCCGGGTTCCAATTTAGGTTTCCTTGTTGTTGTATGGGTCTACAAACCTACTAATTTGAAAAGGGGATTCTTGATATGTATTCAATCCTTAAAAACTTCTAGAAAAACTTCCCTACACTTATTATATGATATGTACAAGTTTTTAAGTCTCAATTCAAAGTTCAAGGTCTTGATTCTTAAGTTTGTGATCAAATCCTCCTACACGCATCTATAGACTTGATCCTCAAATGTCATGAACTAAGAAAAATTTACTAAATATCCACATTTATAATGAAATTAATGAGTCTCTATTGGACCTATAGATGAAATCTCAAAATTTTCAAGGTATAACTTGCTCCTTAAGGTACTCAATGGTTATTAGGTCTTGTATCTAGGTTTCCAAAATCACCACCTACAAATGTCCTTAAGGACAATCATAAATTTTAGAGCACTATAACCTTATCTAGAATTGATTATTTTTGAATATGTATGGTGAATTTTTTATCCATTTTTAACCCCTAGTAAAAATTAATAAGTTGGGAGAGATGGACTTGGGCAGGTTAATGAGTTTCAACAGTGAATCTAGAAATCACCAGTAATTTCCATGTTTTAGAAGACTTGCTGTTGATTTGAGGGTCATTTTAAGGTGTTAAATTCGTAATTGGATATTTATACCATCACTATTTGATTCAAAAGGTCGTTTACAGGTGGAATCATATAAAATTTTATCCCAAAATTCATTCGGGAGCTCAAGATATGGCCTACACAAGTTACATTGCAGAAAAATTTCGGGTGGGGAACTCTTTTGCCAAAATACTCAAATTTTGGGTGGGGAATTTTTGTCAAAGTGATCAAGCCCCGAAATTTTTCATCAAGTGCTCAAACCCCAGAACCCCTTCCAAAATTCTCAGATTTCGGACCCTAACCTTTTTGCAAAGTGCTCAAATTTCGGACCTGGGGAACTTTTTTGCACATTCACAGTTTTAATGTGCAAACTTCAGATGCTCATAACTTTTGATCCGGTACCGAAATAAGAAAAAATTATATCTTCAGAAAGGTATAAAATATTAATACATTATTAATTCATTTATTTTCCATATTAAATTGATTTAATGTGTGAAATTTCAAAAGCAGACCCGGGGTTGTTTCGGGTACATGCTTTAAATTTTTTTAATGATGCCCATGTTGGGTCTGCAAACTTCAACGTTGGTTGGTCCTGAGTGGTTGAAGAAGTGGTGGGGATATTTAATATAATGTAAATTTATCATTGGGAGGAGGGATAAATAATTTAAATGTCTTTTTAGCTGAAATTTTAATTGCTCAGTCTTGTGGATATCAAGCTAAGCCTGACAAAATCTCAAAATAATTGCCTCTGCTCAGAAGCTCATAACTTTTGCATTTCTTAATGAAATTTCACAATATTATACTTGTTGGAATCATGGCTCCAAGAAATATACATAAAGATTGATGAATTTTGGAATTTATGAATATTTGATGGTAAAGTTTTGAAACACGAGACCTAGTTCTAAACAGAGACCTCCAGTGGTTGGGTGAGCATTAAATGAGCACGGGGAGCCAATTTCTTGTGCTGCAAGTTGCAAATCAGCATGGGAAAGATTTTGAAAATCATATATCATAATTTTACCTCATTTATGATATTAGGATTTAACTGTTGGAAATCAGATTTTAGGATTTCTCTTTTCTCTCCTCTCTAATTCTATAAATTGTAACATGAGGCTCATTGTATGAGGAATTAATCATTTTCCTTTTCCCCCTCTCTTTCTTCTCTATTGGGTTGAATGTGGAGTTTAAACCTCCTCTCCATGCTTTGTAATGGATTTTTTCTTGACTCTTTCCCACTGATGATGTACTGTGCATACTTTAATGGAGTAATAAACAATGTTTTGTGATGCATTTTGTCCATCCTTGCATGTTTTTTTGTCTCTACTTGCCTCTCTTCATTGCAAGGTATACTATGCATATCCTTTGATGTTCATTGCAGGTTTTGAGAGCTATGTTTAGTTAGAACCCAATGGTGTTTTGTGTGAATTCATCTCTAGACCCTGGTGTATCTTGTCCACTCTCTCCATTGCTCACCTCTTTTATTTTCAAGCAGTTGGATAGTGATTAGCAACCTCCTTTTCTAGGTGTATCACCGCTCTTAGTGTAGGTTTATTTTCATGAAATATCTCTCCTTGTCTCCTTGGAATGTTAGAATAGGATTAGTTTACTTACCTATATTTGGAGTATTTGTGGTAGGTAGGATTAGGAAGAGGAATCGACCTTCTCCGAAGGATTATCTCAAGCCCGCAAGTCCCACAACTTGAGAGGTAATCACATGTTACCTAGCCACACTTTGTGAGCTCACACACACACCCTTGTGTGAATTAGAGGGTGTTGTGATTTTGTGATAACAGTTTTGGCATGCTTGGTGGGATATCACAAAAGTTATAATTTCATCTTTCAAAGGTGTTCCACATCAAACAACATTTCATTAGCCATCGTGCGACCTTCATCACCTTGATAACAATTTTGGCATGCTCGGTGGGAGAAAGGAAGTCAAGATCATTAGCTGGAGTGAAAATTCAAACACTTGGAGTAGAATTCATTTAATATGTTTGTGTTTTATCATTGGAATCTTAGTTTTGGAAGCATTTACAAACTCATCGACTACTCCATTTGGTCGAAACAACACATTCTCTGATATTACAGACCTTTCTTCCATCCATTTCTATCCATTTTCCTTTCATCTCTCTCATTTTCTTCCATTCTATGAAGTTGTGCAATCATGGATTCATTCTCGCAGATGGAATACATAGTTGCAACAACATCAACGCCATTCGAGACATACCTCCAAGCATGCAAAGTTCATTCTCAGGTTACTACCAACCCCCTTCAGATCCATACTATGATGAAAATCAATAGTGGACATATTCACAGAACAAGAAGCAAATCAGTTTGGATACACACTAGACTATGCAGCTATGGAAGAGCAAGAGTGTGTCAATTATGGAGGATATCCTACACCTGAAGATTTTGAATTATAGTTGAAAGTTCAATAATTGGACACAAAAATGGTGTGGCAAAGCGCTACATCCCAAATGAATGCATGCAAGATTGGTTTTAGGATTCCTTGTCCATGGGAGGGCCCTATTGTAAGACATTATCACTTATAGGAGAAGCTTGAATTCAAGGGCAAGATGTTTCCAAGGCTCACACACGGTGAATCCAGGAGATATTAGCTTTTGCAGCCAATGTTATTCAATCTTGTCAATGGGAAAAGCTAGCATTGCCATCTCATATTCCTCTCCCTACTCCCTAGTTTGCATTATCACCTCGGTTTCCAAGATTCTCATGTACTATCCCTAGTGTTGAGTTCCCTTCTCTATCCTCTAATATTCCATCTCATCTCAATTCTTATTCCCTTTTCCCTTCCAAATAAGTCATCCCCTACAAAGAAACAAGAATTTCTACCTTCCCCACCACCACAAATAATAGAAAAACTTGTTGTAACCCAACCCAACCCTCCTCTTACTTTCTCAAGTTCATCTTGGGAAGAAAACAACTAGAAAAATAGTTGAGGGAGACAAGAAGAAGAGTCCAGGTCAATGAGAAATGATAGAGAATTTGAAAATATGGGCTCTTAAGTTTGGAATTGAAAAAATTCCCTTGATGGTAAAGCCTAAGGAGGAGGCCAAATTTGAAGAACCAGTGGTGGCCAAGTCTGATTTTGTGGCATCTGTAAAAAGCAATAAGAATAATAGCTTGATGGAGAAAACATGATACAAGATTTGAAAAATCGGGCTTTAATATTTGGAATTGAGAAAATACCCATGATGGTAAAATCAACATATGAGATCAAGGTTGGGGAATAAGAAATCAAGGCTGATGTTGAAGCTAATGTTACAAAAACAAAACAAGAAGATGATCAACAGTCCATATGCTTTGAATGTAGTGTCCATGATGGCACTCTATTTGAGCAGAATGCTAATCTATTCCTAGCTATAAAATTAGTCAAGGAAGAGGAAGAACAATTAGCTCCAAGTTCCACCGATGAGGATTATATGGAGGTGAGCAAAAAAAATTCAGAGGCATTGAATCATGAGCCACATGCACAAGAGATTGAAAATCTCTATCCCCCTTAATCTCTATAAAATATGTTTTTTTGGAAGAGTTTGAACTCACTAGCTTCATGTTTGAAGAAGAAGAAGACCATGATGAAAAAATTACAGATTTGAAGATCATCATGCAAGAGGGAGAGGTTTTGGCATAGCAGGACAACGAGGATCTTAATTGTTTATCCAATTTAGAGGAGTGTTTTGATGAGGAAGAGCCCATGGAAATCATGACATTTTCTACCCCATCATTCATTCTTCACAATAGGAGCTTATTGCCATGGAAGAGAACGTGCAAGAGCAACCTACACTTCACAACAGTCCTCTTGAATTAAAGTTGGAGGAGTTTAATCTTCCAAGTATCACACCGGATGAAGAGGAAGGAAAAGAGCATGAAGATGTGACCCCCTCATACCATCCACTAAGGTGGCACATCAATTTTCTATAAATGTCCAAGAAGAAGAAAATCAAGTTGCAGACATTCACCTTTTCCAGAAAGGATTGCAAGAATACTTCCTTATTGAAGCTGAAATTAAGAGAAGTATGAAAATTCAACAAACCGCACCTTTCTCTATCGAGATACTTGGCTTCATTGGAGTCAAGGGAGAAGCCACAACCAATCGTGCTTGATTTTAAGCATGAGGAATAGCTTCAACATGTCAAGGATCAACTACCACACCTCTTGGAACCGAATGAGGAACAATTAGAAGAGATATTTATCTTATTCTTAGTTGATACCTTGATGAATGGTGGAGTGGAAAATCAACATGCAGTCAATTCTTCGCTCTTAACCACAACTGTGTTTAGTGCCAAATCATCTACATGGTTACAAATTGTGAGAAAGGGAAGTTACTTCTCTTCACTAGTCTCAATTTTTATTTAAAGTTGCTCATTTATTTGGTTAGTGTAGGAGTAATAGTAGAATTTTCATTCCTCCTAGTGCTTGTGTACATTGTATTGTTGTTAGAGTAGCTTTCAATTCCCTAAGTGCCTTGGGCACATATTCTATTGCTTCAAGTATGTGCTTATACAATCTGTCATGCTCAAAAGATAAGTTGCAAGAAAGAAACTCATAGTTATAAGTAGCAGAGCTTGCCATCTTCAAGCAAATTCAAATATAAAGGAACTAAAAATCTTATTTAGAGACAATTTTCAGAGTTTTAATTCTTCTTATCTCTTCAAGATCGTGAATTGAGTTTCGTATTTTTACCAAATAAGAAAATCAATAATTGGAGCAGTTTAGGGGTGCAAATTTTAGAGTTTTAGATCATTTTCATGTTCATTAGGATGACTCCATGCCCAATGGATGCTACTGAGGCTACCTATTAGTTCATCTTGCGGTAGATGTCCCCGTGAGTCACCAAATTGTTATGCATTTTTACCCCCGGTAAAAATGAATAAGTTAAAGTTAGAATTGGATCTTGAGACCATCACCATTGGATTCGAGAGGTCATTTATAGGTAGAATCATATTGTAGACACCAAATTTGGGTCACACTCCCTTGGTCCCCTTCAATTAATTAACATAACACATTTAACTAATCATGACCCCTTTACCCCATATTAATATTCATCCTCACATTATTAATTAATTTAATTAAGTTAATTTCATCCTCACACCTCCACCTCATCATTACACCTCACCCTAGACCCATTCCAGGGGCATTTAACTCACAATGACCAAGTCATCACTCTCAGCACTGAGTCATCACTCTCAGTGTTGAGTCACCACTTGACCTAACTAACTAAGAATTCTTCTCAAACCTAATTGGACTTCTTCTATGACCTTCCTACCTTTTCTAATGAGAAATCCACTTCCCTAAGTGGACTCAACTTGGAAAACATACCAAATATGGGAAGATCTTGCCTATTTTTGGTAAACCTATACTTACCCCGCTTTAACCCACGCTAGTTATCCCTCGATCGACGCCTTGATCCACCTAACCGCCATTGATTTCTTTATATACAATTTTACAACCTTTTACCTAGGTTGGTAATTTTTAGTTTTGGGAGAACTATTACATTCAAGTGTGAATCCAAAGCCTCTCAACATCCAAACAACATAAAATACTCAATCCACAGGCCCAAACAAGCATTCGGTTCTCCTCCAGAGTATTGAAATACTCATGGGAACACTACGGAGTACTGCCACAACACTGACTCTAGAATCTCTTCACGGATCAACTACCATCCACCTTCACCTACTAGATCTGTAAAGGCAAGTAAGTATTCATGATTTTGATCATATTGTGCTTGCTTAAAGTATAGATTCCTTACCTCTTTCATTATACTTTATTTCTACCTGTATTCCTTTATCTCCACCTCCTCACCAATCTACCAACCCAACCACCTATAGTATTTTTCCTTTTCGTGACTTTCCCCTTGTATCCCTAAGTCTTCTCAGTAATATTATGAACCTAACCACACCCTTCTCACTCTCTGTGTAATCACAGAGAAGCCCAAAAACCATTTTTATCAAATTATTGTCAATTGCCCCTACTAACACCGGTTACTTAACCATCGTCGGTTTCACCTCTATACTGACATCGGTCACCTGACCGATATCGGTCTCTATGTCATTTCATTCCTTTTGACCAACAAGCCTCTTAATCAACAAAAACTAACCCAACCTCACCTGATCAATCCCAGACCCTTGTCAGACTTGTAAAACCTAGAATAACCTACCAAACCTCCAGATTAATCATAACCTTTCTTATTAGATTAGATTTTCTTATTGTATTTACACGAGATACCTAAATCATATAACTATAGTAGGATTTCCTTACTTTGATATTAATTTTTTTTTGAAAGTGGATTGATAGCCTTCTAGGAAGCATCATGCTTCTGGATCTAGCATTTGCTAGGAAGTCCACTAACCTATATTATTAATATTATTTGGTGGTCTTGTTGTATTTCTTACATGTCATTCCTCCTAGCCAAAGGGAATCTCTTCATGATCAGCTTGGATCAAAAAGTAATTAACACACGCATTCAACCTTTGACCTACATATCACATGTATTCCTCCTAACCTATTTCCTATTCAATTTTAACTAACAAACAAATTAGGTGAAACATCTTGGCATGCTTGGTGGGACCCATCAGGGGTTCTTTGCATTGTTCATTCTTAGGGAAAATCTTGTGTCTATTTTCATTTGAAACAAGTTCACATTAAGCTTCTTCTCGAAAATATTCTTTTCTTTTGATTATCTCAAAACACTTATTTTTGGTATTAAAAATAATTCTTCTTTCTTTTCTTGTATTGCATTTAGTGAAAGTCATACCCTTAACCTCTTCATAATTTGTTCTCATCGAATATAATTTGTGGTTTTGGGTTTTAAAACTTGTGCACTTGCATTTTTGAGTTTGTTGCATTATAGCTCATCTAAATTGTGGGAAACCTATATGCTGGAAGTCATGCCCAACTGATGGTTGACAAATTGAACCATAGCTCACATTTTGCACACTCTCTATACCAAATCACTAAAAATAAATTACACAGTTCTTAAACAACATCTTTCCTAGAAGAAGCATCAATGATCACATGATCAGAGGATTGACAGTGGGCTCCAGCTAGTTTCTCTGTCCAATCATCATCTCAGAGAAGGATCTCCCACGCCAAAACTTACCTGAAACCAGCCATAGTTGTCAACTTTTATAGGGCACCTTTGTTAACCAAAAATTCTATCCTACTTATAGTCAGTCCTAAATGGCATAAGCCACAACATAAAATCTATAGCTTAGGATTTCGTGTTTGTTAGCTTTTTTTTTGCTTGCATTTTGAGGTGTGAGTTACGTTTCTTCATTCTTTCTTATCCTTTTACACCCCACATCATGACTGGTGTATTCCAGTTTTATTATGGGTTTATTAGGACTCCTCATAGCCATACTCAGTCTTTGGGTTGGCCCTTTTATTTGATCTAAATCACCAAAACTTCATTTTTCTTCTCTTCCTAGATTTCACAACAATCGATATCGGTCCAAAGAATCGGCATCAACTATATCATTTACCGCATCGGTTAATCAATAATGTCGGTTTATATGATTTTTGGTTATTTTTTCCAGAATAGTATTCTCCACCTTCTGTTCTTTTCATGGCTTGTTCTACCATTTTTATCCCACTCTTGAGTCTCTGATATCATTTTCAGGATCTAGGTGGACCCATTTTCACCTTTCATTTCCAAATATTTGAATCTCTTATTTTTTTATGTAGTACCGACATTGGTCTCGAGCCGATCGGTGGTTACCCTCATACCAAAGATCGGTTACCCCAATCGACATCGGTCTCTGTATTCTAACTTTCCAATCAGAACAACGATATAATCACTCATTTTAGACTAATTTTTCCCCATTAATTATGTGTTTTTGCATCATCAGTGAAGCTTAGAATACTTATTTTATCGTCAGTCACATGGTTTTGACTTATAAACAAGCTAACGCTCTCATGTTTCATGCTAGCCACCAACTACTCCCACCTAGCCCATTACCCCCTTCAATCTCATCACCCATGGACCCTAATCAGGCTCTTGCCATACCCACTAGTGATGAGGAGTTCACAAGACTCCTTGATCACAACCCCATTACTCTCTGTAATACTATCTCACTCATTCATCTACCCGCGATTCATTAGGGCAGCTTGTATATGGCATGCCTATGTCCATTCCTCCTACCCTCGTGCCCACATCTACATCAACTACTACTAGTTTAGCCTTACCCTCTTCCACCTTACCACCTATGGTTTCCCAGCTTGATCCTACATCATTGATATCGGTTGCACCTATGACATATGTCGCGCCTTTGATTTTTGTAACTCATACGATGTCCAACCATGCCTTTATCAACCGCCTTAAGTGTAGGTCTATTTGCATCCACCACCTCTCATATACCTATTGCATCTCAGCCACCAATGGTGATGGAAACCCATACTCCCTTCCAAAACATTGTCCTCTCCATCCCATAGTCTCTTCCTCCGATTGCTACGAGATTCTTTACATCCACTCCACCTACCTACACTTATCACCAATAACCCCCTATTTCATCTATCGCTTATTCAGGATACTTTCCATCTACATCTATTCTGGCCTACATTCCTTCCTCATAATTTTCATACTCAGCACCACCACATACTAGGATGTTACCCACATCATACCCTCCTCATCTACCCCTTTATACTACAGGGGGTGCCTAGTCATCATAACCTACCAATGATCTTATCAAAATGATGATGGACAAGATGTAGACATTGGAAGAATTTATCTCTGTTCACGTAACTCTTTGACATATGATGAGATTTGAAATGAGTCAATTTACCCATCCATTTCAATTCATCCATACCCTATGCATTGAGAAATGCCTAAATTCAACCGATTTAATAACAAAGAATACCCAAAAACAACACTTGTGGTCTTTTAAACATGTGTGTTATTTGATCGCTCATGATGACACTTTTCTCTTGCGAACATTCCCAATGTCCTTGATAGGACCAGATTTAGATTGGTATAGTTCTCTACCTAGGCATTCCATATTTTCATTCAATCAGGTAGCTCAGGATTTTCTAGACCACTTTTCTATCAAAATTGTCAAGAAGGTCACCATGACCGACTTGTACGCGTGACACACCAATACAAAGACAAATCTATCACAGATTTTTTTGCTCGTTGGCGGAGCTTGATCAACCAACTCACATTCCAACTGCCTCAAACCGAAGTTAATAGAGTTGTTCACTAGAGCTTATGCTAGACACATCTCTGCCAACTCTCCAAGTTCAAACCTTCCACACATTTGATGAGGCATTCACCATGGCCCGAAAACTTGAAATTTGTGCCATTGAAGAGAAGAAGATACAATTACATAACAAGAACATTGTGTTTAAATCAAATGATACCTCTTCTTATTCCAAACCATAAAATAATTATTCTAAAGAAAAGGATCTACCAATGCAGTAGTTTTGAAAGCCAACCCATCTCACCCATCCAACCAATCAAATCCTTCTTCCAATCTTTCTCTTGTTTAGGATTTCCAGTTCAAGTGGGAAAATGAAAATATAATCCCATAAGAGAACCCTACTCTTCAGTTTTAGAAAAACTTCTAAAAGATAGAGCAGTCACTCTTCCACCATCAAACCACATACTAGTTTTGACCCCTCTTGTCCTATGCTTGCATGGTACAAAGAAAATGATTACTTGTAACTATCATCACGTTAGAGGTCATAGCGACGGTAATTGTATAACTTTTAAAAATATCATCCAAGAAATGTTAGATAATGGAGATCTCATCTTGGATAATCCTAATGCACCTAGCTAATTAGAACCTTCACATCTTCAAGAATCCATTCCCAAATCACACCCCATCATCTAACCAAACCGGTGAAACCTCGACCAATGATAGTAACGTTCATGAGGTTCATGCTATTTTTGACATCATACCAACTCTTCCTACTCAATTTCCTCCTACTCCATCTATCGAGGAGATTCTTGCATAATCTCCTTCATCCACGAAGGGAATTGTTTCATCTTCTCCTTTACCCACAAAGGAGTCTCCCTTATCTCCTCCTTCACCCACAGAGGAGTCCACCATATTCGTCGATGCAGTTTCCCACTCACCTCTCAACCTGATGAACAAACCACAGTACTTACTCTTCTACCCACGGGAGAGTCATGCTTACCTTCTTCTTTGCCAAAAGATGAACTTACCTCATCTAACTTATCATCTCCCCTACCCATAGGGATCCATTAGCAACGTCCCTTCCTATTGGTGACAATTCTCCATTGGCTTTCAAGGATCCTATTGATTTGCTCTCATATCTTTTACCCATAGAGTCTAAAGCCAACCATTTCCCTGTCTCACAGACATTCTTTACAGGAATTACTACCAAATCAACATCATCCCCCCTTACATGGTGTCGTTTTCACATTTGGCTGATTGCTTGGATTATGTTGACAATTCCATGCTTTGGGGACACCTTCAACTACCTTTCTCAACTCAAATGCAAATGTTGTTTGCCGATACTTCCACGATCTATCCAAAGGTGTTTCAGACAACCAAACCCACCATGCCCATGCCAATTATAGTGACCCCTTCTTCATCACCCTCACCCACACCTAAACCTTTACCATCAAATGAAATTTTTCCTATGCCTAAAACCTTACTTGCACCTATATCTTCCTCCACGTCTAGACCCATTGCCACATTGGGAGTCATGCCGACATCAAGCCTAGTCCATCCTCCGTCAAAATAGATTTAGCCACATCCTCACAAGCTATCGCAAAGACTATTCCCCACCTAAGAGGAAGACCCAACCTCTTAGGTTGCATACACCAGCTTCACCCACTACCCCTCTTTCACCTTCACCACTTCCATCTATCTTAGGTCCCCACCCATCAACCTTGTCCAAACAACCTCCTACCCAGATTAAACCAAAAGCATAATAATGTACCTCATCACGATCCTCTGTTATACCTAAATTACCTACACATCTTATGCCTTTTCGTCACCTATATTATTTCTACCTCTTAATACCTACACCACTTCCAGTAAATGTCCTCATCATTACCTATGCTATTGCTTTCTCTTCAACTAGTACCTTCCACATTGTCTCTTACTACAAAATTCATCATACCTCCATTATCACCTTGGCTAACCCAACCCCTTCTGCCATATGCCTTCCCTTCTACATCATACACTTCTTCTTCACCTTTACCCAAGAAGGTGTAACCAAAGCCCAAGAACCCACTACCCTCAAAGAGGTAGTTAAACCTACACCACCTTCAACAACTAGTTCACTTGCTACATCTTTACCCAAGAAGGTGCAATCCAAACCTAAAACCATACTATCTACCAAACAAGTGGTCAAACTTACTCAACCTCCGATTCCACCTCCGATGGTGCCTCTCCCACAAAAGTCACCCACACTTCCATCTAGACCCACACTTACTTCACATTGTGATCCATTAGCAGGGTCTTATGCCAACATCTTAGCTAACCTTTTGGAAACCTCTGTCATCACATTACCACCACTTAGACCTTACAACCCACTCAAACCTAAACCATAAGGGTTTGACGATACCAAAATTTGTGCTTACCATCATGTGCCAGGGCATGATGTGGAAAGTTGTAAGGCTCTTAAGACTATTCTTCTCAACTATATCCTCTTGAAGAAGGATTTGACGATGATGATCTTTTAGATGAGGACCCTATTCCAAATTCACCTATCACTACACATCCTCATCTCTTACCTATTTAGCGACCTTCATCTCCACCTCCACAACTCTTTTATCCACTTCCAACATTTTATATTAATATGGTTGTATTATTTTCACAAAAATGCCAATATATGCCCTCACCATATTTTATTTTTTCCCATCATGTCACTACACCTATCATGACTCACTTTAACACAAATTAATATGGTTCAAATTTCCACTCGAGCCCGTAAAAGGACAAAGGAAAGGAGAAAAAACTAGCTCATTTACTACTCTTTTACCCAATATTCCATCTGCACCTACACCAAAATCACCATCCGTGGACCCACATACCCTATTTTTGATGGGGTTTCCCATCATACAATGCTTAAACAATTGCACTAGTATCCTCTCAAAATGTCTTTGTATGACCTTGTCCAAACCTCTGAAATCTCATCGACAAGACCCTCATTGAGGTTTTGCAATCTATTGAGGTTATACCTAATGACCCTACTCCTGTTGCATCCATTATCACTCCTCACCATGTGGCCTCTCTCACCACTTCACCCCCTTCCTCTACTCCCGCTACC
This sequence comes from Taxus wallichiana var. yunnanensis, assembly GCA_018340775.1. NCBI lineage: Eukaryota > Viridiplantae > Streptophyta > Pinopsida > Cupressales > Taxaceae > Taxus > Taxus wallichiana. The sequence continues at coordinate 821,328,813 of CM031242.1, read as the reverse complement.
ACTCATCAAGTAGCCACTCTCAGTTTCTCTGATGACGAGATTGTACCTCTCAATCGATGATCCTGATCCCACCCTATTTATTTCCATCTACATTGATAATATACGTGTTCGACGCATTATGATTAATGGTAGTGCCATATATTAACATCATTTCTTCCCATGCATACAACCAAATGCGCATCCTTGCCAATTGCATGCATAATAACCTAGTTATGCTACATTCATTCAATGATGCCATGACTTCCACCCTTGGCACCATCATTCTCCACATTCATGTAGGCCCCATGCCATTCCTAAATTATTTTATGTCTTAGAGGGGAATTCCAAGTACAACATGCTACTTGGCCGACCTTGGATTTGCACCATGGGTTGTGTTCCTTCAACCTTACACCGTTGTTTAAAATTTGAACATGAAGGGCATAACTATACCATTCCCTATGAACCTTCATCATTTAAGACTTGTAACATGTTATATCAACCCAATGATGTCCTTATACTAGTTAAGGCATCTACCACCGCTACCACTTCTTCTTCACCACTACCTCATCCACCAATGCTACTGCTACATCTTCTACAACTAACTCCTCTATTCCCACTACTACCGTAACTTTTGCAGATGACCCATCAACCAACCCATCTACTTCTCAAACATCTAATGCTTCTTCTTCCTAGCTGTCTAGTGATTCATCCATTCCCACTACTCACATACCCACTATTGATCCCTTAGAAGGTGTTTTTCAACGCCTCACTGGGGAAGTACCACCTTTATAACATTAACACATTCCTTACTCCTCAAGAGTATGGTAACCTTCACCAACATCCTTGCTATGATCACCACATAGGAGAGGTTTTCCCTATGGTCCTCCCCACCTTCACACCAACTTAACGTATGGGGACTTAATACTTCTACCTACTCACCCAAGCCACCTTCCCAAACTTGACCATTTTCCTTCGACCTTCAATCTCTCACCAACCGTCACTTTTCCCACACCTTCCTCCATTGTTGTGCTTGGAAGGGATTTGACTTTGGTTTCTATGAACAAGGTCACCATACTGTCATTCCTTACACCACTCATAAGCATAAAGACCTGTGGTATTGGATTTTCCAAACCACCTTCTAGGAAGGCCCGAGTCGAACTCATTGAGGATGATAAACATTCCCCACCCCATTCACCAATTTCTCCACCTTCACCTACAAAGTCTATGGACCCAGAATCCATTCCTCCTAACTTTTTTTTCATGAAAATTGTTTCCCTGGGACCTCTGACTTATCAGCATGATGGCGAGGCTCCCTCTTCTCTTTCCTTCTTATATCCTGACATGATCAATGATGATACCCTTCTATTAATTTCATTCAATGTTGGGATGATGAGTATATTCTCACTTACCTTAGTGTGGAAGATTCTTATATTCATCGATCGTTATCTTTTGAGATGAAAACCATGTTGAATGAATCGACCATCAAATCAATATTCACACTCAGGATGACCCTCACATTCTAAAAATAGACTAATCTTTAGATGTTATTGAAGAGGAAGCTTTCACTTCTTTCCTTCAGGATCATAGAAACGCTTTTGCTTGTTCCTATGCTAATATGATTGGTATTGACCCAAACATTGTTGTCCATAATATCGTAACCATTATTGATGCCAAACCTATGAAACAAAAGCTATGAAAAATGCATCCTCACATTTCCCTTCTTGTCAAAGAAGAACTCCAGTGCCTTTTTTGGTTTCCTTCATCCTACCCATTGATTATCCACAATGGATCTCTAACATCATTCCTGTCACAAAAGTGACAAGGGGACTCCACATTTGCATAGATTTTTGTGACCTTAACTTAGCTTGCCCCAAATATGACTTTCCTCTACCTAGTATTGACCAACTAGTTGATCTCATCGTTGGCCATGAGATGCTATCACTCATGGATGGTTTCTCGAGTTATAACCAAATATTACTCACCCCGAAAGATCAACAAAAAATTCCTTCATCACTCCTTGGGGGACCTTTTGTTATCGTGTCATGCCCTTTGGCCTTAAAAACACCGATGCTACATATCAAGTGGGCTATAACTTATATTTTCATGACATCATGCATGGCATATTGATAATAGATTACGTTGACGATATTCTTACCAAATCTAAACATCAGGTTTGAGCACCTTGTTGTCCTTAAAGCTATCTTTGACCATCTCATTAAATACTTGTGCATTCACCTTCAACCTAAGAAGTGTGTTTTTTGTTCTCTCTAGCAAGCTCCTTGGTTTTATTGTTTCTTTGTGTGGCATTGAATTTTATCCTACTAAAATCAAGGTTATTCTCAAAATTCCTACACCTAATAACCTTTGTCAACTTCATAGTTTGCAAGGAAATTTGTAATCTATTTGTCACTTTATTTCTCATGTTTCTGACCACTGCCATCCATTTCATCATCTTCTAAAAAGGAAGTCTCCTTCAAATGGGATGATGAATGCCACAAAGCCTTTGAAACCTTAAAAAATACCTCCTCCAACCACCTGTGCTCATTCCCCCTAAGGATGACCAACCATTTTACCTTTACATTTTTGCTACTGATCATTCCCTGGGTGTCATGCTTGCTCATCGTGACAAGAAACATAGGGAAAAATCAGTTTATTATATAAGACATACACTTTAGACTACAAAACTAGATATACTCACGCCGAAAAACTTTGCTTAGCCTTAGTTTTTTTCACCACTAAACTTCTCCATTACCTACTCAACCAAAAACCTTTTTGTCACCAATACTAACCCCTTACATTACATGTACACTAAGCCCTACCAACATCAACGTGCTGCACGTTGGCTCATGCTTCTTGTAGAACTAGATCTCGAATTCATCCATAAAAATACGTCAAAGGAAAACCATTGTTGACCAACTTGCAGACGCACCTCTCTCCGAAAAACCAATCTTCTAACTTTATTTCCCTGATGAATCCATTTCTACCCTCTCCTTGGATGATATCGTTTACCAGATGACCTTATTATTTGATGGTTCCAAATGTCAGCATGGGGGTGGTGCTGGAGTTATCCTCATTCCTCTTGATGGTGAGCCTATGCCATTATCTTTCAAACTAGATTTTGATTGTACTAACAATATCACCGAATATGAAGCACTCGTGTTAGGTCTTCAAACCGCCATAACCTTAAATGTTAAATCAATTAATATCTTTGGCGACTCTCAACTGGTTGTGAACCAAGTTAATGGTATATACCAATGTCATAACGAGATACTTCAAAAGTATAAACATCATGTTGACATGATTTTGACTACCTTTGACCATTATGAACTTCAAACCACCCCGCGTTCCACTAATAAATTTGCAGACACCATGGTATGTCTTGCTTCTCAAATCCCCACCTCACCCTCTCGACTGAAAAATATTTTTCATAGTACAAAGGTTACAATCACCTTCTTATCTAATCTGAGACATCAACCTTGTAGGAAACATTGAAACTAACCCACATGACCTTTGGTATAAGTAGTTTGTTGACTATCTTTCCCTTTCAATTCGCCTCCTCTAGATCTTACTCGCAATGGACAACGAGCCTTTCTCAAAAGTGTCTCTCACTATGTCATCATGGGTGGTATTCTCTATAAACATGGCTTTGATGCTATCCTCTTACGATGCCTTACAAGTTCTGAAATTCCATACACCATCAAGGAAGTTCATGATGAGATTTTTGGGGGTCACTTAAGTGGCTTAGCTATCACTAAGTGCATCCTTCACCTTGGCTATTACTGGCCAACCCTAAACCATGATTGTTGTGACTATGTCAAGTGTTATGTGAAGTGTCAAAGAACATACTAATCTTCATCACACCTTATAGGTCACACGAGACCTTTGGCCTTTCTCTCAATGGGGTTTGGATATTTTTGGAGAGATCAACCCTCATTATTCCTAATGTCATCAATGGATTATTACCGCTACCAAATATTACACTAAATGGGTGGAAGCCATACCTCTTATTTCTACAAAAGTTGAGAAAATATGTAAATTCATCAATCATCACATCATTTGTCTCTTTGATGTTCCTCACTTCCTCATCATTGATAATGGAAAATAATTCAAAAATAAAACCCTACAGAAACTCTGTGATGCCTTCGATATTCAACTCAATTTTTCTTCACCTTATTATCCTCAAATAAATGGCCAAGCTAAATCAAATAACAAAACTCTAAATAAAATTCTTATGAAATTGGTTAACGATACTTGGTAAGGATTGGAACACACACATTCCTTTTTCCTTATGGGCTTATTACACTAGTATTCACACCTCAAATGCTGCCACACCTTTCTCTTTGGTCTATGGTATAGAGGCTATCTTGCCTCTCAAAGTCCAAATTCCATCTCTTCGTATCTCACTCAAAGATATGCTTAATGATGATGATTTTCACCAGATCGTTTGGCACAACTTGAGTTATTAGACGAACTCCATCTAAATGCTCTCGATCACCTCCAAATCTACAAAAATGTATCAAATGTTCCTACGATAAACATGTCCAAGAATGAACCTTCCATGGTAGCAACCTCATCTTGAAGGAAAATAAACATGTAACAAAAGTAGAGAAAAGTAAATGGGGCAAGTTTTCTCCTAATTGGCTTGGACCCTATATTGTTACTCATTCCTATGGATCGAGTGATTATCATTTATCTTCACTCAAAGGTAAAACCGTGACACTGAGCCTCTCAATGATTTGTATCTCGACCATTCTATTGTTGAATAAATTCCTATATCATCTTATGTTTATTAAATGCTTTCCCTTGAGAAACATCCAACTTTCACTTACCTATTTTAAGGATCAACGACTAAATAAGAATCATGTGATTACCCGTCACCTATCAGCCTTATCTTTAATATGAGTACCACGACTCTACTCATAGCATGATTCTCATGGATACTTTTCATTCTTTTTAGGATGGAATCCCATGGTTGTTTTTCACTTAAAACCACTCTTTCATAGTTAACCTTTGTGTGTTGTGGTTTTTCCTTCACAAAGAAGCCTATACTTCTCTATAGTCTTGTCCATGACCTAAAATTCCAAAAACAATTCAAAAGTAATATATGGGATTTTCAAATTCAAACTCCTTGAGTCAAAATTCTAGAAAAAGATGACTCCCTCAAAAGGACATCTATCTTTCTATCTTGTTACTATAAATAAACCACTCCCTTGAAGGACAACTATAAAATTTAGCCTTAAAAATACGTAGTCTATCAAAAAAGAAGACTAGTTCTATACAAATGAAAATAATATTGTTGAAGCTTCCCACATCGATCAACTTCATGAAGACCTCAAGGAGATATTCTATTCATCCCACATAGACTTCCCGCATCGATCAATTTATAAAACAAAAGAAAAAAGAAAAAGATTACTTTTTTGTCATGGACTTGCCTATTTTGGTTTTGGGTATCTTGCAGAAGAGGCATGCTGTCTCACAACCAAGTTACACTACACAACCATTTCACCTCACCTTATTTCCTTTCTAATCTTCTACCTACTCAAGGGACGTGCCAAATGTGACATTTTGTGATCATGTCACTTTCTTCACCCTTAGAATGGTCAATCATGCAACGCCTTTATGGTTTTATGTTCATAAGCCAATATTTGGTATGATAGAATCATAATGGTTCTTACCAATTAGGTGGCTTTTTATCTCCTCTTACCATTCACATATTTGCTTACTTATTGATCCTCCTTCATAGGACCAGACCTTCGACACCTACATTCTAGGAATTCCTCTTCCACCAAAATCACCCACACCTATTCAACCTATACTCAATCATACCTAAATGACCTAGAATAAACCATGCCTATTTAACCTATACTCAACCATACCTAAATGACCTAGAATCAACCACGCCTATTCAACCTATACTCAACCATGCCTAAATGACCTAGACTCAATCATGCCTAAAACATTACGACCCATTCATATCCCTTATCATATTCTTCCCTAGCTTATGGGATAACTACATCGACTGAGGCCCCTTTTTCCGAGGCTATGTAGGAAACACTCTGAGGGCATGGGGCCCTTGGAGGTTAGCTCACCACTTTTCCCCTAACCAATTTTCCCCCTTTATATTCACATTTTACCCTAGTTAGTTTCCATTTTACACAAAACTGGGAAATTAATCTATCATAAAAACATACATACCTACCATTTTATAACATCAACCATATCATACATCAATCATTTAGCATTTCCATGATATCAAATACTTGGAAATTTAACCACAACATACATACAATACATTATTTCCATAAGATCAATAACTTGGAAATTACCTAGACTCCACCATGCCTATACTTGACTCCACATCGCTGCCTATACCGACTCCATCATTCCTAGATGACCTCGACCCAATCATGCCTAACTCAACTAGTTTCCATAATACATAATAGCAATGGAAATTAAAACAAGTACATCATCCATCCAACAAACATCACCAACTATATAATGGGAGTGTCTATGAATCAATACATATATACAAAAATATAAATAAGTATCAATATCTCAAAACTCTCATGTGAAATCTCACATCTTTGGCACATAGGCAGTATATATAAAAAAAATCAAAATGATAGTACAATATCCACTATGGATATCAATCACTCCCACATGATGTCCTCCTCTCCAGTCTCACCTATCTCCCCCTCTCTCACTATCAATCGCCCCACTAGCATCTTTTCACCCTCTACTAGTCCTTACTTGACCTCCACCTCCTCCTCCTGGCCCTCTATTTAGCCCAGTACCTAAGAGCTAGTAACCTCACCTTGGCCCTATCTCTGGGGCTGATGAACCCCTATGCTACTTGATTTGTTAGTCTTACATCTAGTTTTCTCACTAGCTTCTGCTTTGAGCTCGGTATTTAGCATAGAGGGCACATCAATACTTGTAGCCACTACCTAGTCCCGATAGTAACGTGCCTCATCTAGGGCATCCACAACCTCACCATAGATATAGTCTATGGTGGTTCCATCGACCTCACTACCACCTACAAACGTTTCCCTACCAAAAGTGGACCTTGTCCCGTGTAGAAGCCTATATAATGGGACCCTATTCTAGCACCTACGGTGGTACCTATGCGGTTGCCCGAGCCCGTAAAACTACAACTTGTTCTGTGATGTGGCCAATCGCCCTATAATCCAGCCACCTATGCTTGTAAGGAAGCTACCTAGCCTCCATCCCCATCTCCACCCCCAATGCGGGGAGCTTGTGCATGTGCTACCTAAGCCTAAAGGGTTGTTACCTATTCATGTGCCCCTATCAACTGTCGCTACAACCCTGTAATTTTTGCATGTAGGGTAGCCACCTACCCTTGTAATGTATCTCTCTAAACTATGACAATAGCTAAATTAGGTTGCCCTAGCCTCGGCGGTGTTGATTGTAGTTATGCCACCCACCACTTCCTGTATCCATTAGTGACACCCGCATCATTAATCCATCGATCTCACACCTGTTTCTCCTACCTTGTGGGATCACTTGGATGTGGTGGAGACATGGGTATCTCCACGTCATCTCTACGGTACTGTGGGAAAGGTGGGGGCACATCCTATCGCAATCCAAACTGTCATTTGACCCTATCCACAGGTATCATCTCATGCTCACTGACACACTTTGTCCATGTATCCATCTCAATAATGAAGCCCCTCTAACTCTTTAGCAATGCCTCTATATGACAAAAACCAACATATGGATGTCATATGATATCAATTGCTGATAGGAACTCCAATAACTGCCTATAGTATGTAACATCATATGTGGCCTTGACCACTCTTGGTTGTGCCCCGACTGGTACCCATCTCCTGAAACTCACTATGTACAAACCACCCCGAGCTAGTCCTATCATGGTAACCCAACTGGACATAGACACACAATGTGCTTATACACCCAAAATGTAATAAGTATGTACAACACATACCGAATATTTTATACCTACCATAGGCCCATATCTTCCTATATAGTTGAACTAGAAAACTGGTGGCCAAGAAAAAACATACCCACTCCTCGATCATGTCATGTAGCACCCCATCAGTGCTCATGGAAATATCCCACCCTCGGAATCTGGGAGAGAAAAATAGCCTACTGCCACCATCATGAAAAAGATAGCCTGGTCTCCTGTGGATATACCACATACATATCCCCATAACTCAGACTTGCGTTGTGATAACTCAACATGTCCATTGCCTCACCAAATATCACCACTATGGGCTCCACAAAAATTGAATACACTGGATCCCCAACAATAGGAAGCCACTGGATCCTATACATGTCCTCCAATGTGATGGTCATCTCGCCAGTTGATAAATGAAAGGTATTGGTTGCAGAGTCCCATTTTTGATGAGAGCGACCATCAAGCTAGGATCTTGGCCTATACGCCTATAGTGCCTGATCAAACTAAGTCCCACATCTGTTATGTGCTCCCACTCCTCATCTATCATGCTAGGATGCATCTGTACCAATAGAGGTGGTACTCTATCTCTCATAGTCAACTGATCTCTCACCTGCATCATCCAAACCAACATTGTCAAGTCATGACCCTCTCAAATTACCTATTACCAAAACCTCAAATTAACCTCGTACTTAGTCCTTTTTGTGTCAAATGATACCTAAACACATCAATCATACCTACCCCTTTACCTAATTCACCTACAAAAACCTACTTTCTCCATTATCATACTTACCCAATATCCTAGATCATTTCACCTACATACCTATCACACATCGGCAACATAGTGCCTTACCCTCTTCCACCTACATTAGTCTTCACCTACCCTTACCTCACCTATTTAACTTTCCCATCTAGCCCTTTTTTTCACCTAGTCACTTTTTACGTTGATCGACATTGGTCTCCTTAACAATGATGTCGGTCATCTTGACCAAAGGTGTCGTCACCCCAACATTGACCGATGTGGCCAAAACCGACCGACGCTCATCAAGTTTAGGTGATGAAACCAAAACCCCCATCCCCCATTACTAAAAATCAACAAAAAAACCTAAAAACACTATCCCACCCCACCCAAATCTACCCTACATTCATTCCCAACCCTACTTAACCTACATTTTCCCCTTTCACACCCCGTTTCACCCCTTTTTACCCATAATTTCAAAATAAAATTCCCACCCACATTTTACCCGAATTAAACAAATATTTTCAATCAAATGCAGGTGTAGGAATGTCTCCTACCTCTACTTGGTGTCGCTCCACAGGGCACCTCTGGTCTCTGTGCCGATGGTCCTCCCGCTCCCTCTCCCACCTCCGTCATGCCAAAATATACTCCTCACCTCACAACCAATCAAATCACTCCAATCAATCTCATGGACCCGCCTATCGAATGTCAATCACTTGCTATTAGCTCACCAACTCAGCTAGAGACCTCATACCATCACTTTCCAACCTTCCACGTCTTCTCTATCATTTTCCACAAATGGAAAAGAAACAAATGAATCTATAAAAATGAATTTTACCCTTTTAGCCCCAAATCAACATGACCGATGTCGGTCATGTCGCCATGTCGCCCTAGAAAACTAACGCCGCTTAAGCTATAACCAACATCCGTCACCCGATATAACCATTTGACCCACACTATGCCCATTTTCCCTAAAATAATGTTTTCAAACAACTTTTACCATTCCCAACACCTATTAAAAACTCACCCACAAGCCTACATTAAATTTACATTTCCTTAATTATGCTTAGGAAATGGTATTTACCTATAACTCACCTTACCCTATGCCCAGCACCTACATCCCCGACTTGTACCTTTTTTTTTTGTGACATTTAAATTTGTGTATTTGTTATAACTTGTGATGATGCTACTCATGTGAATTAGCTTAATGAGATTACCTTTCCCGATGCGGTGATTTTTATCTCAACAAAACCTTTGGTTACAAGGAACAAAACCTATTACCCGTTCCTACACCTTGCCTAGTTGTGATTCAAGACCATATCCTATACCTTGGATACCTAAACCACTTCAACCTTGTTTAGATAAACATATCAATCTTTGAAGAAGTAGAGTTTGTAAGCTCTTCAACCTGGTACCTTATTGCAATCTATACGTGTGTGTGTGTTTGATTGCCATTACCTATTACCCGACCCGACCATTACCCTTACCTACAACCCATCCACCCTTGTTTTTATTAACAACCTATTTATCAAACCATTCGCTGACTCCATTTCCTACCTCATCAGTTCTTGGTTTGAGGGGGATTACTTTTATCCATACTTGGGGCAGCCTAATCTACGCTCATATCTAGGACACCGAATTCCTATTTTTGTCAACATCGCTTACCAATACAAGCTACATGACAAAAAGGGGCAAATGTCGACACCAAATTTGGGTCACACTCCCCTTGGTCCCTCACTTAATTAATATAAAACATTTAACTAATCATGGCCCCTTTACCCCATATTAATATTCATCCTCACATTATTAATTAATTTAATTATTTTAATTAAGTTAATTTCATCCTCACACCTCCACCTCATCATTACACCTCACCCTAGGACCCATTCCAGGAATTTAACTCATAGTGACCAAGTCATCACTCTCAGTGTTGAGTCACCACTTGACCTAACTAACTAAGAATTCTTCTCAAACCTAATTGGACTTCTTCTATGACCTTCCTACCTTTTCTAACAAGAACTCCACTTCCCTAAGCAGACTCAACTTGGAAAACACACCAAATCTGGGAAGATCTACCTATTTTTGGTAAACCTAGACTTACCCGCCTTAACTGACATTGGTTATCCCTTGACCAACATTGGTCACCTAACCACCATCGATTACTTTATATACAATTTTACAACCTTTTACCTAGGTTGGTCATTTTTAGTTTTGGGAGAACTATTGCATTCAAGTGTGAATCCAAAGTCTCTCAGCATCTAGAAGACACAAAATACTCAACCACAAGCCTAAACAAGCATCCGGTTCTCCTTCCAGAGTATTGGAATACTCATGGGAACACTACAGAGTATTTCCATGGCACTGACTCTAGAATCTCTTAACGATCAACTACCATCCACCTTCACCTACCAGATCTGTAAAGGCAAGTAAGTATTTGTTATTTTAATTATTTTTGAATATGGATGGTGATTTTGTTATCCATTTTTGCTTCCTAGTAAAAATTAATAAGTTTGGAGAGATGGAATTGGACAGTTGATGAGTTTCAACGGTGATTCTAGAATTCACCAGTAATTTCCATGTTTTAGAACACTTACAATTGATTTCAGGTCATTTGGAGGTGTTAAATCAGAATTGGATCTTAATACCATCACCATTAGATTTAGAAGGTCATTTGTAGGTGAATCATATAAAATTTCACCCCAAAATTCATTTGGGAGCTCAAGATATGGCCTTCGCAAGTTACCTTGCAGAAAATTTCGGGCTGGGGGAACTCTTTTACCAAAATACTCAAATTTCGGGTTGGGGGAAATTTTTGTCAAAGTGCTCAAGCCCCAAAACTTTTCATAAAGTGTAAAAACCTAGAACCCCTTCCAAAATGCTCAGATTTTGGACCCCGAACCATCTTTGCAAAGTGCTCAAATTTCGCACAGGGAACTTTTTTCGCATGTTCATAGTTTTTAATGTTCAAACTTCGATGATCATCACTTATCCGGTATCAAAATAAGGAAAAATTTATATCATTGAAAAGGTATTGAAGATTAATACATGATTAAATCTTATATTTTCCACATTAAAGTGATTTAATGTTTTGAAATTGCAAAAAACATACCCGGGTCGTTTCTAGGTACATGCTTTGAATTTTTTTAATGATGCCCATGTTGGGTGTGCAAACTTCAACGATGGTTGGTCCCGAGTAGTTGAATAAGTGGTGGGGATATTTAATATACTATAAATTTATCATTGGGAGGAGGGAGAAATAATTTAAATGTCTTTTCAGCTTGAAATTTTAATTGCTCAGTCCCGTGGATATCAAGCTAAGCCTGGAAAAATCTCAAAATAACTGTCTTTTCTTAGAAGCTCATAACTTTTGCATTTCTTAATGAAATTTCACAATGTTATACTTGTTAGAATCATGGATTTGAGAAATACAAATAGAGATCAATAAATTCTAGAATTGATGAATATTTGATGGTGAATTTTGTAGAACACAGTCCCAGTTCTAAACAGAGACCTCCAGGTGGTTGGGTGAGCATTAAATGAGCAAGGGAGCCAATTTCTTGTGTTGCAAGTTGTAAATAAGCATGGGAAAGATTTTGTAAATCAGATATCACCATTTTACCTCATTTATTATCATTTTCAAATCGTTGGAAATTAGATTTTGGGATTTCTCTTCTCTCTCCTCTCTAATTCTATAAATTGTAACATGGGGCTCATTGTAAGAGGAGTTAGTCATTTTCCTTCTGCCCCCTCTCTCTTTCTTCTTTGTTGGGTTGAATGTGGAGTTTAAACCTCCTATCCATTCTTTTAATGGAATTTTTATTTCCTATTTCCCACTAATGATGTACTATGCATACTTTAATGGAGTAATAAACTGTGTTTTGTGATGCATTTTGTCCATCCTTTGCATGTTTTGTTGTCTCTACTTGCCTCTCTTCATTGCAGGGTATACTGTGCATATCCTTTGATGTTCATTACAGGTTTTGAGAGTTGTGTTTAATGGGAAACAAATGGTGTTCTATGTGAATTCATCTTTGGTCTGTGGTGTATCTTTTCCACCCTCTCCATTGCTCACCTCTATCCATTTCAGGCAATTGGATAGTGATTAACAACCTCCTTTTCTTGGTGTATCACCGCTCTTAGTGTAGGTTTATTTTCATGCAATATCTCTCCTTGTCTCCTTGGAATGTTAGAATATGATTAGTTTTCTTTCCTACATTAGGATTAGTTGTGACAGTAGGATTAGAAAGAGGAACCAACCTTCTCCAGTAGTATTATCTCAAGCTTGCAAGTCCCACAACTAGAGAGGTAATCCAATATTACCTAGTCACACCGTGAGCTCAAGCACACACACATGTGCAAATAAGAGGGTGTTGTGATTTTGTGATAATAGACTCTATGAAGATGATTCATATAAATTTTACATCCTTGAATGTACGTGAAATGTCTCTAAAATACCTTCTCCTTAAAAACCTAAGAGGGTTTCACAAGAGAACGAGATAGAGTAAATATTAGCTTTTAAAAATCTTCCACACGTAAAGAGATAATGAGGTTAAAAATGATATATACTAACCTAATTTCCAATTTCAAAGCACCAACCTTCAAGTTTTATGCAACAATGTCTAAAAATGATGGTCTATACCTTCAAATAGAGTTTCCACATATAATGTCATGTGCAAGGATGAAATAAACATAAAGATCTATTGTAATTACTCCAAAATATTGAAAATCATTTAAATGTTCTTGCATGCACCCTTATTAGCATGGATAAATCACTATTTAATGAATTTCATATCACCTTTTTTATCATGTTCACCTTTTTCTTTTCCAACAAAATAATCTTCTTACTCCGCCTCTATACTTGTGTTTGAAAATGTTTCAATCCTCTAAGTTCTCAACTCCAAAACAGAGGTCACCTCTTATCATACATAATTTGATCTTTTTGTAATATGTTATTCACTTATCAAGAGAGAAATTCATTAATAATTCTCAAGGAACTTGTATAGATATTAATCAATCCTTTTATTGGAAAAAAACTCACATACAATCAGACTTGAATGGATCTTTGTCTAGAGACAAGCACAAAAATTTTATTTCAAAAAGACCTTGAGATAATGCAACAATTAAAACTTCCACAATGTGATATCAACTGTAAACTCTTCATCAACAAGATCACAAATCACCTATACCAAGAATAACCTAACAAACTACATTCTTACTATCACAGCATCATAACATTAGTCTTTTGCTAAAAATAATAACTTTTACACTCAAATGTTCATCAAACCTCTTGAAATGATTCAATATAACTCCTAAAATGATCATAAGACATAATAATAAATTCTTGAGCCATGAATACTAAAAACATATCTTAATTTATTCACAAAGAAGGTAATGTTATCGTACAAAACAAAGTTATTCTTATTCAAACTATAATTTTCATACAAAATTTCATATCCTCCTACCTATTCTTTTTAGAATCCCGGAGGATTCCCCAATAATGAGTAAATAACTCCTTAATGTGATTTTATTCTCAAAATACATAGGATTTGTAAACCCTAACCGATTCTTACTCGCATGTTATGATTTTTTCGAATATAGAATAAGAAATTATCAACATTTAAACACACATTTGCTCCTTTTCACACACATTAGGAGTATTATATCACATAAATAGACCATCTAAACATATCTCTCAACACTAAAGACTACTAACACTCCTTCACAAGCCAATGATGGTTAAGATCAACTCAAAATTTTAAATAACACTTTTGGAGGGAAATACACGTTTTTAAAAATAAATTAACTCCATCAAACACCATGACATGAACTTAAATTACCCCTTAAAATACTTCTATACCTCTTACAACACCTTACGCACAAAAAATCAACTCGAAAATCCAAAGTATGTCCTAAGGAGAGATGCTCCCGCATCAACCAACATTGTTTGCTACAATTTACTAAAGAACATTGTCATGGAAATTAGAGTCTTGAGATTGGTAAAGCCCTAAATATTCATGAATATGCATATGAGAGTGGTTATGATCTTTAATTACAATTTTTATGCTTTAAAACAATGGTTTAGGTCACCAAACTCTTTCTTTATTCCAAACCCTAGGAGGGTTTCTCACAAACTTGAGAAGAATGATTTACTCCCAAAATTGCTTCTACATGTTTTCAAACTCGCATCAAATATCTACATGAGTGTGATAATTATCTAAAGCTTCCAATCTTCATAGTAAATATAAATACTTCCAATAATTGCTAATTCAATCCAAAATCTTTGTGCTTTGCCTCTAAAAACAGGGTATAATCCACTCTTAAGGGTTTTCAACAAAATAAAGACTCAACCTTACTCATTTAGAACTTCTAAAATGTCTATGCATCCTTATTACAATTTCCTCGATCATATATCCTTCCATTTAGGTCAAGATACCATTCTAAAGTGCTAGTATTGTATGGACTAAACTATAACATTGTTTGCTTCAAAATACTCCTCTCTCGCCAAACATTCACCTCAAACAAGAAACAAAGACTACACTACCAAGCCAATAAACAATAAATGTGAGTTCTTATCTAAATAAGAAATTTCCTTCTCAGTTTAATACATAATAATTGAATGTCTATCAATGATCATACATAGATCTAATTCTACCACATGATTTAAAAATCTATTAAAACTATTACAACAAGGTTTTTCCTTCAATATTCTTGGAGATCCTATTCTTTTCCTCCCTTGATCATTCAAATGATGATCATAATTAGTTACAATCATGCTTAAATATGATCTCATAAGCCTCTTAATCTAATTTGAGACCTTTAGTCCCTTGGTCACATGATTATTTCTTGACACACCATTAAGGCTTTGCTAAAACTCCAAGACCCTAACTACTAAGCACACACTATAACTTTAAGACCTCTATAGGTATTTTACATGCATGATAACCATGAACTATCCAAAATGTTCATTAAATCACCTAACTCAAGCCAAAAGGCCTTCAAATTTTGAATTTACACTTTTGGAGGGAAAGTGCATAATTCAAATTTTGAAAAGGCTAGATCAATACAAACACCCCTATATGACTCTAAAGGACCTCCTAGACCTACAAACATACTAAAAAGATAAAATTTGATTTGCAAACCATATTTACATGTTTAGAGTGATGATAGGATTGCATCATAACCCTCACTACAAATTCTTAAATAAAGTAAAATTTATTCTTTCATATGAGTTTGAATCTATTATTGGTATGAAACTTGATAGAGGGATTGATGGAAGTGGACCGGATGGTGGGGTACCTTGGAGAAGTCTAGCTTTAGCTTTAGTCTTTTTCCACTTCCTCATCATATTTTAAGTTCAAATAATATTAATCATCTTTGTACCACTCATGTTCATAGGTCATGACAACATTTCTTCCTAAATATTTAATGTGATTTCTCACATCACCTTTTGTATCTCAATCCTTTTTTTCCCCTTTTTTATACAAGTAATTGGGGAATAATCAACATTTTGATTGAAAAGTAACTGGGAAATGACTAACATTTTTCTTGAAAGGATACAATAATTAAATATATTATATGTATACAATAATTAACATTTTGATTAGAAAGTGGCTTTTATTAGATAAATTACAACCAAAATTGGTCAGTATCACTTATGCGGTGAATAAACATTTGCCAAAAAAACCAAGAAAAAAATCTCACTATGAAACTCTCATAGGAAAATTTAAAATGGTTTTAAAATAAAAATTAATTAATTAAATATATATTATTATCAATTATCAATGCATAATATATCTAAGGTAACTAATCAAATTATTATTAATTTTATCTCATTCAATATTATTAGTTACTTAATGTTTTACTTATTTATCATTTAACATTACCTAAAATACAATCACCCAACAAAGTTATTTAATGGAAACATATTTAAAAAAGAACTTGAGTCTAAAACCAACACTTGCTTAATTATCTTCTTAATGAAGTGTGATATGAAACACCTTTATTTGATTTGATTTAACACTATGACAAAATTAAATCTATAAACATTTTTTTTTCTATGATTGAAATACTTGAAAAGACTAGACGAATAAGTTTTCTCGGAATGGTACTTAGTGTTTCACTAATTTAGAGATATTCATTAACAACAAGTAATGGAAAACAAGTCTAAATAGTAAGGCAAAATAAACCCATAAAAGAATAATGAAATATATCCACCTTAATCATAACCATATAAATATAGTTTTGGTACTCTGGATTTGTAGGAGTATGCAAATTGTTCCCTCCACTTAATAAACTAATAGAGTTTGATCCTCTTGTTTTGGGCTACACAAATCTATTCCACTTTTCCATATTCACTCCAAGTCACCAAGAAATCATTCTTCTTCATCTAAATCTTAATCCAAAGTCAACACTTTATACCCATAAAAATGGAGGATATTAAAAGGGGCATGTGTTATCCCTCTATTATCATCAGTCCTCTCAATGTTAAACAATTTAGCAACCAACAATCAATGCAAATTAGTATGTAATAAAATTCATGGAAATGTCTCAACTCATATTATTTTAAATGAATGCAACAAGTAACAAATGTTGGATGCTCTCTTAATGCTCAAATTGTTATTTTTGCATGGAGGTTCTCTTAAAATAATAAATTTTGACCTTAGAAATTTAGTATCATTTAATTGCATCCAATGTACATTTCTTGTATGTCTAAACGAACAAATGTACTTATGTGTTTATAGACTTATTAAATTCAAATTAAGACTCTATTAAAAGATAAGCCTACACACAATTGTCGAAAGGATGAAAAAGAGATGAAAAACCCCTGGGACCCACAAACAAGGTTCATAAGGCCCACATAAGTAAGAACCAAAATGAAATACATAATAGTTTGATAATTAAAAGATATGTAAAACATGTAAGTATTCCTACCATCGAGTTCATATCTCAAGGATTTCGACCCTTGGATAATTGTGTTTGTTACAATATTTATACAAAAATGTCATAAGACTAGTCCAACTAAACCAACTTATAAAGGGAAATATGTATAATTCGTTTCATCTTCCAAGTGTGTGATGGTTAAAAGTCCTCCATATATGCATGGATTTTTAGATTTTGAAAAATAGCTTTTATAGCTTGAAATTACCTAACATGATACAAAACTATGGAGTGTCAATCGAAAATTTACATAGAAACCAAAATTATCAACATGGATGATGAATTATTTCATCATGGACATGGGTAATACACAAAATTTCACAACAATGTGACGTGCAATGATGAGTTAGGAAGCTTTGCACAAGGGTATGAGATGATAATGACTCTAGGCGGTTGTGAGGGCTCTACACAAGGCACACATTTTGTATAATACTATAAGTGCAAGAAAGTCCACAATACTTGTGAGTGTGAAAATGTCACATGGTATTGAAAGAAAAATCAATAAGACTATGACACTTGTGTTCTTTCATGTAGTGTTTGATGCATGACACAAGAGTGAGATTCTAAATTGATTTGTACGCAAATTGTGTAAGTGCACATACACACATGCATAGTTGAGGACTACACACAAATCATTTTCCATTTCCTGAAGAGAAATGGTCTCCATTATGTCCATGTTTATCTATAAAAACTATACTCAATATTTTTTAAGGTTGTACCACTTATATTGATCAACATGTTTCCCATACTTGAAAATTATGAATATTTGATGCGTGCCTCATGGATTTATGATCCTTATTTATGGGGTTCACTAAGTAGAGGGAAAAAGGCTTAAGGAACACCATGTCGAGTACTAGGTGCATGCCCAAGTTAAAAGATCTAAAATAAAAGTGTTTTCACTAGCTGCACACAAAATGGTGGAAGGACACAATGTAGAGACTTGATATTTTGGCGTGGATCTTTGAATTATTATTTATAAAGATGAAGACATATTTTATCACAAATTCAAAATGCATGAGGCATGTGATGTGCATCGCATCACTCTTTGTAATTTTGGGGGGAATGTGAGAGAATCTATTATCCTACTAAGGAAGAAATTATTTTTGTTTTAAAAATGTATGTGCTTTGTCTACTTAATTTTCCTTTCTGCACAACTAAATTCCATTTGGTGCATGATAAGATATGTTAAGAGGCTGATTCAAAGAGGAACAATAACAACTCTTCAATTATAAACCAAAAGCAATCATCTTCATCATCACAAGAACTTGCTACTTAAGAGGCTGAAAACTTGCTCAAAAGAAAATAATGAAACAAACCAATGCATTCAAGGTTAAATTTTTCTTTGAACATGCTTATACATACCTAAAAAACATGATCATACACTCCTTAACTCATCATACCTTCAATTTTCTTCATTTCCACTTAGAGCTCCTTTTAGGCTTGTAGCCTTGCTTTTTGCCAAATTATGATATAAAATACAAAAACAAAGAATTGACTCTTACTAGTAAGGTATTTAGATACCCATTATGGTCATTTGAATATCTACAATGTTTCGAGCTCCACCCTCAACCAATTTTATTTTATCCTTTTACCGTTTTAGCTTAATCCTTGTAATTAGCCCTCCTACAAAATAAATCTTAGTGCTAAGAAAAATTGAGGGACTTTTAGAAAAAAGCTATAAATTTTTCCAAGTACCCATTTAGGCCTTACAACTCTATGAAAAGTTTCAATTTTCAACTCTTTATCTATTTTTCCCATCTCACACATTCATTCTTCCTTCATTAGTTAACTAGGTCTCTTAAGGGTTTCAAGTAGCTAGTTAGGGTTTCAAAGCTTACGTTTGTTTTTCTTCTTCTAGAACACCTTTTTCCACTCAAAATATTATTTTTCATGCTATTCCACCTTCCCAAATCATCCTTTAACTCCAATTAAGCTCTTTCCTCAAATTGCCTCTCTTAACCTTCTCATGCTCTTAAGCCTTCACAAACTACAATGCTATGTTTTTCACTTCTTGACTCTAACCTTGACTTTGTTAACTTTTTCACTCATCAACCACTCATTTCCAGACCTCTCCTTATCCTCCTTTTCATACGTAACACCCTC
This sequence comes from Taxus wallichiana var. yunnanensis, assembly GCA_018340775.1. NCBI lineage: Eukaryota > Viridiplantae > Streptophyta > Pinopsida > Cupressales > Taxaceae > Taxus > Taxus wallichiana. The sequence continues at coordinate 821,309,122 of CM031242.1, read as the reverse complement.
TTCATTCCATTTACTTGTTTCATTCAAACTATCACTTGTCTCAATTCTCCCTTATGCTTTCATTAGGCTTCTTAGGAATGCAAATCTGATTTATATGAAACTATGAGAGTTATATTATTTATATGACCTGTTATTATGCTTATGAAATGCAATTCCAACAACCACATTAGTTAGAAACAATAGTAAACATCATCTTTTGTCCAAACTCCTTCAAATTGCCCTGTTTTGACTCTTTGAGACTTGTCTTTCTTGCTCTAAAAACATGCATTTATTGGTCCCTAGAGGTATTTATGAGATTAAATAATCTTGTACCTTTTTAAAGAGTTTTACTCATGCCAAATCAATAACCAAATTGAGTGGAAACAAAAGCAAAAGTCATCTTTCTCAAAAACTCCAAAACTGTCCTCCTAGGCTTCTTAAGAGCAATGCCTCTGGTGAGTTCATGTTGGGAGAAACCTAGAGACAACCCAGAAAAAGTGAGACCATATTTAGATACCCTTTACCCTCCTTGAGGTGTGTGTAAAATTTTATTCCTCAACTCACAATGCAAATCTCTTTTCTATCACCATGCTCCTTGTACTAGCTTCTTCTACTAGGCCTTCTCAAGCCCTTTCCATGGTCATTTCATGGTTTTCATACTTCCACTCCTATTAATCTCCTAAAACCTCTTGATTATATTTTAATACTTCCTTCCCAATGTTCATGCCAATTTTTAACCCCTGGAATGGACCCTAACTCCATTTATCACCATTTTAGAAATTTGGCCATTGTCATGCTACAATCATAACAACGAGCAATCTGATTGCTATAAATTTTCTGGGTCTGAATATTATGACTCAAAATTTTGATGGAAGGTTTTTAATAACCCTAAAACATCTCTACAAAATTTCAATACCTAAAGATTTCAAAATATATTGCAATCCTTGTTTTATCAGTCATATTTATGGGTTCTTAGTTCAAAACCCTTGCATAACAATCCCACTGTGACAACCTCAGTATCATATAACCTTCTCACCCCCTGAAACTCACTTGAGAAATCACATAATCATTCATTCCATATATTTCATCATTAATCAAACACAAAAAGCACAATAATCATACTCATTAATTAAGAATAATCAATGAACATACACAATAGGGAGTGATCATGAAAGAAATCTGGTTTTTATTCATCTTTCAACCAAGCTACAGACTTCTTGAGCCATCTAGGCTCCTTCTCACGTGCCTCCACTCAAAATAATTCCTCTACAATGCATAAATACTTCCTCCATTTAAATTTCACCTTTTTTATGCTTCACCCAAAGTGATTTTACTAACCTCTCACCTGACTCATAATGGTTAAGGGATTAGTTAACTTGGTACACCCTAACCTCGACTCGACCTATTTGAAAAGATTAGTAATCATCTCCAAAGGCCCTATACTTGGGATTATTTTTCAAGCCTAAAAAGGCTAATACTTTCCTAAATTCTCTATCTTGTCTATTTCCTACATGCAACACTGGATCCATATTGGTAATAATTCATACATCACTGTTTTGATCATCCACAGGCTCCTTTTGCATCAAAACTAGACTTAGTACTCCTTGATACTTATACTCACCTGTGCTCCACTAAACCCTTGTTTAAACTAACTTATTTCCCTCTCCAAAGATTCTTGACCTCTACCCCTACTTCACACACTCCTTCACCGTTCGAATCATTATAAAATACATTCAAGAAGTCAAAGAAAGCTTATATTTATTCCTTTGTTCACTATTGCCCACTATGCCTCTCAATGGTGTGCCCTGCTCCAACCTTGCATTTAAACTTATATCCCTTCCCAAAAGTTCTTTTCATCTTCTACAGTTAGCTCTTAACTCCCCAACATGCTTGCAAAAGCTCATGGTTTGATTCTTTGTATAACTCTTTATATGTCTTCTTTTGTGATTTGGTTCTCATGCTCCATATTAGGTCTGGGACAACAAACTGATGTAATTATCTCTCCACTCCCTCAAATATCATCCTCAACGTTGATTTTTGGACACCTAATAATACAAACTATGTTTCTATGAATTTTCAAGGACTAAATCTTAGTTTAGAGGGCATTTTCGTTGTAAAGTGACTCTTTGCATTGCCTTATAACCGTATTTTTGGTCCTTCCAACATTGTCAAGAAATTATCATTTCTTAGGAAATGAAACTTGGATTTTATTCTTGAATATGATTTAAAAACTTCTCCTCATTATTAATTCAAAATCTAAGGCTTATATTCCTTCATTTTATGCATAAAAAATTGTGCCCTAGTTATTCTTCTTGGGAAACCTCAAAAGAGCATGAGAACTTTTTTTAGCCATAACTTTTCAAAAAAATGGTTTCAAAGCTCAAAATTTTGGGTCACAATATGTTTTACTACCCTTTAAAATTTTATTTTAGCAAAGTGATGGTTTTAAGCAATTATTTTTTCCATTCCACGAGGATTTGGTTACTAGTAACATGTACACGCAAAGTGTAAACCCTTATTGTCAATTTAGGAAACTATAAACTTATTGCAAAGTGAAACACCTATTAAATCTTACAAGAAAATCTTCCATTCTTCTCAAGGACATCCCTTCATGCTCAAGCTCATTATAACACACTCTCAATTAGTTCAACACTCTAATGCTCAGTCACAGTCAGGGTTTATTGCATGCATGCCCAAACATTTCACAATAAGATGCTTCTTGGTCTGAGCTAATACCTTAGATACCATTCAGTTAAGCCTTCACACATTTCACTATATGTGAATCCATTGTTATTTCCCCCTTGCGATGATTAGTACAAGTCATATGCTTAGTTATTAGAGAGGTTCTCAAACATCCATCAATAATAGCATTGAACCTTTCTTTGGTTACATTATAAGTATTACTATATACTTTTCATCCACGCACTTACCAACCCAAGAATTCACTCTACATTTGTTAGTTAGGGGATTTCGACCAATGCACAACTTGTATGATCAAATATATCCTTCTCAATATGAGTTTCCTAACTATCTTCCTTGAAACCTGAGATACTCCTTCATTTTCTCCAAAGAATGTTAACAACTTCACAAATATGATTTTCTTAAAAGAAATGCATAAACTCAACTGACATGCACTGTCCAAGATCATCACAGTCTATTCTTAAGCTAAGATAATCATATATAACTGAAATAGAGCATGAATTCATTATCAAACCTGAGATAATAAAAACTAAGGTAAAATCCATAGTTTTATCATATAATCATCCATGCAAGGTGAAAATAAATAATCGATTCTTCGCTATAAATCCATAAAAACAATAGGTACACACCAAAACCAGAGACATATATGTTCCTTCCACCGTGTTAATAGTCTTGAGAGTCATTCTTCACACAAAATAGAGTATCCTCTACCAAATTTTTATGTTCATTACAAAAATATCTTATTCCACTACTTTCTCCCACTCTCTCCTCCACCATTCAAATCATTCTTTCTTTTTCACTCTTTTCTTCTCTTTCTTCAACCCTAACTAACTCCCTTTTTGTCTCATATGCCCATTCTTAGCTATAATAGATTTATTACATTATTTTTTCATTTTCATGACTCTCTCACCCTAGGATTCACTAACGTCATGAATAGACCCCTCACTTACTCTAACATTTCATTTTCCACCTTTAACAAACCTTAACAAGTATCTTTCCCACTTGAACAAATATTACTAATTCAAATCCCCTTTTAGGAGGGAAAAAAAACAAGTCTCGAATTCAAATTCTAGACTACCTTATCACCTTATAAGGACTTGTTATCCAAAATGAGCCCCTTGCTTATTTTTTGGCTAACTCCCTTCATTCCTTCCTCCCTTGTGCCTCAGTCAGAATTTTTCACTTTTCAGGCTCTCAAAATGTTCTAGAAATGGCACCATTGGATAGAGCTCTTTCTCAGCTTTCCAGAAAGGTAAATTTTTCTTCCTAACTCCATGTATTTTTGAAGTTATGGCTCGACGGAGTTTTTGTGGGAAATTTTCCTGACAAGCCCGCCAACCAATCAGAGAGTGCCACGTTAGAAAAAAGTTACGGGGTGGAGTCAACTTAGAAATTTTTAACAAGTGTTTGGCGGGGTTCAAAGTGGAAATTTTTTTCCCGAGGGCCCGCTGGTGAATCACAACATGCCACGTCAACAAAGGACCAAACGTAGAGCGCGAAGGGATGCTTGGAAAATTGCCAAAGTGTTTGGCGAAGGTGCTAAGAAGAAATTTTTCCCTGAAAGCCTGCCAACCAGTAAGATCGTGCCACATGTCTAGGGGTGTTGGGGTTTGGAAGTGCGAAGGGAATTTTTCCTTTTCACCAAAGTTTAGAAAATTTTCAAAAGGAGAACCTTCCCCCCCCCTAAAACCCGAGCCAATATGAGGAGGCCACGTGTCCCAAGGGCGTCGGGGTTGAAGTGGCAGGAAGGAGTTGGGAAAATTTCCCAAAGGTTGGAGCAAACAAATTTTCAGCCCTTCTCGGTCCGCCACCAATGAAGACTTTCCATGTGTCCTCGCACCGGTGGAGCGCGGGGAAGTTGGGAATTTTTCCAAGGCAAAATCGAAGGAAAATATTAAAGGAAAAGCCTGCTCCCAAGGCCCATGTCTAATAGAATTCTATCATGTGTCCATCTCAAGGAATATGGTCAGCAGCGATGGAAAAGTTGAGAGCAAATGCCCGCGCGAATCACAAAGCATGACACGTGTCCTCGGGTCATCTAGCTGTGGAGAATTTTTGGAAAATTTTCCAAAGGCCGAAATGATGGAAAATGAAGCAGAAGGGCCCACAACCAATCAAATCATGCCACATGGCACCAAAGCAATGGGGCATGGAGTTTTTTGGGAAATTTTCCCAAATGCAAAAAGTGGGAAAATTTCAAATTTTCGCCCACCAACCCATTTTGGCCCTGTTTTGCCCTAAATTTTTCAAAGGGGCATAAATTTTGATCCAGAGCTCGAGTTTTTACGTTCTTTATATCAATGGAAAGCTGGTAAAATTCTCTACATGATTTTGGGATCAATTTTGTGTTTTGGTGGAGTTTGGAGGGATAAAATTGGAAAACACCTCTAGCATGTGGAAATCAACAAAACTGACATTTCAACCACCATTTTTAATGAAGTATGGCACGCATTCTCTCCTAGCATGGTTAAAAACGTCAGGGAATGGACTTTTGAGGGTGCCCATGCTATTTTAATACCATTTGGTTGGTGGTTGAAGCATATTTCATGTTTTCCCATGTTTCTCTCTCCTGAGCTCGAATTTGCATTGTAAAAGCCAGAATGGGCTCATTTTTAAAAAAGTTAGACAATCTTCTCTGCAACTTCCCTTTTCTTCCTCATCAGGTAGATTTGTGGAATTTTTACCTTTTCATGCAAATACAACATCTCTTTTTGCCTCTTGGTCATTGTAATGCACTTGTATTGGACCTAGAATGATAATGTATGCTCTGTGATTAAAATTTTCTCAATCCTTTCATATGTTTATCATTGTTTCCGATCTTTCATTACATTTTGGAAATTTGTGCATGTTTTATGCTATATTTTCTTATGGATTGTGTATGTTTTGTAGTAGCAGGTGTCTACTACTCCTTTGGTGCATCACCTTAATTAGACTAGGTTTATTCTTTGTATCTTCTCAACCCTGTCCCTTGGAAAATTTGATTAAAATATAGATAAACCCTCTGCAGAATGTTATGCACACTTGAACAGAGGAGTTGAGGAACCAACCTCTAATCTGGAGATTCTTTTCCCACTTTTTACAAGTCCCACACTTGGGGAAAATATTCAATGTTGTGCAATCACACTGGATGTAAAAATGTCAAACTACAAATCTGATAGAACATCCAGAGGGTGCTACTTATTTGCACTAACAGGACTCATATAGACTTATGAATAATTTCAAGACTCTCCAACCTCCTACCTTGACTCCTTGTCATGCTAGAAATGTGAATTTATCATTTAAAGGCTTCTTTTAGTGATTTTCTGTATCATACTCCCAAGGTGCTAAAGAAGAGTCCTTGTACTTGAATTTCATAGCTTTTCTTGAACCGAGTCTTCATTATTTTGCTTATTTTTACTTATCCTTCTTCATTCTCACTATGTTTTCCTTTTTATGTCCTCCTGGGTCCCATATCTTACTTTTCCTCCTTGTATTTTCTTTGGCATTGCTTCCATGCTTCTTGAGTTGCACCTTTACCTCCATTATCTTCATGTTACCAACCATCATACCTACACACACAAACATAACAATGCAAAATATATATTGTTCTTCATATTCCATCACCTCTATTATCAATTTATAGTATATTTCCTTCATGTAAACATCATGTTCTTTACAAAAGTCTACATTTTCTTTATTTTTTTCTTGTTCAAGATCATTCTTCATCACCTCAAGATGCTTCAAACCTTTGTCTTCTTGTTTATTTTTCCTTTCCCAAGAAATCAGTTTTCTTTCAACTGTAATTTCCTTTTTCTCTTCATTTTTCATTACACTAGACAAGTTTAGAAATAGGTCACTTCTTTTACTCATGAAAAACTGATCACCTTGCTTCTTAAGCTCATCATTTCCAACTATCCACTCATTCTTGCTGGTTTTATACTTCTCAAATGCACTAGTAGAGTATTTTTGCATAATTCCTAGTAGTTCATTTACACAATCTTCATTATTAAGCAACAACTTATCAAGTACAACTACCTTGTCTTCATTCTTGTCTGTTATACCTTTTGAGGAGTTAAGGATCTCTTCTATCATGCACATTTATTCTTTCAACATGAGAATATATTCTTCATCCATGACCTCATCAAACTTAGGACTTTCATATTCATCCTTTTGGCACAATCTTCACCTTTCTTCCATGTTTGTTCTTCATTTTTGTAGGATCATTTACCAACTTCCTATATAGTTTCTTTTCTCACCTATTTGAAGGCTATGAATTTCTCCTTCCTTCATTTATTGGTTTCAAGTCACCATAGTTAAGTTCATCATCAAACGTTTCACAAATCACTTTCATACCTATAACCTTGCCTTGAACTTCTTCTTGAATTTGTGTATTCTTCTATAAAATACTTGGCTACCATGCTTGGACTGAAATTTCTATCCCATCTTGTTCTCTTGAACTAGTGTTCACTTCATTCTTCATGCTTCCTTGTAGTGTATTCACTTTATTTTTACTCTTGACTACCTATTTCACCTAATTCTTAGATTGTTTCTTTGAATCGTTGATGAAACAGATAGGGTAATGGGCGTAGGAGGAATACCTGTTCAGATGTTGGCTGATGGGTTGTTGCGTGTGTATGACTTTTGAATCCATAGCTGATCGTGAGAGCTTCCTTTTGGCTAGGAGGAACTACCTGTAATGCAAAGCAAGACCACCAGAAGGAATTAAACAATATGGGCAATGAACTACCTAGCGTATGCTAGATTCGAGAAGTGTGATACTTCCTAGATGGCTGTAAGTCCACTGTTTTAAACAATTTAATGTTGTAAACAAAGTAAACCCTATTGTAGTTTGAAATGATTTAGGTATCTCACTTAAAAACACAATAAGAAATAGATCTAATCTAACAGGCTAAGCTAGAATAACATCTAAAGGTCAAATGGTTGGTTTTGGGTTCTATGCAGGTTTGACAGAGGTCTCACGTAGATCACAGGTGAATGAGGGTGAAATGAAATTAGGTGGGTAGGTCTTTGTTCTAGGCTGTGTGGGAAAATACAAAGATCAGTGTCGGTTAGGGGTGACCGATGGCGGTTAGGTGTAACCGGTGCCGACATCGTGAGATCTGGAAATATTGCGTAACAATTTGTGGTCTCCTTTGTGATTGCACAAAGGAATTTAGTAGGTAGAGATGAGGTATTGGATGATCAAGTAGGCTTTGGTGAGGTTTTAATGGGTATATGGAAGTGAAAATGTTGGAGAAGGTCAATAGGGGGCAAGATAAACAATGGATGATAAAATGATGATGAAATGAAATAAACCAGGAAAGTATGATGTTATACTTACTTGGATTCCATTCCTGAATGCTTGTGTGTGAGGGATGGGGGTGCTGATGAGGGGTTTGAAGGCTACAAGTGATCACTAGCTGAAAGAAATCTTCTGCATGGGTTGCATGTACACTCCTCTTTGCTTGGATAGATTAGATCATGGTTGGGATGGATGTGTAGGAGAAGATGCTTGATCCCTTTCCTTGCGCATGGGGTTTTCCATGGAATTTTCTCTCTGAAGATGCATTATCTCTCTGAGATGTGTTCTTGCTCGTCAACCTTATCTCAATGTTTTCTAACCTTTTTCCAACCTTGAGAATAAGGTAGTTTAGGGGTTAAAAGGGGTAACCGATGGTGGTCCGGCCTAACTGGTAACGGTTAGCGGTAACCAACGCTTGTCAAGGCAGATTTCCTAGGTTTACTAAACTAGGGAGATCCTCCCGATTTCCTTGATCTTGTGTCGTTATCCCACAGATTAGACTCGGGAGCTTCTTGTGAGTATGCGGGGATGTGGTTAGAGGGAATGTAGGCATTGATTTTTAGGGTTTGGGTAAGTCTTAGTTAGTTATGGCAACTTACTAAGAATAGGTCTTAGGTTGAGTTGGCTTGGTGAGGTGTCTAAGTGAACTGTATGTGTGGATATTATTTAAATAATAAATATAGTGAGGATAATGAATTAATTTAATTTAATTAATTAAATTAATATTAGTGGGGTGAAGAGGGTCATGGCTAGGTAAATGTAATAAAGGGTGCTTATTGGTCGAGGTACGAAAGGGGAGTGTGACCTAATTTTAGTGTCTACATTTTGCCCCTTTTTGTTACATAGCTTGTATTGGTAAGCAACGCTAACAAAAATAAGATGTGGTTACCCCATGTGTGGGTGAAGGTGATCCCCCTCAAACCAAGAACTGACGAGGTAGCAGGCTAAAGTGGTGAGTGGTTTGATAAAAGGAAAATGTGGGGAAAAGGTAAGTGGGTACATGGGAAAAGGGTGAAAGGTCTACTCAGAAATCTAGGGTATAGGCCAAGGTCAAAGGTAGCAACAGTCAAATGCACGCACACGTATAAACTACATCACGCTATGGGTTGAAAAGTAGGAAAACTCTACATCTTCTAAGGTCGATAGGTTTATCCGAACAAGGTTGAAGTGAATCCGGTATCCAAGGTATAGGATATGGTTAGGAAAAACAACATAGGTTAGGTGTAGGAATGTTCGGTATGTTCCAAAGACACCAAAGGTAGGGTTAGGATAAATAGTCATGGCAATAGGCTAGTAAGGTCATTAGGTCAATCAACATAGGTAACAGTGCTACAAGTTATAGCAAACACATAAGGTCAAAGGTCACTAGCGATACTCCAGTCTAAATATCTAGGTCACGACATGTGTAAGGCCAAGGTATGGGTAAAATAATGAGTCCCCAAAGGAGGACAAGAGTAGGCAAGTAAGTGAGGAGGTTTGGAAAGGTAAGGTAAATAGGTTGGGTACAGGTGGGGTGGGGTAAAGGATCAGGGTAAAGGGTGGGGTAAAAGGGAAAAGTAAGGGCAATGTGTAGGTGAGGGTGACCAATGCCGGGCATGGATAATTGATGTCGGTATAGGTAAACCGATGACGGTTAGGTAGGGCATGTGACCGATGCCCGCCAATCGTAATCGATGTCGGTTAGGTAGGGTTGGGTATAAAAAAAAAATCCACATTTTTATTAGTCATTTGTTATTTGTAAAGCGAAGAAGCGACGACAAAAGAGAGAGAAAAGAGAAAAAAGTGTCCGGAGGAAACAAGACAAAGTGAGTTGGTAGTCGATTTGACGAGGGTTGGGTTGGTGAGTAGTGGGTCCATGGGATCAGGGTGAGAGATTTGATTGGTCGGAGGTTACGAGTAGTTATTCAGTGATGGCAGAGGCCGGAGAGGATCGGGTGGACCACCGCACAAAGCGTCTGCAATTGAGACGAGCGGTAATGCGATGAGGTAAGTGCCTAACTATATATTATTGATTAGCTAGATTAGGTGTTTTGGTTATTGTCATTTGTAGGGTTATACGGGTTTTGGTTTTGTGTGGGTGGTTAAAAATAAAATGTGGGTATGGGAGGAATAACAGGGAAAAAGAGAGGGAGGGAGGGTAGTAAAATGTATAGGTAGGGTGGGTAGTGGTCCGAGGGTAGTTTAGGTCATTGTAGGTGGGGAAAAAGAGGAAGGGGGTGTTTTTAAGAAAATGGGGGTTTTGGGAAGTCACAGGATTCGGCGCGATAGTGGTACCGCATCGGTCAAGTTTGGCGGTGTTGGTTGGTAGAACCAGATCGGTCACCAAACAGATGACCAAGGCTGGTTAAGAGGTAACCATGGTCGATGGGTGAATCGGTATCCGTCACCAAACAAAGGTCGGTGCTGCGTTAAAGGGTGATCGGGGTGGGTTAGGATGAACCGCATCGGTCATGAGTTTAGGCACAAGGGTGCAAAAGTGATGTAGGTTAGGTAGTTGAGATGGATAGGGTAAAAATAGGGTGGAGGGTAAGGATAATTGGTGAAAATGGTCACGATAAATAAGGATTAATGCCGTGTTTGGATTGGATGCAGGGGAGAGTGCAATTACACATGCGAGATAGGGTTCCACCTCTACTGGTGACATTATGCGACTTAGCGACCCCTTTGGAGCTACAACACATGGAGGCAGTGGGATTGAGTGGAATTCGGTGCTACCGACATGTTGTTCAGCAGCCCAACTTAATGGTCGCGCTCATCAATAGTTGGGACTCCGCGACCAACACGTTCCACCTTTCGACGGGTGAGATGACTATCACCCTAGAGGACATGTTCCGAATTTTGCGGTTACCCATATTAGGTGCCCAGGTTTACTCTATCTCCTCTGAGGCCTAAGAGGAGCTGATCGAGATAGTATTTGGTGAGGGGCGGTGGATATGAGATTCCATAGCACCAGTTTGAGCTATAGCAAGATGTACCTAGCCCGTCTAGATGAGGCGAGGCTAGTGGTTCTATTGAAGGAGGTAGTGTGCTGCTATGCACTTCCAGATGCAGAGAGTGGATGCTTTCCCTGATCACTAATAGGCATGCTCCACGATATGATGGTAGAGGAGACCCGCTTTGCTTGGGTGTCAACATTCTTGGTGTAGTTGTATAGAGAGTTATGGGCATACGGGCAGTGCCATGCAGGTTCAGCCTATGTTGTACCTTCTTACTACACTGTTGGGCTTATGAGCACATAGCTTGTGTGTGGCTAGTAGGGATGCCCCGAGTTGATGCATTCCCACCGATATTTGTGCGGGTGGGATATAGGAGATGGGTGCCAGTGATAGGAGAGTAGAGATCGGATAGGCCGACACATGATGTGGCCCATTTTTGGTAGTTGTTGGAGGGGTTGTCTGGAGTGGACATTATCTAGAGGCCATATGTGGGATTCCCCTCATATAGGCACATGCATGAGGAGCTAGTTGAGCTCCAGCTAGAGAGGTGGATACAGGGTCACCGTGCCAGGGGAGGATGAGATGATCCCGGTAGATAGGGTCCGACGGCAGTTCGGGCTTGTATAGGATATTCCTCTATCCTTCCCACAATATCGAGAGAGATGACGTGGAGAGGCCTCTACCTCTACCACAACCTATAGTGCCTACAAGGGAGGAGGAGCTAGTGGATTAGTGGATAAATGACGCCGATGTATAGAGTACAGTAGTGGTGGGTGGCTCGATTCTGCCATACCACCTAGATCGGGCAGCTAGACTTAGCTACCATTACAGTGCAGAGAGATGCCCTATAGGGGTAGGTAGCAACGTTGATTACCTAGATAGGTATACTGCAGACATAGCTGGAGGGGTCAAAGGTAGAGGTAGTAGAGCTACGAGTACAGGTGGCCAATCTACAGCCCAGATGGCGGATGGAGGAGATGGAGATGGTTAGGGGGAGATGGTCAGGTGGCAGCCCTTCATGCTCAGTCGGTGGCAGTTTACAGGCTAGATTGGCCACAAATGACCCTCAGCATAGATTGGGGCCTTATAGGCCCAGATACAGCACAGGGGTAGGGGGCACCACCATAGGCACAGGGAGCTAGTCCTAGTTCATAGGTGGGTGTAGGTAGGTCGATGTAGGACAAGTTGTCACAGGCGGTATAGGGGCCGAGACCTATGGGACCACCATAGACCGTGCCTATATCTAGGTTACGGGATGTACTAGGTGAGTAAGATATTATCGAGATCAGCTCATGGTCGTTGTGATAGAATTCCTATCCTATAGAGAGTAAAGGGAACAAAGGCGTCCAAAGGAGAGGATGAGATCCGGCACACAGTGTGGAGAGCACAGGAGGTCAATGAGCTTCGAGGCTCAATCACGGAGAGGCCACCAAAGGCACAAATGACCAGCACTAGGTGAGGTACCAAAGTAGGGACATAGGAGGTCGAGGGTACAGTGACACAGAGATGGAGGACATCCGACGAGATGTCTGATATGCAGTCACCTAATTTTTGATGTATACTAGTGATTTTTTTGATATATATGTCGGCCTGCGTGCCAAAGATAGTTGTATTTTTGATCCCATACCAGCCTACGTGCAAATATAGTGAGGATGTACGAGTGATTTTGTATATTTGGAGCATATATCGGCCTACGTGCAGATGACATTTTTATTGTGTATCATTTGTTCTTTTTGTATATATGAGACAGGTAAGCATGCCGATGACATTTTGCATTGTATATCGGCTCGTGTGCTTGACATTTTGAGCTAATGTACATGATGAGAGAGGCATGTATATTGAAATACATATTTATTGATTTATATGATAGATACATGGAATTTTGTGATTTGTTGATGTTTTTATGAGATATTATTTTATGGCTTGTGTTAGATGAGATATGGATTTGTTACTTTGATGTAGATGGAAATTAGGTGAGTTAGGCATGATGGAGTTAGGTTGGTTTAGGCATGGATCGAGTCAGGTTATAGGCATGGTTGAGTCAGGTTATAGGCATGGTTGAGTCAGGTTGGTTTAGGCATGGATCGAGTCGTTATAGGCATGGATCGAGTTAGGTTATAGGCATGGTCGAATTGAAAGTGGGTTTAGCTATGATTCATTATTTTGGTGATGAATGATATTGTGGGTCATATGTGAGGTATAATCTATGCATAGTGATGATAGAGAGATGGTAGGTGTAATAAATGTATGCTGTGTAAGCAACTTGTTATGTATGTGGCTTAATTTCCAATTTTGTTATAAAAGGGGAACTAAGTGAAATGTGATGTAAATGGTGAGTTAGGCATGGTTGATGAATTGTTTTAGGGTAGAGAATGGTTGAGCTAACCTCTAAGGGCCCCATGCCCTCGGAGTGCTGCCTACATAGTCCCGACAAAAAGGGACCTCAGGCCGATGTAGTTCTCCCATGAGCTAGGGAAGAATATGAAAATGAGTTAAAGGTTTTGGGGGCATGTTGTGGGTTTAGGTTTGATAGGTGTAGGTAGATTATAGGTAAAATGATGTAGGTGAAGGAAATTATGGTGAAAGGGGAGGATTACCTAAAAGGTAAGCATCGAGGAGCAAGTCCTGTATAAGGTAATCAAAATGTAAACAAATATGGTTAAAAGATAAGAGGGGGGCAATAAAGCCACCTGATTGGGTAGGACCATACCGAGTAGATCATACCTTGGAGGGGGTGATGAACATAAGACCCAAAAGGCATTTCATGATTAATTTTCTACGATGAAGGTAGTCACATGATCACCAAATGTCTAAATTCCAAGATGTCCCTTGAGGCAATTGAGACAATGAGATTGGAAGTTGTAAGGAGGGTGAAAGGTAGTTAATTTTGTATGTTTTGAGTGATAGGGATTTTGGGCAAGGGTTCCAAGGTCACAATGGGTAAGTCCATGACTAATTTTGGTTTTGTTTTGATAGACTGATCGATGTGGGAAGTCTATATGGGATAAATAATATGGTACTCCTTGAGGTCTTCATGAAGCTGATCAATGCGGGAAGCTTCAGTTTCTCTCGTTGTTTTTTTTTGTTAAAAGCTTCACATAGCTGTCCTTTGAGGGAGCAATCTATTTATAGTAGTAATTTTTTCGAGAGGAAGATGTCCTTTTGAGGGAGTCATCTTTTATTAGAATTTTGACTCAAGGAGTTTGGTCCCATGTGAGGTCTTTGAAATCATGGACAAGACCAAGGTGGAGGATAGGACTCTTGTTCAAAAGGCAAGGTGGAACGACCATGGGATCTCATCTAAAGGTAGATGAAAAGTATCCATGAGAATCATGTTATGTGCAATCCCGTGGTACACATACTCAAGAGAAGATAACAAGTGACAGGTACTCACATAATTCTTGTTTAATCGTTGGGGAGGTGTATGGAGTGGGTAGCGCTAAAGGGACGAGCCTATAAAGAGATAAAGGGTAAGGTAGGATGACGAGTCAACAATAGAATGGTCGAAGATGCAATGCGTTAAGGGGCTCAGGTTTAGGTTTACCATCAAGTGAGGATAAATGATAGGCACTTGATCCATAGGTATGAGTTACGATGTATGGTCCAAGCCAATTAGGAGTGAATTTTCTTTGTTTACTTTTTTCTGCTTTGGTTACATGTTGATTTTCTTTCAAGACAAGGTCACCGACTTGGAAGGTTCGTTCATGAACACGTTTTCATAAGCACGTTTGATATATTGTTGGTAAACTTGAAGGTGATCTAGAGCGTTAAGATGACATTCGACTAATAACTCTAGCTATGCTAAGTGGTCCTAACGAAAGTATGCCTTCGAGGACCAAAATGGGTAGAAGCCATACCACTCATCATCGAAGCATGTCATGGAGAGAAATGTGGAGTCGAGGGTATCTAGACTTTGAGAGGCAAAATAACCTCTGTACCATAGACCGAGAGAAAATGGTGTGGCAAAGGGAAGTGCAAATACTAGTGTGGTATGCCTACAGGGAAAAAGGAATGTGCGTATGCCAATCCTTCCCATTATCATCAACCACTTTCATGAGAATTTTGTTGAGGGTTTTTTTAGTGGATTTGGCTTGGCTGTTGGTTTGTGGGTAATAAGGTGATGAGAAACTAAGCTGAATGCCAAAGGCATCGCTGAGTTTTTGCAATGTTTTATTTTTGAATTATTTTCCATTGTCAGTGATGAGGCGATGAGGAACAACAAAGTGACAAATAATGTGATGGTTAATGAACTCAAATATTTTCTCACTTTCGTGGAGATGAGTGGTATGGCTTCTACCCATTTTGTGTAATATTCGGTAGTAGCTATGTTCCATTGATGGCGTTGGGAAGAATGGGGATTGATTTCTTTGACAAGATCCAAACCCCATTGAGAGAAGGGCCAAAGGTCACGAGTGACCTATAAGGCATGACTGGGTGTATGATGAAGGTTGGAATGTTGTTGAAATTTTACACAATGTTTGACATAGTCGCAACAATCATGGTTAAGGGTTGGCCAATAATAGCCTAGGCAAAGAATACGCTTAGCAACAACAAGGCCACTAAAGTGACCTCCACATATGCCATCATGAACCTCCTTAATGGTATAAGGAATTTCAGAACTTGTGAGGCATCGTAAGAGAATACCATCAAAGCCACACTTATAGAGGATTCCCCTAGAATGATGAAATGAGAGACCTTTTTAAGGAAGGTGTGTTGTCTATTACGGGTGAGATCAAAAGGTAAGATGGAGAAAGAAAGGTAGTCAAAGTATTGTTTATACCAAAGGTCACTCGGGTCAGGGGTGTCGGTTCCAATTGAGTAAACATCATGAGGTAAATAAGAAGGTGAATGGAGGTGTTATATAGTGACAAATATTTTGGAATCAACAGGGGAAGCGGGTATTTGGGAAGCTAAGCAGGCCATGGTATCTACAAATTTGTTGGTCGAACGTGGGATAGTTTGAAGGGTGTAACGATCAAAGGTGGTCAAAAGTATATCGACATGTTGTATATAATTTTGAAGTATCTCATTATTCCATTCATACATACCATTGACTTTGTTTATGACCAATTGTGAATCACCAAAGATGCCGATTGATTTGACATCTAGGGCATATGTTGCTTGAGACCTAGTACCAGCACTTCATACTCGGCAATATTGTTGGTGCATTCAAAGTCTAGTTTTAAAGACAGAGGCATGGGTTCTCCATCTAGAGGAATGAGGATAATACCAGCCCCACCCCCATGCTAACACTTGGAACCGTTGAAAAAATGTGTCATTTGGTAAGGGGTTCATCCAGGAAAAGGGTAATGTCGACTCATTTGGGAAGTCAAAATTAGAGGGTTGATCCCGGAAATAGGTGCGTCGGCTAATTGGTTGGCAATATCTTGGCCCTTGATGGACTTTTGAGGAATGAATTCAAGGTCAAGATCGCTAAAAGCATAATCTATTGCGTGACATGCTGATTTTGATAAGGTTTGGCATACATGAAGTGTAAGGGATCGGTGTTGGTCACGACATAGGTTTTGTGGTTGAGTAGGTAATGGCGAGTTTGGTGGAAATGAAAACTAAGGCTAAGAAAAGTTTTTTTGGATGGTTGTATCAGGTTTCATAGTCCAAAAGAGTATGGCTTATGTAATAAACCGCCTACTCCCTGTGTTGTTCATCATGATGAGTGAGCATGGCTCCTAAGGAATGATCGGTAGTGGATATGTATAGGTAAAAAGGTTGATTGTATTTAGGTGGAATGAGTACAGTGGTTGGAGAAGGTATTGTTTTAGGGCCTCAAAAGCTTTGTGATAGTCATCATCCCATTTAAAGGAGACATCCTTCTTGATAAGATGATGAAATGGTTGACACCGATCAGATAAATGTGAAATGAAATGGTGAATGGACTGTAATTTACCTTGCAGGCTACGGATTTGGAAAAGGTTAGTAGGCGGAGGAATTTCGAGGATGGCCTTGACTTTAGCAAGGTCAAC
The DNA here is from genome assembly GCA_018340775.1 of Taxus wallichiana var. yunnanensis. Taxonomy (NCBI): domain Eukaryota; kingdom Viridiplantae; phylum Streptophyta; class Pinopsida; order Cupressales; family Taxaceae; genus Taxus; species Taxus wallichiana. Next base: position 821,292,245 of record CM031242.1, on the reverse strand, counting down.
TTCTATACCATGGAGGGAAACAATAAATCCCAGGAGCTTTCCTGAGAGAACCGCAAAGACACACTTTTTAGGCTAAAGGCGGACGTCATATATTTAATAAGGTGGTCAAAGATGGTGTTGAGGACGGTGAGGTGCTTGAGAGACGTTTAGATTTGGCCAAGATATCATCCACATAATCTTCCAATATGTGATGCATGATATCATGGAAGATGTAAGTCATAGCACGTGATATGTGGCACCAGCGTTTTTAAGGCAAAAAGGCATGACTTGATAGCAAAAGGTTCCCCAAGGGGTGATGAATGTGGTCTTGTGTTGATCTTCTAGGGAAAGAAAAATTTGGTTATAACCCGAGAAGCCATCCATGAGTGATAGCATCTCATGACCAATGGTGAGGTCAACCAGTTGATCAATACGGGCAAGGGAAAGTCATCTTTCGGGTAGGCTAGGTTGAGGTCATGGAATTTTGTGCAAATGCGGAGTCCCCTATGTTGCTTTAGTAATAGGGAAAATGTTAGAAATCCAACAAGGATAATCAATGGGTAAGATGAAGGAAATGGAAAGAAGGCATTGAAGTTCTTCTTTGATGAGAAGAGCAATGCGAGGGTGCATTTTCCTCAGCTTTTGTTTGATAGGTTTGGCATCGGAATGGTTATGATATTGTGGACCACTATGGTGGGGTCAATACCGGCATGTCTACGTAAGACCAAGCGAAAGTGTGGTTATGATCTCGGAGGAAAGAAGTGATGGCTTCCTATTCAAAGAAGATCTAAAGATTGTCCAATATTTAGGTTACGCGAGTTATCCCGAGTATGAATTTTGATCTCGATAGTCAATTCATTCAACATGGTTTGCATCTCAGAGGGTAACAACCGATGAATATATGAGTCTTCTACACCAAGGTAGGTGAGTATGGATTCATCATCCTGACATTGAATGACATTAATTGTAGGTGTGTCGTCATCGATCATTTCAGGATACAGGAATGGAAGAGTGGAAGGGGCCTCGCCTTCGTCGTTGATAAGTCAAAGGCCCCAAGGAAATGGTGTTTATGGAAAAAAAAAAGTTAGGAGGGATAGATTTAGGATCCATCGAATCCGTCGGTGAGGGTGGTGATGAAGGTGGAGCGGGTGAAGGTGGTGATGAAGATGAAGGTGGAGAAGGGCTAGGGTCCTCAATGAGTTCAATGTGGGCCTGTTTGGTAGGAGGTTCGGGAAGCCGATACCACTACGGTCGTTATGTTTACGGGTGGTACATGGAATAACGGTATGGTAGACTTGCTCATAAAATCCAAAGACAAAACCCTTCCACACACAAAGGTGCGCAGGAAGGTGTGGGTGAAAACGGTGATTGGTAAGTAATTAGAATTCAATGAAAAATGGGTGGGTTTATGATGGTGGTTCGTGGTGTGTAAGTGATAGTATCAAGTCCCCATAGGTGATACTAGTACGAAGGTAAGGAGGACCATAGAGGAGGTGTTCTCCATGTGATGATTGTAGTGAGGGTGTTGGTGAAGGCTTCCATACTCTTGTGGAGTAAGGAATGTTTTGACACTATATAAGTGATAATCCCCAGTGAGGCATTGAAAATAAAATTCCAAGGGATCAGTGGTTGGTAAGTAGGTAACTGGAATGAATGATGTGTCGAGGTCGATGCGAGGTGGAGCTAATGATTGGGAAGCTAATGGGTCGTCTGTGGAGGTTATAGTAGCAGTAGGAATGGAGGAGGTATGTGCGGTGAAAGCAGTGGTTGTACTAGTAGGTGGAGGTGTAGGTGAAGTGGTAGTGGTTGCGGAGGTAGACGACTTGACAGGTATGAGCACATCATTGGTTAGGTAAAACATGTTGCATGTTTTGAAAGGTGATGGGTCAGCGGAATGGTATAAGTGTGTCCTTCGTGTTCAAACTATACACAACAATGCAAAGTGGAATGAATGCAACCCATGACACGGATCCAGGGTCTACCAAGCAACAAGTTATATTGGAATTCCCCCTCCAAAATGTAAAACAATTCTGGAATAGTGCGGAGGCCCACGCAAACATGGAGGATGATAGTGCCTAGTGTGGAGGTGATAGCATTGTTGAATGAATGTAACATGACCAGATGTTTATGCATGTAATTTTTAGGTATGCGCATTTGAGCAAATGCATGGGATGAAATGATTTTAATGTTAGTGCCTCCATCAATCATCACATGGTGTACCTATATGTCATCAATGTGGATGGAGATGAAGAGGGCTGGGTCTAGGTCATCATTTTGGTGTGGCACGATCTCCTCCTCTAAGAAGCTAAGGGAGGCCACTTGGTGAACAAGGTGGGGCAAAGAGGAAGGTGGTAATTGGGTGAGAGAGGCTACATGATGGGGTGTGATAATGGAGGCTACGAGTGTAGGGTCATTAGGTAAAACCTCAATAGATTGAAGAACATCCATGAGAGCTTGACGATGGGATTCCGAGGTTTGGATGAGGTCATATAAGGAAATTTTGAGGGGATATTGGTGTAATTGTTTGAGCACGGTGCAATGTGTGATGCCATTAGAGATGGGGTATATGGGGCCAAAGATAGTTATTTTAGGTATAGGTTCAGATGGTATATTGGGTATAGGATTGGTTGGTAGGTCAGTTGCCTTTTCTTTGCCCTTCTGCGCACGTGTAGTGACATGTATCATGTTGATTTGAGGGGAGTTGGAAAATAGAGAAGGTGTAGGGTGAGTGGTATAACGACATGAAGGGAAAAAACCTACTAGAGGAGAAAAGCCTTATGAGGTGAGATGGGTGCAATGACATTGGGGTGGTGGTGTGGCAATCTCTCTGATGTGAACCATGTTAATTTCAAATCTTGAGTGCGACTCTAGGAGTGGTAAGAGTAGAGGTTGTGGTTGTTGAGTGGGAAGTGTGGGAATGGGTGTCGGTGAAATAGGATCCTCGTCAAGAAGGTCGTTGCCATCAAAGTTGGTAACTGGTGGACACAATTGGATAAGGATGGTTTTCAAGGCCTTGTAGTTCTCCACATCATGCCCTAGCACACGATGGTATGCACAAATTTTAGTATCATCAAACCCTTTTCGCTTGGGTTTGAGGGGGTCGTAAGGTTGTGGTGATGGTAATGTGATAACAGTATATCGAGGAGGTTGGTTAAAATTTTGGCATAGGATCCTGTTAGTGGATCACAATGGGAAGTGAACGTGGGTTTGGGTGTAGGTATGGTTGATTGTCGAGGAACTGTTTTTGGAAGAGGAGGAACGAGTCGACCTACGGTTTTAGGTGTCGGTGTGGTTTTAGGTATCAGTCATGTTTGTTTGGGTAGGGGTATAATAGATGGATGGGTAGGAGGGTGTGTGGTTGTTTTGACTACCTTATTGTGGGGTAGTAGGGTTTTATTTTTGGGTTGCACCTTCTTGGGTAAAGGTGATGTGGGTGTATGAGGTCTAGAAGGAAAATCAGATGGAGGAAGAGGGTGAGTTACCCATGGGGATAATGGGGGTGTGAAAGGTAGATGACTCGGGTCATGCTTGGGGTGTGAGGGAAAATGACTAAAATGTAGTGGGTAGTGAAGCACTATTTGAGGGTATTGGAGGTATCGGTGGTAAAGAGACTACAGGTGCGGGTGTAAGTCGTGTTGTGTGCCTGGATAGGTTAGAGGTTTATGAGGAGGAATGGCTTGTTGTGTTATTGGTTTATGGATGGGTGAAGGTTGCTTGACCATGTTAGGTGGCTAAGGTCTTAAGACAGCAGACAAGTGCAGGTGTGATTGGTGTGGTTGGGGTATGAGGTCGATGAGTTTGTTTCTTTGATTTGGGTGTTAGGGTAGGTGTGGTATTGATGTTGGAGGATGTAGCTAAATCCAATTTAATATGTGGATGAGTAAGGTTGGTGGTCGGGTGACCCCTAAAGTGGTAATAGGTTTAGTTGAGGAAAATGTTGTAGGTGTGGGTTTTGGTTTAGATGTAGGTCGGGTTATGGGTAAGAGTGTGGTTTGAGTGCTAACAGTATCGTGGAAGGGGTTGCAATAGAGGTGGTCATGTTTGGTTTGATTGGTCGAAATGTGTTTGGGTAGATAGTGGAGGTATCAGCGAGGGATCTCTGCATTTGTGTTGAGATGGGGAGTAAGAGGCACCCCCATAGTAAATCCCTATCCACATAATCTAAGTGATTGGCCAAACGTGAGAATGACATGTCTGTAGGTGGAGTTGGTGAGGACCTAATGGCAATTCCCGTAAAATGTGTCTTAGAGATGGGGAATTGGCTAGCTTCAGCTTCCGTGGGTAAGAGAGCCAAAAGTAGGTTGGTGGGGTTATGGGTAGCTGATGGAGAATGCTTGCCAAGAGGCAAAGGTATCTCAACTAGATTTATGATAGGTGGAGGAGATGATGGGAGCTCCTCTATAAGTGGAGGAATAGATGGGTGCTCCTCTATGGGTGGAGGAGGTAATGGGTGCTCCTCTTTGGGTGGAGGAGGTATTGTGGGTAAAGGTTCTCTAAGTGGTGAAGCCAGGGGTGAGATGGGCTCAATGTTAGTGGAAGACCCCTCCGTTGGTGATGAAGGAGATGAAAGGTGTTCCTTTGTTGGTGAAGGAACAGGGGAGGTTGGTTCCAACACGGAAGGAGGATTTCGGCTAGGATCTCCTCTATGGAAGGAATATGGGGTAATTGGGAGGTGACATGTACCTCATTAAAGATAGTGTGAACCTCATGGGTATGGGTATCATGATTTGATGTCTCACCGGTTTGATTGGATGAAGGGGCATGGTTGGGAAATGGTTTTTTGAAGATTTTTATATTTTTGTTGGGGTGGCATTGGGATTATCCACAGTTAACTCACCTTTCTCGAGCATTTCTTGGAAAATATTTTTAAAAGTGATGTAGTTACATCACTATGACCCTTTACTCAATGATAGTTACAAAAATCATGTTCTTTATACCATGCGGGCATGGGGTGAGCAGGGTCAAAACTAGTGTGTGGTTTTATAGGTGGAAGGGTGATGGCTCCGGCTTTGATAATATTTTCTAAGACATAAGAGTAAGGTTCCCCAATTGGGGTATATTTTCACTGCTCTCATTTGAATTGAAAAGTCTAGACATGTGAGAGATTAGATGAGGGTGTAGCCTGATTTAATGGATGAGCTGGGTCGGCCTTGAGTACCACTGTGTTAGTGGTGCCCTTAGATTTTGAATAATTGGTTTGTGGTTTGGAAGAAGAAGAGGTATCATTTGACTTGAATGCCGAATTCTTATTGCGTAATTGGATTTTCTTCTCTTCGATGTCTCAAATATCTAACTTTCGTGCCATAGTGAATGCCTCATTGAATGTTTGGAAGATTTGGACTTGCAAGGTCAGGGAGACATGTCTAGTGCAAGCCCATGTGAAGAGCTTGATGAGTTATGTTTGTGGCATTGGAAGGTAAGTTGATTGATCAGGCTACACCAGCAAGTGACAAAATATGCGATAGATTCATCCTCATACTGACGTGTGGAATATAGATCGGTCATGGTAACCTTCTTGACAATATTGATAGAGAAATGATCCAAGAAGGCTTGGGCTACCTGATTGAATGAGAATATAGAGTGTTTAGGTAACCCACTATACCAATCTAATGCAGGTCCAGTGAGGGACATGGGAAAGGTTCTCAAAAGCAAGGCATCATCATGAGTGATCAGATAACACCCATGTTTGAATGATCGTAAATGTTGTTGTGGGTCTTCTTTGCTATTGAAATGATTGAATTTAGGCATTTCCCAATGCATAGGGTATGAACAGATAGGAATGGATGGGTGAATAGGCTCGTTGCAAATCTCGTCATAGGTGAGAGTGTTGTGGGAGTTGAAACCAATGCCTCCAATGTCTGCATCTTGTCCAACATCATTTTAATTAGGTCATTGGTGGGTTGTGATGATTAGATGCCTCCCGTAGCATGAGAAGGTTGGTTTTGGGCATATAATGGGGGTGGCACTCCAGTGTATGGGGCTGCCATGTAGGGTGGTGGAGAAGAAGGTAGTGACACAGGGGGTACGTACCCAAAATGTATAATGGATGAAATGGGAGGTTGTTGGTAGTATGTATATGGGGGTGGAAGGGTCGTGGTAACCCTAGTGGCAATAGGGGCTAATGATTATGGAATAGAAAGAACCATGTTCTAAAATGGGGTAGGCACTTTGAGACTGGAGGTGGTAATGTAGCTACGGGTATGTGAGAGACATTAGGGGTAATGAGGTTGTGTTTGGGGTAGTTGTCGAGGGTATGGTGGATGTAACGGGTGCCACAGAGGTAGCAGATGTGGCAGTCATAGCATGGGTATAGGACCTAACTGTGAAATGATTGGGGGTAAGGTGGATGCGGGTAGCATGGAGCTAGATGGGGCCAATGTGGGAGTGGGTACAAGAGTCGGGGGGATAGATATGGGCATGCCATATATCAACTGACCCGAGGCGTCTCAAGTGGACGAGTGGGAAAGGTAAAATTGCAAGGCGACAGGGTTTTGGTCAAGGAGTCATGCGAACTCCTCATCTCCGATAGTGATAGTAATAGGTCGGATGGGATCCATGGTTGGTGATAAAATGGAAGGTGGTGAAGGGCTAGGTGGGAGTGGTTGACAACTAGTGTGAAATACAAGTGTGTTTGCTTGTCTTTGGTCAGCACCATGTGAACCAGTACTGATCAGGTAGGGCTGCTTCTCTATAAATGACACAGAGAACAATAGGAACAGGTGAATCTGGTGACAAAAAGTGGATTAAGTACCAAATGGTGGTTGGAATGTGAAACAGGATAATTAATGACATTTAGGGAAAACCGATGCCGATCGGGGTAATTCTTGCCGATTCTCGTAGAAAATGACAGTGAGTAAACAATGAGGTAGAAGGTAAAATCTGATAGGTATGCCAAATCTGAAGATGTTTAAAACGTCAATGGGAATAATGACAGTGACAGGGATTGTGAAAAGTGGAATAAAGTGAAGTAAAATGTCCTTTTGAGTAGGTTATAAAAAGGACCTGGAACCGACGTCGGTTGGGTATAACCGATGGTGGTCAGAGGTAACCGACGACGGTTAATGTGAAATTAAAACAATGATGAAAGAAAGTGGTTGTGAATTAAAATCTGATGTAGAATCAAACCCAAAATTCTAAGAATGATGATGATATGGCCTAGGCACACTCAGGTGAAGCCGAAATACACTAGCTGTGATAAGGAGCGTGCAAGGATGAACAAAAAAGTGACGAAATGTGATCACTCACCTCAAAATGCAAGCCAAGAAAAAACACTAAGAAAATGCAATCCTAGGAGTGCCTTTTTATTATGTTTGTTTAGCTTATGCTATTTAGGGACTGACACATGAATTGTGAAATAGAGTTTTTGGTGAGGATGACTTCCTACAAAGAAGGAGATCTAAAAGGTGAGGTTTCAAGTATGTTATGGTGGGGCGAGGCTTCGCTTCATTCAAGTATGACTTGATAGAGCAGTGAGTTGGGCTGCCCACCGTGTCATGATCGTGTGATCACCTACAACTTCTTCCGTGTAGGATGTTGTTTAAGAATGTATGTATTTTGAATTTTTTTGACGTTTGGTAAGACTCGAGAGAGAGAAAAGGATAGAAGTGTTTTTCTACGATTTGTTTGACAACCATCACCTGGGTATGACTTCCAACGTATAGGTTGCCCTCAATTAATGTGAGCTAATGCAATAAATCAGAATGGAATGCACTTATTTTTAAACCCAAATCGAAAATGTGAAATTGGATGACATAATAACATGAAGAGGAAGAGGGATGCTCTTTCACTATAATGCAAAAAACATAAAGAATGGTTCTTTTTAATTACACCAAAAGAAAAGGTTTCCTTTATAGCAAATAGAAAGAAGAGGTGGATTACCAAAGAAGAAAATTAGTGTGTACACTTTTCAGAAGGGAAACAAACAATTTTTTTTTCCTAGGAATGAATGAAATGCAAGGAACCTTAGATGGGTCCCACCGGTGTGCCAAAATGTTTCACCTGATTCTTAGATCATTTCTTTGAAGCGTTGACGAAACAGATAGGGTAATGGGCGTAGGAGGAATACCTATTTAGATGTTGGTTGATGGGTTGTTGTGCGCATATGACTTATGAATCCATAGCTTATCGTGAGAGATTCCTTTTGGCTAGGAGGAACTACCTGTAATGCAAAGCAAGACCACCAGAAGGAATTAAACAATATGGGCAATGAACTACCTAGCGTATGCTAGATCCGAGAAGTGTGATACTTCCTAGATGGTATCACCCACTGTTTTAAAAAATTTAATGCTGTAAACAAAGTAAACCCTATTGTAGTTTGAAATGATTTAGGTATCTCACTTAAAAACACAATAAGAAATAGATCTAATCTAACAGGCTAAGCTAGAATAACATCCAAAGGTCAAATGGTTGGTTCTGGGTTCTCTGCAGGGTTTGACAGAGGTCTCAGGTAGATCACAGGTGAATGAGGGTGAAATGAAATTAGGTGGGTAGGTCTCTGTTCTAGGTGTGTGGGAAAATATAGAGATCGGTGTCGGTCAAGGGTGACCAACGACGGTTAGGTGTAACCGGTTTGCCATTCTTGTGAGATTTGGAAATATCACAGAACAAGCTGTGGTTTCCTTTGTGATTGCATAAAGGAATTTGGTGGGTAGAGATGAGGTATTAGGTGACTGGAGTAGGATTTGGCGAGGTTTTAATGGGTATATGGAGGTGAAAATGTTGGAGAAGGTCAATAGGGGCAAGATAAACAATGGATGATAAAATGATGATGAAATGAAATAAACCAGGAAAGTATGATGTTATACTTACTTGGATTCCATTCTTGAATGCCTGTGTGTGAGGGATGGGGGTGCTGATGAGGGGTTTGAAGGCTACAAGTGATCACCAATGAAAAAAATCTTTTGCATGGGCTGCATGTACACTCCTCTTTGCTTGGATAGATCAGATCATGGCTGGGATGGCTGTGTAGGAGAAGATGCTCAATCTCCTTCCTTGCATGTGGGTTTTCACTGGAATTTTCTCTCTGAAGATGTGTTATCTCTCTAAGATGTGTTCTTGCTCATCAACCTTCTCTCAATGTTTTCCAAAATTTTTCCAACCTTGAGAATAAGGTAGTTTAGGGGTTAAAAGGGGTAACCAACAATGTCCGCCTAACCGGCGATGCTTAGGGGTAATCGACGCTCATGGTCAAGGCGGATTTCCTAGGTTTACTAAACTAGGGAGATCCTCCTGATTTCCTTGGATCTCATGTCATTATCCTGTGGATTATACTTGGGAGCTTCTTGTGAGCATGCAGGATATGGTTAGAGGGAATTTAGGCATTGATTTTTAGGGTTTGGGTAAGTCTTAGTTAGTTATGGGAACTTACTAAGAATAGGTCTTAGGTTTAATTGGCTTGGTGAGGTGTCTAAGTGAATTGTATGTGTAGATATTATTTAAATAATAAATATAGTGAGGATAATGAATTAATTTAATTAAATTAATATTAGTGAAGTGAAGAGTTTCATGGCTAGGTAAATGTAATAAAGGGTGCTTATTGGTCGAGGTACAACATGGGAGTGTGACCTGATTTTAGTGTCTACACTACCAATTTCTTGTTTCCCATGTGCTTAGGTTGGTCCTTTATCTTCATATCAGCTATATGATTGATCTCATAGAATTAAATCTATCCTATATCAGCTTTCTCTTCTTCTTTAGTTTGCATACTTGACTCAAAACCTTTGAAATTCTGTCCTTCACTTGTTTTCTCTTTTGAATACATTATTTTTGCATTTCCCTTAAGCCATATAGGCACAATATATCCATGATCTATGATTTCCTTTAGATGAAAATCTTGTTGTTTTCTCTCAATACATTCCTTATTTTGCTTGACTTCATTAGGATGGGTTTTCATATTTCTTTCATCTTTTTGGACAACCCGCAAAATTTGATTTAGTTTCCATATTTATTTGTTATCATCCATTTCTTGCTCACTAGCACTTCCCTTTTCTTTCAAGTATCTTTCCCATGCCTCATAGAATGGCATTTGGTCTTCATGGTCTTCATAATAAGGTTTAACACCTTCCATTTTGTATTCTTTTCCCGTACTAACCGTACTTTCATTATCTCAGCTTCATCTTCTTCCAAATGTGCTTCACTTGGACTTGTATCCATCCACTTTGAAATATTTTCCTTCATTTTCATCATTGTTATCTTCACACCTAAAAATACCCGTTCAATCATATAGTTAGATAGTCAAAATAGTTCCCATAGGGCCCACATGAGTCTCTCCTTCATATTCACTTTCTTTCTTTCTCTTTTATCATTCTCCTTTTCACACATCTTCTGTCACTCTTTCATGAGTGTATTCCACCATCTCTTTCTGTAAAGACATTATCTTTTGCCTTTGATTCTTCTTCATGAGTAGCCTAATAGGTCACTTCACCTTTTTCTTCATCCTCCACTCAAACCATTGATCTCCTATTCCTTCATGATCTTAATCATTTCTTCTAGCCTCTCAAATATGTCTATTGTCTCCTTTTGTTCTTTCTCTATAAACAACTATTTCATTCTTGTACTTTTCTTCTCTTTACCATAGCTTATTACCTCTTTCAATCCCTTGGAATTTCTGCCCATATCTCTTTTCAATCTCTCCATATGACCTTCACTCTAATATTTTTCACCTTGGTCTATTGGTCTTCACCTAGGTATTTTGTAACGTAGACATTTACAAAAATTTCTCTCTTAACTTCTTAATCTACCAATCATTCAACACTTCATCACTTGTTAGATACAAACATGTCTCAGAATTCCATGAAAATTGACTAATCAACAATATTTTAAAAGGATTCAATCATCAAAGCACTCAAAGTACCAAGAAAGTTTCAAACTTCAAATTCCATCCTTCATAACTTAATACTTTAACTGAAATTTCAAGACAATACTTCACTTTTCAAATCTCACAAAAGGAAGGATTCTTCTTCAAGGCCTAATCACTTTGTAATTATACATCTTCTGAAATAAATTCAATACCTAAAAGGCATTTGTGCACCAAGCTTTCAACAATTTTCTTTTTACCTTTTCTTCCTCAATTTCTTTTCTTCACTCCTACAACTTGACCATCTCCATCATTAGTACTAAATATGAATTTAATAGAATCTATTTCTCCCGATCAAATGCCAAAAAGGGTGCATCCTAACCTCGACTTAGTCTATTTGAAAAGTTTACTAATCGTCTTCAAAGGCCCTATACTTGGGATTATTTTTCAAGCCTGATGTTGGGCTGAAAAGTATATCCTAAGTTTTACAAGTGCATAAGGTTTGGGTGCACAAACATAGGGCGTGAAATTTTATGGGGAATGTAGTGAGGTAGGGCGCGCCCGGGATTAGGAATAAGTTGTTTTCAGCATAAGGCTATTTTTGGACATGGAGTGCAAAGCACACAATGATATGAAGACTTGTAGACTACACTAAGGTTATTTTGGGCTAACGAAGGTCAAGCACCATGCAGAGTTTTGGACTAATAATAGGATTTGAACTAGGAGTTAACTGTAGAAAATCTATTATTAGTGCTTGCATGCTTTTGTATTCTCATGTAAGGGCGCATGGCTATTATTAGCATGTAGCCTATTTTTGAAGGTGCATGGGTGGTGAAGGGAAAGTCCCCACCCCTATAAATATGTATTGATTTGCATGGTTTAGGGACCCGATGTTTTGTAGAGTTATGTTGTTGGTTTGTACACGCGCATGACTCATGGTGACATTATTATGATGTATGAAGCTTATGTGTTTTGCAATATTTAATATAATGGATCTTATTGGCTGGATAATGGTGTTAGATGTAACTAAACATGGATCTTGTATGGTAAATCTGATTATAGTAATTGTTTAGTTATTCCTTCATAAGATTAAGATCTAGATCTGGGTTATGCATTATGGTTTAATCAATTATCTGTTATGGATATGAAATATACATTCATTCATGCTAACATCTTGGAAAATATTCTCTAAAGAGGGACCTAGTACCCTTGTGCGCTTCGGGTGAGTGCTCAGTTCAGGATGAGTGATGTGTCAGCGTGCCTTGGGTTTTTTTGGGTATATTCTAGGCTACATCATTGGTTCCATTGTCAGGGACCTCTTTTTCAGCTTATTTTTCAGGATGTTGTGTGATGAAGACATATCGATTGACCTTGGCCAAGTATTGAAGAGTGGTTAGAAAATCTAGAAGAAGAGTATGCTAGCAGATTTAGAATTGGACCTGAGTTTAATGCACGTGTGTGGGTTGAGAAGAATCTTTATGATGCTTTATATGAGACTTTCTTCACCATCTTTCCCATAGAGTTGTATGAGTGGTTGTTTTTTACGTGTCTAAGAGGAATTGGAGGTTTCACACGCTTTTTGGACACAAGAAGAATTCTAGTCCTTGTATGATACAAATCTGATTTGGACATAATTTGTGGATGTTTGGTTCCATGGTGTTTTGAACAACTATATTCTTGAGTATGCAGTTTCCACTTACTCTTTCCTAGAAGTTACTGAGTTCCAATTCTTGCAAGCCCAGAGGATCATATTTACATGGTATTCCTTTGGAAATTAAGATCTTGATTGTGACCCTGGATTTGGAAGAGAAAAAATGACTAGCTAAACCCCACCACACATGAGGGAAAGAGTAGGTTCGGGAAAGATGGAGGATCTAGCAATAAATAGACAAAGAGAAGAAAGGTGGCTTAAGTTTAATGAAGCACGTGAGAGGGATTTGATGAAGCAATGAGAGATCGCAGAAAGAATGGTGTTGCGGAGGGAGATGGCTCGTGAAGGATTTGGAGCTCATGCAGAGGACATGGAGCCAGAGCATCTGGAACTCCCCCATTTGGGAAAGCATGGTAGAGAACCCTCCTCGACTTTAGATGAGGGTGTGTCGGATGAAAGATTGTGGACCATGTGCACGCATTTGAACCTACCTAGCAACCTAGCCTTTGTGCTTGGTTTTACAAATTCTACAACAATTAACAATAAGAAAGCTAGTGTGAGTAGTAGAGTTACAATAGATAGAGTCAATTTGTAGTTAAGTTCAAGAGTTAAACATGGATCTTATTCATCTATGGTGGCACAATCTTCATCTATGTTATTTAGAGGTCCATTTGGAAGTATCTTTTCTGACATGTCATTAGCATAGAACGTGGGCATGCAAAAAGTTGGTATAACGTCTGGAAGCAGCACAACTTCACAAACTATGGGAGTCCAGTTTAACATGACCATTAGAACATAAGGCAGTGCATCCTTTGTTATGTTTCCTACTTTAGGAGGAGAATAAGGAGGCTCAAGTGGATTGGGTGCTAATGGATTTGGTGGATTTGAAGGAGGAGGAAACATGAGAGAAAACACAAGTACTGGATCTGGTGGGCATGGTCCATACCAACCCCAAAATATTTATATAGAGATGTCCCTTCATCTTCCAGATTGAAGATGCAACTAAGAATGTGCATATGTGTGATATTTTATGGTGTGCGAAGGGGTTTAGTGCTCTAGAGCACAAGGTGAGTGAATTTCCAACTACATTGCGGGCGTGCACATAGTCGATACAAAAATTTGACCACTGAACAAAATTGTGTACATTATACCACACTATGGGATGCTTTCTTGAAATAATTTTATATCCCTGAGTTTGAGCAGAAGAGCATCAACGCATTGAAATATATTAAACAAGGCACTATTGAGAGTGTTTAGGAGTATGATGCTCAGTTCAAGACCCTTTTATCTAAGTTATCTTATGACATACACGTGAGCCAACATGCTCAATGGTTTGTTGGAGGCCTGATCACGCCTTTTAGGAGGGAACTTTTGTATAAGACTTATACTGAGACCTACGAGGCACTTGAAGCAGCTCTGCGACATTGAGGCGGTAGGGAGTGTAGACACATGAGTGAGCCCATTTTTAGAAGCTTATATTATAGCCATGGCTAAATAGTTAGAGAAATTATCAGTTAATTCTACGGATGAGACACACAGTGGGATTTGGTGCACAAATTGTGAAGTAGAAGGGCATACCAAGGATAATTGTTCTCATAAATTAGTGCACTCCTTGTTATTGGACTGTGAGATCTATCACTTGGACCACAGTTCAAGTCAATGCCCATTGTTGTAACATGCAATAAGAAAGAACATGTCCTATTATTGCAAGATTTGTAGGTCTACTACTCATGATACTAAAGATTGCAGGTTGATTGATTAGATTCATGATGTCATTAATATTGGTGTATGATAGACTGGTGTTACAAATAATTCTAAGGAAAAAAGTGAGCATCATGACCATGATCATAATGAAGGTCACTCGATGGAGGCCGTGGTAGAGGTCGAGGTTACCAAGGAGGATTCAAAGGCCGAGGTCATGATGGTGGAAGAAGTGATTTCCCTCGTGGAACTTGTTATACATGTGGATCCCTTGATCATTACAGTGCGAGTGTCCTCAAAACATTGTTTTTTATTTTTGTAGAAAGAATCAAAACTATGAAGAATGCCTAGACTTATATGAACATTTGAGTAAGAAACACAAACATGAGAACAAGGGTGTGAGAATGGTTAGAGTGCAACACATTGTGGAAGATCAATGGATGCCAAAGTTAGCACTAGATCCTGAGTTGGTTCTGTGAAGATTAATACACACGTTGAGGCTCATGTGTGTGCCAAGGAATTTCTGAAAAAAATCATGCCATTACTAAAGAGGAGGTTGTACATGCAAAGTATCCAAACCCTATGCATTAAAAAGAGGTTTATCAGGAAATAATGGAGGTAATTCAGAATTTTCAGGTTGAGGTATAGTGTTTGAAATAGTAGTTGCATAAGTTGGAACAAAAGAAAGCAACTGAGCTCCATCAAATAGATGTTGATGATTTAAAGGAGGTTTAAAAGATGATATGCCAATATAACATCGTTTTGTTGTTTGGGAACCGGTTGAAGGAAACACTCCACACATTAGGATTGAGCATGAAAGATATATTTTACATGCTAACCTTCCCCCTCATAACCTGGATTATGACAAAGAGATCACTTTGAATGCTATTGTGGATGGTTGGATTTTGAGTAATATTCTAATTGATACATGCGTGGAAGTAAACATACTCACTTTGGACGTGTGGGTTTAGATGGGTAGACCACCATTGCAACCATCTTCAAATTTTATGTTTATGGAAAACAAGACTAAAGCCACACCTATTAGAGTTTTAAAGGATGCATCAATTACTATATATGGAGCCAAGTTTACTGGGACTTTGAGGTCTTAGTGTGTGTAGAATCTAAAAGTTTTCCACCCTTACTTGGATGCCCTTGGTGCTATGAAAAAACGCTTATCTACGCTTCAACAAATGGTATATAAGTTTTGAGAAAAAATAAGATCACATCATTATCCCCTTGACAGATGGGAAATCTACACCTTATGTAGATCCCTTAAGTGAAAAATATTTGAATAGAATTTATGTGTGCACCATTCGAGATTCAGAAATTCTTGAGCCATCAAAGGAAGGATTTATCTAATGGGATGATGCACAATCCATGAGTGATACTACAAGTGTTGCATGTGATAACTGGGCACATGACACTTATGAAATGGTTGGGTGTGAAGTACAAAGTGTACCGCACGTGTTAGTAAGCCACACATGATCGGGCATTTGGGAAGCAACTAGGTACTAGAAGTATTCCTTCTTGCTATGGAAGTTCAGTGGGAATGTCAGGTGGAAAGAAGGAATATGCTAGTTTATACTCTACGTGGGACAACAACGTGCTAGTGGATGGTTCACAGGGATAATATTTTGGAGTGGAGAGAAGTGAGGATTGCTTTATCTACTAGATTTTTAAGGAGCAATGCACCTACTCAGATATGTGCATTTCATGGTAATGATCTTGTTCAACACCACGCTCAACAAAGTGTGAAATATTCTAGATAAATGGGTAGGGGATAATATTTTTGAGTGGAGAGAAGTGAGGATTGCTTTATCTACTAGATTTTTAAGGAGAAATGCACCTAATAAGATCTATGCATTTAATGGTAATGATCTTGTTCAACACCACGTTCAACAGTGTGAAATATTCTAGATAGAGGGTATGAAGCTTTACCACCTTCGTTATGGGTACATAAGCTCTATTTCACCTTGTGAAGTTACGCGAGCGCATGGTATATCTATGTAGAGTTGAATAGAGAGAATGGAAATTGACAAGAACTTATTGAAGGTATGATTCAGACCTTTGACTATTTTTCTTCTAAACCTCCGGTGAATGAGGCGTTGTAAGTCATAAAGAAATTAACTATGGGAGATAGTGCAAAGGTTGATGAGATCCTTTTGGAGTTGTTAGATGAGTCGGACACTGGAGGTGCGCTTTGTAGAGGAAGAAAAATATGTTGAAAAAATCGTCCGCACTTGCTTAGAAAAAGAGAAGGGTAAGATGGTCTATATAGTTGATGATGAGGAAGTGGAAAACTTGGATGTTGAGCATACAAAAGGTACACGTAAAGTCTTAGACAATGTGGATGAGAAGGCGCGTGCCTACCATGAGCCTATAAATACCAAGAAAGTGAACATTGGAACAAATGTTGAACCTAAAGAGGGCATTATTGGAGATTATTGGTCTTGCTCAAGTTGCTAAAATCATAGAATTGTTGTGCAACTTCCAGACCTGTTCCTAGGTGTCTATCATGAGTTAAAAGGAATACATTAATCTTTAGACGAAATGAGAATCAACCTCAAGGAAGGTGCACACCAGTTCGAAGAAGAGGCCTCACAAGATGAACCCGAACTTGCAAGTCAAGGTGAAGGAAGAAATTGAAAAAATGTTAATTTCTAGGATTATTGTTCCCATTGAGGAGACAAAATGGGTGAGCCCTATGATGATAAGCATCAAGAAAGATGGGAGAATATGGATTTGTGTGGATTATAGGGAATCAAATGTTGCATGTGTGGTTAATCCCTTTCCCACACCATTTACTAAGGAAATCTTGGAGGATGTTGCAGGGTGTGAAATATACTCCTTCACCGATGGATTTTTTGCGTATCATCAGGTAAGGATAGCAAAAGAGGACCAAAAGAAGATAATTTTCAGCACTGAGTGGGGAAATTTTACATACATAGTTATGCACTTTAAATTAAAGAATGCGCATGCAGTATTTTCACGCACTATTGTACAAGCATTCCCAAATTTTATTCACAAGTTCTTATAGGTTTATTTGGATGATTGGACAATTTATGGGCTTGTGAAGGATCATTGTGATAACTTAAGGCTCATGTTTGAGAGATGTCAACAATTGAGCATCTTTTAAACATCAAGAAGTGCATTTTTGCCACACCCTTTAGCATTTTTCTCGGACACATCATTTGTAAAGAAGGCCTGCTAGTAGATCCTGCTAAGGTTGTTGTGATTTTGGGCTTAGAAGAACCTACTAGCCAAAGTGAGGTGCGTGGATTCTTGGGGCACATGAGATATTACAAAAAGTTTATTAATGGATATGCCAAGATCGCCGCACCCTTAGAAGAATTATTAAAGGGAAAATGAAAGTTCTATTGGGGTGAGGCACAACAATGCACATTTGAGACTCTAAAGGAAAGGATTACTACAACGCCTATTTTTGCTTTACTTCATGGTCTAGAATTTGTTTCACGTTCATGTAGATGCCTTTGGCATGGCCATTGGCATAGTATTATCTTAGCCGAGAGAAGGGATTGTCAATCATCCTATTTTCTTTGCTAGTAGGAAGCTAACTCCAACAGAACAAAATTACACAACTACAGAGCATGAGGCATTGTCTATGATCTACACACTCCATAAGTTTTGAAAATATTTTCTTGCTTTGCTTCATTCATCTTTTATACAAACCACATGAGACTGAAGTATTTGGTGAACAATTTCATTTTACATGGGTGCATATATCGTTAGGTACTGTTATTCTAGGAGTTTAACTTTACTATGGTGGTTAAACCAGGATAAGAGCAATTGGTCTAGATAATTTATCAAGGATTCAATCGGAGAGGATGCACAGAGCATTGAGGATACAATGTCAAATGGAATACTTTTCAGTTAAACTATGCATCTTCGGACTTAGAGGACATTGTTTTCTTTTTATGGACAAGTGTGGTGCTTGAGGGAATGAAGTATTTAGAGAAGAAACAACTTTCTATTCGATCCATGCCTTATATGTTGATCAGTGGAGACTTATACAAATTAGGTTGGGATGAAGTTTTTACCGGTGTGTACTTGAACATGAGCGCTAGAAAATTATGGAGGAGGCTCATGGCGGCATTGTAGGTTGAAAATATGTAGGAGATGCCACCACGCACAAGATTCTATTAGTTGGTCTATGGTGGGAAACATTATACAAGGATTGTAAATAATATTGTAAGGCATGTGACCATTGTCAGTGCCTTGGAAAGCCTAGGCATAGAGATGAGATGCCTTTAAGGCCTATTGCTAGTGCAAAACCTTTTGAGAAGTGGGCAATTGAATTTTTGGGTCCTATCTATCCACCACGTGCGGATCTGGATCACACTATATTATAACTTGTACAAATTATCTTACAAGATGGGCAAAAGTGACACCTACAAAGGATTTCACAACAACTAGGGAAACATGATTTTTGTGGGAAAATATTATTTGAAAGTATGGATGCCCTATAAGTTTAACAAGTGATAGGGGTACTTATTTCCTTAATGAGACCATCATGATACTATTAAATGAATTTATGGTGGATCACCATAACAAACACCCTATCATCCTCAGGAAAATGGAATTGTTGAGGCTTTTAAATAGATATTGAGCCATATCTTGACTAACATTTGTGATGTTGGAACAAAAGAGTAGGATGATAAAGTCTTTGTTGTACTTTGGGCATACCAAACAACCTACAAGAGGTTGAATAAAGCCACACCCTTTCAGTTGGTGTTTGGTGCAAAGGTTGTTCTACTAGTGGAATTCATGTTACCATCTCTGCGTATTGTGCGCGGAGGTGGTTTAGAGGATGAACAAGAACTTGAAGAACATATTGAAAAACTGATGCATATGTATGAAAGGCGTGTTATAACACGATGAAGTCGAAGAAAGAAGATGCTAAGCGAAGGCATGACATGATAGGCACATTAAGGACAAGAAGCTTGAGGTTAAAAAGATGGTACTTCTATATGATTCAAGGTTTTTGCACCACCTTGGAAAGCTTAAGGTGTATTGGTTGGGACCATATGTTATCACTTATATAATTGATTCATGCGCTGGATGGGACACAAATGTCTAGTTACTTCAACAGAGTAGGCCAAGCCCTACTATAAATAAGTCTTCTTGGTGTTTGTAATAAGACAATGTTGCCACTTAGATTAGATTTCTTTTATGCATTCCCTTTCTATGTGTTTCCTTTCCTTGTTGCAATAATTTTTGAATTTAGTTCTGTGTTTTGTGTAATAAGCACATTTGCGTGCCAGAAGATGATTATTATTGAAGTGTTTTCATGTGCGAGAGGTACTGTGCATAATCTTAGTGTGGGGTGGATAAAGAAGTATTGACACGTGCCTTATTTTTAGGTTATGGTGCATGATAAGAACAAACTCACTGGTGATCAGAGAAGGGATGGGTTTTTAGACAAGAAAATTTCAAGGAAATTGCTCAAATTTAAGACCATGCGTGGGAGGATGGATGCTTAGTATAATGCAAAGTAGGCCACAACATTGGAGACTACTTAGGAAGAGTCACATTGGATAGGTACTTCGGTGCAGGGAAGCGTGGGTAGAGGAGATCTGTGGCAAAGAAGTAGTGGGCACGCCAGAAGGTTATGGCCCAGAGGCACAAAAATATGAGGCATGGAAGAAAGAGTGCAACGCACGGGGAATTAGGGATGTGAAATTAATGCCACGTACGGTGGTAGATGGGAGAAATTAATGTGAAGGATTTTTGAATTTGATATAAGATCAATGTTCGTAACGTCATTGTTACCTTGCATTGTTGAAGCGGATCGATGAGCCGTAGGATCATAGCACATTATTGATTAGCATTTGGCACATAATTGAGTTTCAGGCATTGGTGTGTATATTTTGAGGAGGGTTTGTGTGATTAGGGTTTGAAGAAGGAAAAGTTACAAGGGTTTGGCCAGTTGAAGTGTCTTTTTCACAATTGTAGTATGAAGAGTAAAAAGGTGATAATGCGGAGGTTGTCAACATTCCATTAGGTAAGGAAGGTAGAATGGCACCACGATGGGCTCCGGTTGTTGAGGTAGAGTTCGATGAAGTGACAAAGGAATGGTTGGTCGAAATGTTATATCTAGAGGGAGTAATTAAAGGGTGACCATGGACA
The DNA here is from genome assembly GCA_018340775.1 of Taxus wallichiana var. yunnanensis. Lineage (NCBI taxonomy): Eukaryota > Viridiplantae > Streptophyta > Pinopsida > Cupressales > Taxaceae > Taxus > Taxus wallichiana. The sequence continues at coordinate 821,271,972 of CM031242.1, read as the reverse complement.
ACTAAGATAACACAGTGTAATATTTATGACACTAACCACAGAATGGATAAGTGCATGAAGGATATCGCCGCTGAGGTCATTAGAAAGACTAATCGAAGGATGAAAGATGGAAATAGGGTTTTGGACGAATCTGTCAGGAAATTACTTGAAAGTGTAGGGGTCATGTAGATTCTTGAGTTACCTTACTTTGGGAAGCCCGAGAAATTGTATCAATGGCTCATGTCGCAAGTACACAAAGATTTCTTTTACTTCATGGGTAGAAGAATGTGGATTACCACTAAACTAGTTAGAAAGGTGACGGTTGTGCAACTCCGGATGGGAGATTACCGGTGACTTGTCTGATGATGAGGGTATTGATGCAATGCACCACTGCATAAGTACAAAAAGGGGGGCCGAGCATTCAAGGTAACCAATATTGATGACATGGCCACATGGGTCCCAAATAAGGTGGCAGTTGTAAGCTAGGTGCATTCGAATGATGGAATGAGGTAAATCAATGTTGGTTACACATCATGCACAAGATGGCCAACAAGACCTATTACAACATCACTAGATACAACTGCAGGAACTTAGTTACTAAGGTGCACATCCGTAGACAAAGATGAGAAAAATTACTTGGGGTGATATTCTTTTGTTACTTGTATTCAGTGAGGTTGGTGTACCTGATGGGCCGAGGGAGAATGTATGGGAATTCCCCTTAGAGAACAAGTCACCAGCAAAGAAATTTTTGAAGTATACATTGTATGGCTCCATTTCAAACACATATAAGGAACACCAACATAATTAGTTCAAGCGGTTGTGTCGAGCATTTAAAGGGGAGTGGTGCATTCAATGTGAAATTCCTAACATGTTAGATGGCCAAGTGGATTTTGTCATTTACCAAAGCACTTCAATTTGGGGTGGTTCTACATGAAGACAGGGGAGAAAGAGCCCCTTGTGTAAGTTGATTTTCATTTTACTACCCGTTATTTTAAGGATTACTGTGAACAAGTGACATAACATGCACAAACTTCAGTTTGACATTGTTAAGGTAGATGTAGATATTCATATCCTATATAAAACCTATGTATGGCCATGATGGGAAGCATATGTAGAAACTCTTGAAACAGATAATATTGACATAACTCTAGGAACCATGGCCATAGGAAAAATTGAACTAACATGTGTCTATGTATACGGGTAAGTGCACCAAGTTGGGGGACAATTAAGTGGACATCAAATCCTGAATTTTACATTAAAAACAGACAAAACATCAAATTTAGTCTTCCATGAGACTTGAACCATGCCGAAAATTAAAAACTATGTCATAAAAATGGTACCATTACGTAGGGTAGACTATTAGCTTTGTAAAAATACTGATTTTAAAGTGAATAGAATAGGATAAATATAATTTTATAATTTTTTACTAATAGTAGGTCTTTAAGACACTTTTTCCCGTGAATGTTTATGTCTACGTTTCAGACTACAAAATTTGTTTCACTTATCAGAATGTGATAAAACTTATACCATCCCAACCGTGGTGAAATTATATACATGTTCAAAAAAATATTTGATTTCAATATTTTTTGATGAAGTTATGGCGGGCAAACGGAAAGTGCTTTGTTTTCTTTATGTTTTCTTTCCATTTTCACGGAAAAAATCATAAAAAATAAAATATTACTCAAAAAAATACAAAATAAAATCCATCCCAAGATAGATAGTGGCATATAAATTTTCACCAAAGGAAAAAAATATATATCAATTTTTGGTCATCCAAATTGTGGGCAAACGGACTATAATCTTATCGGCGTTTTAAAAAAAAATACCAAGTCATTGAATTTTGAGTGTTTAGTATAGCTAATCTTGTCCATTTTTACAAAAATTAGTATTTTAGAAACTAGATTCTGGATGCTATGATTCATATTAATATAATTTTGTCTAATTTTGAGTGTATGTATTGCTAATAATCCCTACAAGTTGATATTATGTTGTTATTTGCAATATGATGTCCACGGATGACCCCATATTTGTCCATCAACTTCCCGCACTTACCCATACTTAAGGCTACACTTCAAATATAGGAAGGTGATTAAGGGTGAGGACATAGCTTTTCCGGTCCTCCAAAGAAGAAGTAGATAGTAGGCACCTCAAGGCCGGTTGTACCTACATCCCCACTCGGGAGAACCACTTTACCTGATCTTGGATAATGTTTTAGAGTAGGAGGAGGAGGAACAAACCGATGATAGTATAGGACTGGACCACACACGAAGGATTTTGCGCAAGAGGTGTACATCTAGGGATACGGCTTTGGGAGCTCACAACCGGAGAAGTCACCTCGTAACTCCAATGAAGTATGTTGAATTACAAAGTAAGAAGCTCTAAAAATATATATTGGTAAAAGATAGCGGCGAGGAGAATTCCTCTCACTAGAGCACACAACAAGATGTGGCCACTCCAAGTATGGAAGTGTGGGATGATGAGGAGATAGGTGAAAGAATAGTCTATGAGGAAGTTGGCCCAAGTGTAAGTGCCCAGAACTGTTGGGGATCAAATTAGTAATGGTGGGGATACGAGAGATCATAGTATGACATGCGTGAAGAAAAATAAAAAGAGGAAGAGGAAGAAGTACAAAAAAACATTAACATTGAGGCACAATATGATGTAGGAACCACTTTGCATAAGAGGACATTGGAGAGTACACCAAAGGAAACAGATAAGATGATATGGTAAGGAATCGGAACACGGATACACAGATGATGTGACTAAGATTATTCACACCTAATTTTAAATTACCTTGCCTAGAGAACAATTATATGGCTGGGATTTAATGGACCTAGAAATGGCAACAATGCGCACTCATAAACAGTTTTCTTGGAGCATGCACGCAGACTCACATAGATGAGCCTTATTTTGACGTTTGAGAGGATTAATGTGTCTCATGTAGGATGAGGACAATATTATAAGATAATATGTAATAGTTAAGCACTATTTTTAGAACCCAAGCACTAATTGTAGTTATTTCTCAACTAATAAAGGGTGAGTTCCCACTAGTATATATACCCTTTGGGGATCATTGTAAAATGACCGAACGATCGAGGAGAGACCAATATATCTTTCTAGGTATTTAGTGGAGATAAAATAGATATGTTTCTTGTATGGGAGATATGTTTTGTTAATCAATATGGAGAAGGTTATTATGGATTCATTATATTGTTTATATTTCTATTACTTTAATATGATTATTTCTTCTTTCTTGTCTTGCTAAACAATTCATTAACAACATGCTAAACATAATGAGGACTAATAATATCACACATGTCAGGTGTATGTGCTAAGATTTAATTCCATGGTGTGATAATTCAACATGAGGAGATAAGTAACTTCGCACATGTCAAAGTAGTGAAGGATTCACACGAATGTGTTAATGATAAACTAGGAATGTAATTTTTGGTTTCATTGCTAGGACTTATCATTATTAAGCTAAGATGGTGAAGTGTGAGAAATATGTTTCAACTCATGTGGGATAATATTTAACTTTAAAAAGATAAAATTGAAGAAACTTTCACGCAAATATATCTTATTCAAAGGAACCACTCTCTGATTTCCCTCTAAGGACTTAGGTGTAAAACAAATTATATGATGAGCTCTATGAAACCTTCCTTAAAAAACTTTAAAAAAATGTATGCTTGGTTAGTGGTCTAATTTTTGGAAAATAATTTGAATATATGTAAGAAGTACACTTGGACTTTAGAACAAACAAGAAGGTTTGCAAGACACAATACAACTTAGATGCAAGCCATATACTATTAGTGGAAAGGTACGCTTCACAACTACATCCTTGAATACACAATGTCAAACTTTTCTTGTGATGATGAATCATAGTCCAATTTATTACATGAACTACGAGGATCATACTTGAGAAAATGTCTATTGGAGATCAAGAAGCTTATAATAGATCTCGAATTGAGAACTTCCCCATGGATGGCTAATTCTCTCGGTTGTGTGAACAATGCATAAGGTAAAGGAAAAGAGATTAAAGACCTTACTTCTCTATGGATTCCTCATATGAGTGCATGTTGAAAAGCATGTCATGTGAATATGTTCAACCAAAGACCATAATTGAAAGGTATCTACTTTGAAGGGAATATTCAAGCTTAAGAACCACCAAAAGACACTAGGGACATTAGTTTAGGTAGGAGGGATAAATGAGCAAGAGTAAAAATATTATAATGAGATACACACGATGAAAAAAACTTAAGAGGATGAGGAGGTACACTATAATGATGATGAAATCCTTTCCTACCTAAGAACCAAGCTCATTCAACCAAATCTCAAATTATAAATGACCAACTACTTATTAATATTGATAGTGTTGAGAAGGTGAATATAGTAAAATAAAATGAGGTGTTGATTGTAGGTTTTTGTTTGTGTTGTATTATATTACACCGACATAAAAAAGGATACATTTTAATCCTAACACTCCAAAAATGTGAAGATTTGGAATGATGAGTAGTACTTAGACAAATTAGGCATCGAGAGGTGTGCTAACGTGTGCACTAAGAAATACCATACCAGGAAGTACCATGCCAATACAAAAACTATAGTTTCCACCACATCAACTACTAGCATTAGAGGGAGTGGCTCATTTGAGACACCCCAAGCTAGTTTTGACCACAAGGATGAGATATAAAAACTTCATAACAAGTTCTAGCAACACATATTTTATATGAAATTTCCCTACATAAACCTTAGTATCACAGAGTTAAAAACACCATAGAGCATGTGCACAAGTATGGGTTAATTCACCATGCAAAGGGGATCACTTCTCTAAAGTGTAAGGAAAACGATTTTGCTACTACTTGGTTGGATCGAGCACATACTTAGTACAAAAATAATAATACACATTAGTAAGTTGTCAAATATAATTAATTAAAGGATAATTTCTTGAAGGATTTTAATATACATGAGTTCAAACAAAAATCATATCAAAACTCAAAAAGATCAAGCAAGAACTTACTTGAATGATGAACATTTCAAAATTATGATCTCAAATTTTTATTATGAGAAGCAATGACATAACATGCACAATGATTTGTTAACATGCCATTCAAATGTACCATATCACACAAGACATTTATAGACCCACATGATGCATGGGAAATAAGATTTTGCGTAAAATCTATTGGTAACATAAACACTAGTATAAGCCCATTTATGGAGGAGTAAATTGAACAAATGATAACCCAATTAGAAAATTTAACCATAAATAATGTGAGGGAGATGTGCAATGGTATTTGTTTCACATATTTACCCTCTCTGCAACATCAAAGTAATGATTATGGCTCACTAGATCCACAAAGATGGGCATTATGTCATAAAGTTCCCATTATTACAATGCACGCTTTAGAAAAAAGTGTCTTACTACTATAATATTTTTAATTTGCACACCCATAACACCGAGGACTACTACATAATAGATCGGATACATTAGGCGTGATCTTTGGGGTTAAGGAAAGCTACTATAGGAAACAACAACAACGAGGAGTACAATGAAAATATATGTGAGCAAAGTTATAAGAGAGGAGGATAAGGTAAAGGAGGGTTTTTGCTAAGAACTTATTGCAAGTTTGGCTCATTGGATAACTATCAACGTGATTTCCTTACATTCCTTATATGTGGGTATTATGGAAAAGAACATAAGGTACATGACTACTTGACCTTTATGAGGATATGTTGGAAAAAAATGAAAATGGCGTAGTGATGATTGATGTCATGCGTAATGTGATAGAGATTCCATATAAATTAGACTTGGCAAGAATGAGCTAAGGACCGAAAGTTTAGATAAAAACTATAAGAGATGTGGAATACATGAGAGCATCTAAATCCCCATTGGAGAATATTTAGTGCGAGAATCCTCATATCATGAAGGGTTACATAGATGCAAAGTAATTGGTGCAAAAATTACAAGGTGAGATTGAATTCTTAAGAGAAAAAGTGTATGTCATGACTAAATCAAAAATGATGCCTAACCTCGATAATGTCAAGAGAAATGAGTTCCAGGTAGGTATGTATATTGTTGCATATTAAAGGTGTAATACCTTTGTTGAGTCAATGGTTATCCAATTAGATCTATAATATGGCACTTGGAAAGTAATTAGGAAAAGTGCAAAAAAAGAATTCAAGCTATCTAGTAAAGAGGATCATGACAGGAAATCCCAATTAATGCCTACATCAATGACATACTAGTAGATACATGCATTTAAGTTAACATTTTAACAAGATATGCTTGGAACAATATGCTAAAAACCACACAACATAATTCCCACATGTTCTATACATGGAAAATAAAAGACCTGTTATACCTATTGGAGTGTTGAAGCATACATTCATTAACATCTTGGGAGTAAGGTTCTTTAGATATTTTGAAGTGATTAACTTAGCATAAGAAAAAAAAATTACAGCGCTACTTGACAAACCATGTTATTATACAAATAACGTTGATCTTCATTCCAAGAAGTGTTATTTAAGTTTTTAAAATGATAAGTAACACATGACACTTACAATGGATACTAAACAAGACACACAATATATTACGAATGTTGAAGAACATAAATACCTAGAACACATCTACAACATTAAGTTTAGTGGATTACAAAATTTTGAGCCAAATCAAGATGAAGTCCTAATGGGATGACACACGATCGAGTCTTAGATATGACTAGTGAAATATGAAACAATTGGTCACATGAGTCATATAAGTTGATTGAGCATGATTACAACATGGTAAAATTAACCTCAAGGCCACAAACAATAATTTCCATGTGAATGTATGTCAAAATATTGAGAAAGGAAAAAAAATCTCTTAGGCCTAGTTATCAAGGTGGTGGAAGTGTCTAGGAATATATGAAACAAATGGAGACATATATGCCTTCAAAATAGGTGTGCTTAAATTATATGGTGTATATAATCGGGGTATAGTGGATAGATGGCGGGTTACTCACCAACCAAGCTTACAAACATGGGACTAGGTAAGTGAAGCCATGCATGTCATATTCGAGCAAGGAACTATATGAAAAGGATATCGAGTTATAGTGGGGTAATGAAACCAAAGACCACATAGGTAGTATAAAGAGGCTTGGAAATTGAGTGCTAGTAGTCTAAAAAAATTATGTATTCATGCTTTCTACCATACCCTTCAAATTTTGTTGCATAAATGGTATGTGGATCTTGAAATGCACTAAGGAACAACCAAATGGGAGGTCCTAAAATTCAATTTTATACACATGTTCTCCTTTACATCCAAGTACCCACATTAAAACCCTCACTGCAAAGTATCAAGAACACAATATTTGGAAATGAGACCATAATGGAAGATAAAATGATAAGGATTCATACGAGAAAGGGTTGGTGCTACCCAAGATATTTGAGGAGAAAAACACAAATGTTGTTTCTAATGAAGAAGACAAAATTATTTAGATAGTGTATAATCGGTGATGTAAGGGGAAACAAAATATGGTTTGTCATATTGATAAAGAGGGGATGCAAACCAATTAGATTTGGAAACCACATATGGATCTAGGGATGGTATAGGTAAGAAGGGTAAAGAAAATGCACTATATAGTGAACCATTGTAGTCTAAGAAGGTCAACAATGGAACTCAAGAAGCGTTTAATGTTACAACCATAGGAGATTATTGGTCCAAAGTTGAAATTGTTAAAATAGTAGAAATCATGCACGACTATGAAAACCTCTTCCCAATAATCTATCGAGATGAAAGGATTGCACCCATCCTTGGGTAAAATGCACAAGTTAGTTGAAGGCACCAAAATAGTATGCAAAAGGCCATATAGGATGAACCCAAAATTAGACAATAAGGTCAAAGAAGAAATAAATGGAATGTTGGATGATAAGGACATTGTCTTGATAAAAGAGTATGAATGTGTAAGCTTGATGGTCATAATAATTAAGAAATATGGGCACATAAGGATTGGTGTTAACTACCATGTGCTAAATGTAGTATGTGTATTAGACCCCTTCCCAATGCCATTTACAAAAGATTTTCTCAAGGGAGTATCAAGAAGAGAGATCTACACCTTTATAGATGGGTTTTTGGATATCATCAAGTCAAGACAACTGAAGAGGATGTTTCAAGATAAAATTTGTGACATAATGGGGTCATTTACTTATAAAATAATTTCATTTGGACCGAAGAATGCACTCGTACTATTCTCACACATTGTTGTGTTCGTGTTTGAAGACTTCATTCTTAAATTATTGCAGTGTATTTGGATAACTAGAATATATATGGATTGGTAAAATATCATTGTGAATGTTTGTACCTCATGTTTGAGCATCAAGTGTTTTCGAAAGTTACAAATCTCTTTAAAATAAAAAAGTGTGTTTACAACTATTTTTGGGATTTTGTTGTGCCACATAATTTTTAGGATCTTGGTTCCTTGTTGATCTAACGAAGACTGTATTAATTCTATAGCCGGAGACCCCACACATGTAGAGGGAAATCTACACATTTCTTAGGTACTATGGATAATATTGAAAGTTCATATAGGGATATGCAAAAATAGTCATGCCTTTAGAAAATATTGTAAAGAAACAAGTACCATTTGAGTGGGGTGCGAACAACAAAGGGTATTTGAATATCTAGAGGACCACCTCTCTAGTGCACCTATATTAAGGTTTACTGATTGGAATAATAAATTTCATGTATATATGACTGCATCGAGACAATAGTCGGAGCAATAGTGGAACATCTAGAAGAAGACACCAATTTGATCTTCTTTACAAGTAGAAAATTGACGCCTACAGAATAAATTTATACCAAAATAGAAAAGGAAGGATTTTCAATGGTGTATTCATTACATTTTAAAAATATATATATTCCATTGACACCCTTTGTCTTTTACATAGATCATATGGAACTAAAACATTTGGAAAACAAACAATGTTTCATGGGTGTATCTATAGATGGATAATCTTGTTTCAAAAACTCTAGTTCTCGGTATTAGTAAAGATGGAAAAGAATAACATGGGACTTGATAATATCTCATGAATTATTATTGGATAAGAGGATGAAAAAAATGAAGATGGAATGCATAATTCCCATTTTCTACAAATCAATAACGTGATGGATAAACTCAATGATATCGATTTATTCCTTGAAAAAGGATTGTGTGGGATAACCGAAGTACCCAACTAAAGAAATAACTTTCTATCAAGGCTTCCTTGTACTATATAAGTAGTGGCACACTATAGAAAATAGGATGAGATGAGGTATTAAGGTGTTGTGTACTAGAGCATTGGAAGAAGGAAATTTTACGTGAAACACATGCAAGGGTAACATATGTACATTATACTAGTGGTGCTACTACAAACAAAATTTTAGTTGTTAGGATGTGGTGGAAAAAATATTCTATGATGTGAATTAGTATACATGTAATTGTGATATTTTTCAACACATTATAAAGCCTAAAAAAATTATGCAATGCCTTTGCGTCCAAATTTTTCATAAGAGCCATTAGATAAATGGGTCATAGAATTTGAAGGATAAATAAACCTATCCACATAAAGAATTAACATGTGTTACATTATCACAACAACAAACTACTTAACAAGATGGGCTGAAGTTGTGCTAACAGATGATTGTACAACAATAACAACTACAAGGTTTATTTGGGAGAATATTATAAGTATGTATGGATGTCCTTTGAGCCTAACAAGTGATAAGGGAACACATTTCCTTAATAAAAAATTACACATACTTCTATCAAAATGCATGATCGTGTAGCATAAGATAACCCCTACCATCTAAAAGTAAACAAAACAATTGAAGCATTCAACAAGATACTAAGTAACACCTTGACTAAAATATGTGATGTTGGGTGTAAATATTGGGATGATAAGGTTTTAATGGAATTATCGAATACATGAAAAATGACAAACTCTTGAATAAGGTAACATCTTTCCGGTTGGTGTTTGAAAAAGAAGCAATACTTCCTATTGAATTCATGGTTCCTTCACTCATGATAGTACGTGTAGAAAAATTGAATGATGAGGTGTCCATAATGGAGCATCTTGCTGAACTTCTACATCTAGATGAAAGGAGATCACATGCACGATGGATTCAAGGTGTATAGAAAGCACGCTGGAAAGTATGGCATGATCATCATATCAGGAAAAAAACTTTGAATGTAGGTGAAAAATTCATTCTCTATGAATCAAAGTTTGTATGACACCCAATAAAATTGAAGACACACTAATTGGGACCATATAAAATACATGCAATCTTGCCTCTTGGGGTATATAAATTGAATGACCTAATGGGGAATTTCAATGGGAGTAGGATAAAACTCTACTACTAGTGATGATCATGTTTGTATTTGAATAAGGAATATTCCATTAGGATAGTTTTTATTTCAATTGCTTATTTTAGTTTATGTACTTATGTTAATTTTCTTTCAAGTGTTTCCTTATGTTGTAATAAGTATGCATGTTTCATGAAAGAATCTACTCCATATGTTATATTCAAGACTATTATTCTTGGAATCAAGGTGTACCATTTTGATTCCATTTTTAAAGAGCTCTTTATATTCTTCTAAGTAAATGATGCAAACAAGACATGCGGAGGACCACACGCAAAATTTACTAGGGATGAGTAAATTGTGTCTTCACTAAGTATTAAAATACTACAAAAATGGAAAAACAATGATCTTAACGCTTGGGAGCTTACACACACTAAAAAAGGAAATAAAGGATCCGTATATGGTTACACACCTAAAAATAGAGCATCAAATAAGTGTGGGGTATGTAATAAAATTCCAGCGAATGTACACTAGAAAATGACAAAGTACTTGGGATAGAACTTTAAAAAAATCTAACAAGAAAAGTAGTGTGCTTGACATGAAATAATTGATGAGTCAGCGATGGAATATGGTTAAGTATTGAAAATTTGGACAAGGAACGATGACCAAAGATAAGAGGAAGAGAAGCATGTGAAAAGATGGAAGTGGAATTAATAAAGTGTTTGCATGAAAGATATGGGGAAATGAAGTGCGATAGAGAGAGGAAAGTGCATAGGGAAATGTGATGTAGCCCAAGAACGTAAGTTACCTATCGTAGCTAGTGGCATGGGGAAAAGAAAAAATATTTACAAAAATTGTGGCACAAACATTCAAGTTTAGGAGTCAATTAATTCGTGTTGAAATGGAGAAAAAATCTTAAAAATAAAGAATGGGGAACAATTGTTAACCCTATGTATTGAATGCAATTGGTGAAGAAGTGAGAGTTCATGCATACAAATGGAGTTAAAAATTTTTACTATCCATTTAGAGGGGTATAAAGGGAAGGTAAGAACTCATTTTATAGTTACCATGCATTCAAATTAATGAGACATATCGAAAAAAATTTAAAAACCTATTGAAAAAGAGTTAAAAATGGTTCAAAACACACAAAAACATGAACCTTTCCACCATTAAAGAATATTCCAATATTTCTAATGGGGTTTGGGTGGATCGGTTAAGACGGATGGTTGTTTCGGATCCACCCAGGTTCAAATCCCATTGGCACGATCCCTTTGGGGTGGTTTACTAGTGGTGGTGGGTGTTGCATCACTGGTGGTTACGGCTGGTGGTTCTTCTCGGCGGTGGCAGACTTTGCATCATCGAAATTGGATTTTGTGGCTACTAGTGGCTCTAAAAAATGACGCTGGTGGAAAAATTGCATTGTTAGTACAGCTCAAGTGGTCACAATTTGTGATGGATTAATTTTAATATATTTTCTAAGGACATTATTAAGGGAGGGAACCTAAGAACCCCATGGTTCTAAGCTCTCCTAGGTATAAAGTGTTAAACTATCTAAAAATGAATATTCCAATATTTTAAAGGTAGTAGGGTGGAGAATAAGGGTAGATAAGTGAAAATATAACCAACAACAACATGATTAGTAATTTTTGTAGAGGAACCCGACTACGTAGGTTTTGTAAACTTTCTCCACTTCGCCGATAATGTGGAGGCCCAACTCCCTTATTTAAGACAAGGAAATTTGGGGATCTAAACTTCCCTAAAGTTAATCAAATAGGGTTATAAACTATTTGTGTGATAAATTCAAGACAAGAAGAACCAATGTTGGATGAAGAACTTGATAACATAATTATCGAGAGAGCTTTAGGAAGATGAAGTAGATTGGTTGATTGTCAAGAGTTAGAGAGTGAGGAATTTGAATCCAAAGCTAAAGATACCTCTTTTGCATAAGTTAAGAAAAAAGGTGCAAAGACAATGATGTGGAGATCACACACAAAAATGGAGGTAAATTTATCTAGGGAATCATTCTTCTCCTAGTATTCATAAGATAGGTGTTCCGGAGGGTAGTAGGAAGTAAAAATGGGTGTATCCATTGGAGAAGAATCCACTCATGGAGAAGTATAAGTTTTGGGAACCTACCACTCTCAATCACACATATAAATCTAGACTCAATAACTTGCTAAGGAATCTATGAGATTTCCTTGAGGAATACCGGAGGATACCATGTAAATTACCAAAGGAAGTAGAGGAGGAAGAAAAATTTATAGTAATGCAACACTATTCCTTGGTATGATTCAAGATGAAAAGTGAATAAATGTATCCTTGGGCCAAGTTTCCCTTTTCCTTCATTGTCGAATACTTTGTACGATTTATAAAACAGATCGGGGATGACAAAAATTTGAGCACCAATGCATTAAAGATCGATGTGGACATTGATACCCTCTCTACACCACATACAAATATGAGAGGAAAATTACGTATGTGGAGAATCATAAAATTGATGTTTGTGTGCTAGACCTAGTGGAAACAATAATAACAGAAACCAAATAGTACAATTGTTCTAATGCTTAAAATATATAAACGAAAAGAAGGCAAAAGGCACCCGTGGAGGTCATAGAAGAAAGCAAATAAATACGTGCACCCCAAGGTACAAGACCAAAGGGTCAAAGAGGATAAAGAAGTAAAACATTCCTCAAACCATTTAGGAGCATCTCGAGGAAGAAGAAGAGGAGGATCAATATACTATTACATTAGAGAGGCGAAGAAGAGACAACGGATGAGTACCGTAGAAACCTTCACACCAAGCACAAGTTCAGTTGAGGAAACAACTATTAGCCTATAAGTAACAATGCAAGACAGCTAGGTATAAGGTTATAGAAAACCAATGCACCCATCCATATGGACACTAAAATGGTAAGTGAAATATAAACACATGCCTTCGGGAAGGAGATAATACAAACATGTGCACACCTATGAATATTAATCCTCCAAATGCACCCTCTCCTACAAAAATTACGACACATGCAAGAGATGATAAAGGAAAATGTGAAAACCCTATAGAATATGGTATGAGCACAACTTCACTTCCAAATACAAAACCAAAAGTAATAAAAATTAAAGATGGAGGAGAAAAAAATATAGGGAGGAGGAGGAGAAGGATGAGGAAGAAAAAAACCAAGATGAAGAAGAAGAGCACGAGGAAGAAGAGGAAGAAATGTGTAATGATTAAAAGATAGGCATTGAAGATGAAAAGGAAGGTGCACAATGGCACCAAGAGAAGGGAAAAGGTGTGTAGGAAGAAGAGGAAGATTAGGAGGATGACGAAATGAAGTATGATGAGAAAAACCTATGAAAACTCTTCACTCTAGATTCCAAAAGGGGAATCAGTATAAATACCTATTTTCTTGGAATTATCTCGGGGATAAAATTGGAATGATAAGGAAAAAAACATTATCTTTCACTCTTGATACTTACATAAAAGAGACCTTATTTGAGATACACTTGACTAGCTTGTATAAGGTCCCCAACGAATTTGTGGGTTAGGAGGGAGTGGCCTTTCGTAGACACTTATCAAATGTAAAAGACTCAAGATGATGACACGCTACTGAAAATGGAAGGAGATGTTGTTTAAAAAAACATCATAAATAACCAAGATAACCACCTATAGTGTCAAATAGTGCAAGATCTAACTAAAGATCTCTAAGAGACAAAGAGGAATCTATGAGATATTTCCTAGGAACATAAGTAATTAGTGGATAATCATGCACACGATGATCTAAAGGTGCTAAATTTATGCCAAAGGATTGTCACCAATGAACCCTGTTTATTTGAATATCTACCACATGGTTAAGGGGAAGTGTAGATAAATTATAAATCCTAATCAAAATGATCCTAAAGCTAAAGGAAGCAGAAAGAGATGGTCATGTGTAAAAATCAAGGAGCAAGAGAGATGTAGAGCTCTTTGAGCAAAAAAATAAAAACTTGCATGGACCTAGTCATAAAGATTGAAGATAAGGACACATATGTAGACAAAGTGTTAAAGGGATTCTTCAATAAATCCAAGATAATTTATGTGAGCATGCTCCATGTAACCCAAAAATAGGAAGCCTTGGAGAAACAAGTTAATAATGAGGATATAGACAAGGCTATTTGAGATAAATTCCTAGAAGATATTGAAAACTAGAGGAAGAGGTCAACACAAAGAAGGAAAAATAATAATGATTGGGGGAGCTCCACAAAATAAATTCCAAAGAATAAAGTTATTTAGATGCAATCAAAACAAAGGTAGGGAAAACCTTGTGAAAATTTTGGGTTGAATCGTGGGATCCAAATAAAACCACCAAATTCTTGAAGGAACTCATTGCACATATTAAAAATATGGAATCCCTTATCCGTAGAGACCTTGAATCAGTGGAATACACATGAATATCTACTAAGGTAGGAGGTCCCCAATTTTTTGAAGAGGTAGATAATGGGTTACCCAAGGCGAAACAAAAACTTAGTGTGGGGTGATGTTGAACCCCTAAATTTAAGTACATTTATTTGGCTAAGTCCCACATTGGGTAAATTATTCATCATTCTTGATATTCTTTGGAGCACATGACATTTTTGGGAGAAGGATGAAAATTTGCATGCAAGATCTAAGATAAAACATGTGTGTTGATAACACAAGGTTAAATATATATGTGTGACATTAGTGGAAAAAGAAAACACATAAACTAAAAAATTGTATGTGCAAGGAAGTTAGCACACCAAAGATACACGTGTTAAGAAAATAAAAGCAACTAATGTTGCCACATGTATGATAAATAAAATAAGGTGGTACGTAAAAAAATTGGGATTAAAAATAGAGATCCTAAAGATAGACCTAGAAAGCATGCAAGGCATACGACCGAACATCTAAGAGAGACAAAACTTCCATGTAGGTTAAAGAGCTAGGAGATGAAGACATGTGGCATAAACGTCACCCCTATGTAATAGTTAGGTGTTATTTTTAGAACCTAAGGGATAATTATAGTTCTTGTTCAACTAGTGAAGGAAATTCCCCACTAGTATATATACCCCTTGGGGGATCATTGTAAGAGGAATGACCGAACGAGGAGAGACTGGTTTGTCTTCATGACTATCGAGTGTAGATAACATAGATATGTTTATTATATGGGAGCTATATTTTTCAAATTAATATGGATAAGGTTATTATGGATTCATTTTGCACATGAATATAAGTGCATTTTTTTATCTTTCTATTACTTTAGTGTGATTATTTATACATTGTTGTCTTTCTAAACACTTCATTAACAACATGCTAAATATGATGGGAATCAAGAATATCTCGTACCTCAAGTGAGTGAGCTAAGTTTTCTTCGTTAGTGTGATAATACAACATGAGGAGATATTTCAATTGGAGCATATAAAAGTAGTGAAGGATTCACGTGCATGTGTTAATGATAAATTGATGCGCAACAAGGTCTACCATTTATTGCTTTATAAAAAAATAGAGAAAAATAAGAACAAATGTCATAAATTTTTTTGTCAATAGTTATGAACATAAAATACATTGAATAATAATTAAACAAGGGAATGATACTATTGTGGCTAGATGGGGAAAAAGGAATGCTCAAATTGTCGAAACATATACTAGACGTGACATCATATACAAGTTTTGTACCCATTGAGTGACATCCCAATATTGTTGAAGATTAAAAGTAATTAGCTCCCTAAAATTTGGTTTCCTCTCTTCTTGAATAATCTTCCTAATAATAATAACCCAATATTGGTTCACATGGTCATGGTCTACTTTTTTAAAAAAATACCAATTATTTCTCCTTTCCTAGAATGTGAAATAAGATAATCCATCCTAGACCTCTTCTTCTAGTTATATTAATCCATAAAAATAATTCTATTCATCCACTCATTTATAACTTCTTGATTATAAAAACCCAAGAATGCACAATTTATACAATTCATGAAAAATATTTCCAAAGACAAGGGCCAAAATTTAGTAAGGAGAGGAAAGAATTCCATCTCTCATAGTGCACTTGAAAAAATCATTCCTAAAAATTTCAAGGCATATAAATCCCTCATACCTTCAACCATGTGGAGACCGAAGGTGTTGATTGCTCTAAAATACTTCATGTAAATCTTCTCTCTCATTATTCATTATTTTTGAGAACATATTCTCCACATTCTTCACCTTGTGATAAATTTCATTTTAATTCTTAAGAGAGGTGATTGTCTCTTTGTTAAAGAACATATTTACAAATTCGTGTGAAGGCTAATTAGAGGGAAAGGTTGATGTTGGTTTCCTAAAATCCATATTTTCCAACTAAGAATGCTTGATAATGAATAAAAGAAACATGTAATCCTATTAGAACAACAATTTTGTGAATTTTTGAGCCACGTGAATAATTTGTTATAAAATAAGCTAAGTGCTTTATTACAATGAACTAGAACCATGTATATAATAAGAGCCTAATGATGTTTATTAATTGTAATCAACTCTAACTAGTTATCTTGTAAATCCCAATTCAAATGTGGGTGACCATTGTCACTTCCGTGATTTTGGAAACCTCTTGCTTCATGTGTATTAATTTAGAAAAGAATTTGTATTTATAAAATGGTGACTAACTTAACTTGTAGACGCTTTTGAACTCAAGTACATCCAAATTGTTCATGTTGCAAGATACCACAACCTCAAAATTTTAGAGATTTTCCGTGAATTTGTGTCTTTTTACTTTAGTCTCCTAATCCTTGAATGTTGTGTGTGTTCTATGTGTCACCCTTTCTAAGTTTAATTTGCTTTGGGGTTCATAGATTCATTAACGATTCATTGATCCATAGAGATTCCATGGTCTATCCATATCAAAATATCATAGTCTTGTGCACTTTTGATATTTTAAACACTTTTACTTCCATCACTTTAGAATGTCGTAGTACATGAGAATTCATGATTAGTCATGTGTCTCCTATTCATAGTCTCTCATATAGCTTTAATATATAAGTTTACTTACACAAAAACATTACACCAAAATACTTGTGAAAACACTTTTACCCAAAAATTAAAGAAAAGTCACTTAAGAAACTAAAATTAAAGCGTAATGAGGCCATGAAACACACATATTGTCTACGAGACCATGAGTATCCATATGTAGGGTTCTCATAGGTGAGACCCTCACAGGTTTTGAGGGGAAAATGAGTATTTATATTTCCTACAAGGCCGCAAGTGTTTTCCTAAACAAATTTATTATTCATTGGATCTCGACCATATTTTTTTATTTTAAATGGGTCACTTTATGACACAAATATTAATCTAAGGTTGATGGGTGGATTTTAAAGAGACATCTCTTAAAACGGGCCACTTAAATAACTTAAGGGGGTAAAATTAGTAATTATGTGATAAAAGCATGTGAATGGCCCTCCCTCTAGGTTGTTTTAATGAAATAAATATAAAGTGTTTAAATATTAAAAACTTTAGTTTCTTTTCTTTTGACTTCAAATTTTAATTTCTATACTTTTCCTTTCTAAAAACATAATTTGAAAAGGGTCTCCAAATGTTAAAACATTATAAGAGGGATCCTTTTCTTAGAGGAAATAAGGGGTGTGTTTGAGACAAGAAGTGGTGAAAATATGAGGAAAACACTCTATTTTTATTTTATAACTCAAAACTTATGGTTTTGAGTTATAAAACCAACAGAATACAAGTAATTGAGAAAAGGTAATATGTGTACCCATCTAATTTATTCACATGTTTTGGGCTCATTACTTGGAATTCTAGGTCAAATGCATTTATGAGAATCATAAGTGTGTGTATAACATGTATTTATTCATCCTTCCGTGAGAAACTTTGATTACAAATAAGAAAATAAAGCATTTTAACCAAGTTTATTAGTACATATAAGTTGTTGCCAACAAAGTGTCTTTAACTTGAAAATGTCACCTTTAGTTTGAATTGAAGCATTGCTCCACTCCCAGCCAATTCTATATAACCCCAAAGGATGTTTCTCAAATAACATGTTTTATAGGATATTTGTAAATTTTACATATTATTTGTTTCCTCTCCTTTTCTAACAAGAAAAACTAAAGGGTTAGAAACTAAGATAACCTTATTTATTAGAATTTTAACTTTTCTTTGAATAAGTTTCTTAAACTTGTCCTTGTTCCTCAAGAGATATTTTGTGTTTGACAATGTGTTTATGAATCTCTTGCATTCAAAGATTTTTCTTAAACCTAAATAGTAATCCAAAAATAGTTCTTTATGTAACTCATTTACCCATTCAAATTAGTGAGGTTAGACCTCTTTTCTAGTTATTCTTGGGAACTTTGAAGGACATAATCAAACAAAAGAAATATAAGTTGAATCAAAACAATCAAGTAAGTCCTCTATGCTTTTGTTTAGAATTGGCTAATTCATATTTTGTACCCGCAGTTAATTAAAACAACCATCGATGAAATGAAATATAATATAAGAAAATAATAAAACTAATATAATAAAGTAGAAAAGTTATTCTAAGAAAAAACAAAACTAATCCAAGAAATCATTAAAACTAATATACCCTTATCCTCTCTTACTCATTAGGCTCAGACCTTTGTAGTGAAAGATGGATTTCATATAAAACAAAGTTAGGTAGGTAGTGGGCACCCCCATGCCTTGCCGATAACACCACTACTTCAAAAAGGGATCAAACCATACATCATTCTCCTAGCATGTGATATCTACCATAGTACAATTAGAACTTGACAATTATGCTTTGAAAATGCCTTGAGTTTCACACTTGCTTAAATACTTGGGAAGGGTCACTTTACTTGCTTGTAGAAATAAGATGGAGACTCCTAGATCTAGTAGGATACTTAAAACCTATAGAGGGTGTTACCCTAATGTATTTGCATCAGTTACTTTGATATCTAGGGAGCAATAAGTGTCTTTTGTGATTATTTTAACATGAGGAGAACATAAAGTGTCAAGACCCTAAATGAGGTATGATTAACTTTCTTATATAGGCTTTTGATGGTTATTATGTCGTGAAAGGATGACCAAGAGGGAATATTAGTCCATATGAAGACAATGGAATTGAGATTTTGGGACCAAAATATTTTGGTTTAAAACCATTCATTAGGGTCAGGATATAATTCTACATCCTGACCGAAATTAGCAGATTTTAACGAGAGGAAAAAACACGCTTTATATTTCTAGCTTAGAGGTTGGATGTCTTTAGATTCATTTTATGCTATAAAACCTCAAGAAATGACGATAGATAGGTGAGAAAAGATAATAAAGTAATTGAAGATCTCTTAGGATGTTTCAAGCAAGAGTGAGGAGAGTATATTTGTGCATGCAAGTGTGCAATGTCAAGATCACTGTTGTTAAAGGATGGATTGCCAAATTTGAGTGTCTACACACACCTACTCCACAACTTAGATTGTTTCTACATAAATAATATATTCTATCTATGCTCCACTCTATTGTATCAATCAACCTAAGGTGATGAGATATATATGTCTTTCCCATGTGTAAATACCCATAAAACCCCTGCCAAAATTGTAATTTGCGAGTAAATTTTCCATGGTTTTACACACCATAAAAGTCAATAAATTCTCATGGCTACAAAATTTGTAAAATTTATATCATCATCACTTAGTAAATTAGTTATTCATGTGGGTTCTTTGGCTTCTATTCTTTTAGAATCCCAATTGGCAGACCTCAAATCTTTGTGGGTTATCCGGCATAGAGGGAACAACACAGGGGCATAAGAGGTTACGATTATGGTGGAATTGTTGATAGCCACAAGACCAATTTGGGTGTTGGGAAATAACAAATGAAAGTGACGTACATGGTCTATTGTGGGTCTCACTAACTACTCATCACATCGTTAAGTACATAGTTAGGAAATGTCGATCCTATACAACATTTGGTAGCCACCAAAATGGGAATCCTAACGTTAGTGGTGTATCCTTAGCCATTAAAATTGCCAAACCGGGAGCTATGCCAATCCTCATTAGTCAATTAATTTTTTTGAATTTCTAACCACTATTAAATTAGGTGATCAATGATCAATATACAATCATACATCAATGATTGTCAACATATAATAGTATTTTATATATACTTTTAAAGAGTATATAAATAACATTGTTTTTCATTTTTGAGGGTAAGATTTACAAGTTACCATCATGTTTATTTTTACATGAATATGTGGCTATAAAATTCAGCCCTAGTCAAGAATGGTAGAAATAAAAGTGGCACCATAAAAATGGAAAGTGTAGCAGTCACAAGGTCAAATCTAGGGCACGTCGTCAAATTGTTACAAGAGTAATTCAAAATGAATATTTTAGAGTTATTTATGTGTGGTGGATGGGATCTCATGGCACCCCATGGAAAATAATTTGAAATGGATTGTATTTTTCACAACTCTAAATAATTGATCCTACAATAAAAAAAATTTATGTGCAACATGGAAATAGTTGCAATGTCATTTAAATTTAGGGTAGAACTCTAGAAAAATCCTACATAGTAATTTGAAATATTTTCTATCTCGTATATTAGATGTTATAGTTGTGCGTTTGATAAGTTTAGAGAGTTACCAAATTTAATAGAATGTGATGAACATAAGTAAAGTGTAACCATGTTTTGTTACATCCACCACTAAAAAACAAAGTGAGTGAGGTTTTTTGAGAAGGGGCCAATGAGGAAGGGATATTATATAGAGAAAAGTGTTCAACATGGGATTATCATGGAATGACCATAGTTTTTGATCCACATGTCCATTGTCAACTATTTGAAGAGATGTATCTATAATTATCGATGATAATTCCTATGTTATTAAAACAAAAGTGGAGGAAAAATGGTTAAATTATATCAACGATCAAAAAACATTTGTGCATTAAAGTTTGCATAAACTACATCTACAACATCCATATCTTTGACACGGTATCAAGTGCAAGTTCCTTCAATCCAGTTTGGAATACATTTTTCGTAATAACATTAATCATGTCAATATATACATGATTTATGATCAATTTACATCATTTTACCCTTTCCCTAATTTTTAGGGGAAAAGTCCTATGATTAATATCTTTATCACTTTTCTCCTTAATAAGCTAGCTATGTTAACACATGATATTTTCTATTTCAATTTTGTCAATCTCTTCTCAATATATAAGTAATGAAATCCTCATCCTATAATAAATTCACATGACCTTGTCCCATCTCTCATCGATGCATTATTCCTTTACAATCCCCTTATCACTCTTTCTTTGACTATTAACATGATTTATCATACAATCTTTCTTATACATGTTTATATGAATTTCCTAGCCAACATAATTTTCCTCAATCGTGACACAAATAATAATTAGATCCATATCTCTATAGTAAAATACACTTCAAGAAAATTCCTTGACCTCAAGGATACCATAATTATCTCACTAAATTTTTGAATGGTGCATTCTATATGACATAATTCATTATCTCATGCATACTCTAAAGTGAATGTCAATCTACCTTAACTCCTCGTGCATGAACATTACATTAATATATCTTGTATTACAAGAAATTTTGCATGTACCTACATATGATATCATTATTTATCTTATAAATAGTTACACAAACCCATAGATGCATGTTATACGCATCCCTTTCTGACAATCACATACACTCATAAGGGAATATTAAATGCAAATCAACAATTCTTACATATTCACATAAGCATATGAATTGCCAATATTTTAAATAACCCTATAATCCCAAATGGGCATGTTACACATGATGTTATGATATAAAAATCTACACAATGACAAAAAAACTCATCACCGATTCTACATCATGACATAAGTTTCATACTTTACTTAATACTCGTAAGCCCATAGGAGCATGCTCTATCTCGGGAGATCCGAACAATATATGTTATAATACCAAGCATCCTATAAGGGTAATATACACTCACTATGTTATTGCTCCTATAAGGGGCATATACACTCACTTTATGTTATTAAAGTATCTTCTCGTGGAGATTACATAACAAATGGCTATAACAAGTTGATTCCACTTAAGTATTTCCTATGATGATCATTGAAACCTTCTACCACATGATAAAACATTCATCACAATCTTACATATTAGAAGTCACTAGAAGGATGTATCAAATGACACATGATTATCTACTCTCTTTATCAATGGAATCACAAAATCCCACTTTCTCTTTTAGTTGGGTGATTTTCCAATGCCACATCACACCATCTCAAAAGAGGGGCATCTCAATGTATATTTGGAAATGAAATAATATAAGAAATAGACTTGATGATATTCTCTAATCACAATTTATTATGATATTAGAAAGAATAGAAATTACAGACAAGATATATAGAAAAGTTTTAAAATATTTGATAATTACATTATACTAAGCTACAACAAGACTAACAACGGATTTAGCAAGTTGACTAGATGTAATAAGATGAAAACACCTCACATTTTGGGTCTCTTCCTTCCACAAAAAAATATATTGTAAAAAAATAACAAGTGGTGACAATTGATCATTTTCTTACCCCAATGTCCCTTTAGTGATACTTGGCTCCCTTGATAACATGAAATTGAAATTTGACTTCAATAACCCAAAGTTGGTAGTTGGCTTTCTAGCAAAGAGATAAACACACGAAATTTCCCTTAAGAAGCAATTGGGCCAAATTTAGTACACTCTTGATAAACCCTAATTTATTTCTATAGGGTAGAATCAAGTGAGATGAAGACACCCTCTCTCCATGTGAAGTTGTGGTAATAGCCACGACATTATCTATCCCCATAACAAGTGTTACATAATTTAGAAGAGAACTGTAGGTTATAATCGATCATGTGGTATTTGGTTTTAAGTCATTTTATATATTTTACATTTATTATAACGCATATTTTTTTATCAAGGATGTTAATATAGTATTTTTTCAATGGTTTTTAGATGTTACATGAAGCACATTGACACACTTGAATAGACTACATGATAGCATAAAGAATTTGAATATATTTTTTTGTTCATTTTACCCAACATTTTCAAATCTATAATCAAGGTGGGGAAATGTGTAGATACCTAAATTTTATGTAGGCCACCTTCTAATGATAATTTTAAAATTTTCACATATAGGGGACATTATCTTATATTAATGATTGATTGCTATGTTAACCCATATTCTAAACTTTTTATTTCTTCCACATCGGTCCCTAAATATATATCTTTTATTTATACTTGTAGTTTGATATTTTTATAGGGTTCCCCACTAAATGGTTTTGATTAGGGCTCATTTTTCTATGTATAAGATAGATTTCGAATCCTAGAAAGGTTCATTTATGAACCTATACTAAAGATTGATGGGGTTTATCAAACCTCGTTATTATATAATGTCAATACGGGGTTGGTGTCCATGGAAATATGTAATAAGGAAAATATATATCTAGAAAATAGTTCCTTCTACTAAACTCCATACTTGCGGCAGAATGTAAAAATCACACCCACACTTATAAGAATTGAAAAACACACTTAAAGAAATTTAAATCACACTTGTATGAAATTAAATATCACACTTGCTAGAAATTAAATATCACACTTAATCTAAATCACACATGCATGAAATTAAACCAAACTTGTAAGAAAGTAAATTATTGAATTGAAAAGAAGTGATAAACATAAAAACACTTACATGTTCACAAAAAACCGTACAAAAAAGGAATGATTACATGATACAAATAAAAATAAAACAAATGAATAGTTACATAATGAATAAATAAACACAAAAACATTGATCCATCTTCCTTAGAATGAGTGGTCGTTTCATTCCTCGAAAGATGAATTCAATCAACATTGATCAAAAGCTTGATGCCAAAAATTTTGAATGAAATATTTAGAATAATGGAGAGATTTCATCCAAGTGGTTTGGGAGGTTGAATTTATAATTGCATGCTTCCAACCACCTCCTTATTTTGGGGGATACAATCTGATCTTAGAATTATTACAATCTTACTAACTAAATTATCAATCTATCAACAAATAACATCAATCTCCACAAAATATGGAGAGATCTTATCAAAACTAAATCTAACTAATAATCTGAATCTCTTATTTTATTATTGAGAATAAAAATGAATATTGATTCCTCCTTATTTTACACAAGTGTCCCAAATAATAAAATACTTATGGAAATATCTATTTTTAGAATGATTTCCAAAAATAGATAGTAATGCATCTCAAACCACCCTTGGAGTTAGAGGAAATACTTCTAAAACTATTATGTTCATCTTCATAGTTGTGGTATCCATCTCCAGAGTTGATCAGGACATCTCTGGAGATGATATGAACATCTCCAAAGATGATGAAGACATCTCAACAGCTAGTGAAGACATCTCTAGAGCTAATGTGAGAGGTGTCAGAGATCCTCCAAGGCTAGTTGTAGCTAGTGCTTAGTGATCAAAATGTTTTATTTTACAATTATAGATTAGTATGGTTTACATAAGCACAAATTGACATCTTTTTCCCAATAATAATTAGAAATAGCTAACAAAGATATAATGATGAATTCTAAAGAAATAACCATGATATATATTGTCTATTTTATTATAAATAATCCATAAGTTCATACATTACACTTAGATCCACTTGTATGTAATTTATGTAAGGAAAAAGAATGCCATATTTTGTATATGATAGGTGATTTTGGGGCTTATCAAGGCTACAAACCTATAACTTATTAACTATGATTTAAAATTTCAAAAGCAATTGTATTTCAATCGACCTCTAAGAGTATTTAAATTTTATTATGCATTGATTGTGTTCCAAAAAGTTCTTAATTTGATGTTGATGCATAAATAATCAAGTTAGGTTTGACAAACAAAACTATAGGGACTTATTTGATATACATCCATTCAAAAGGATTCTTGCTCATACGATTCTTTTTTTGTATCTTTCGGGCTCATTGCGAGCATTTTAACCATGCCTAATGCATGATGACATTGTATACAAAGTTGATAAACTTGATATATACAAACTCTATTTTTGGTTCGGTATTCCATTGTATATGAGTTGACTCTCTTTTGGCTTATCTCGCATGTGTACTCTATATGTTTAGAATTTCTGCTTTTCAATGCTTTTCTAATGTATGCAATGGATGTGAAATGATAACATAATGATTTTATTTTTGTATTTCATAATGCTGATATATGATGATGCAAACACAATGTGACGTTTGAATTTTAGTTTCCTTAGGCAACCTTCAATACCTCATACTTATGGAAAAATGTGGTGACAAAATGATATGATAACAAGAATAAACTTGCCCCACTCCTAAATCCACATAACTAGTAAGATGCGAGGATCATCACCGAGAGCCGAAAGGGCATAAGCTATGAAATTTGTTGAATGGTAATGATGAGGGAAAGACAATGGTTTGACAGACCAAATTGAGACACTACAAACTCACCCTACTCAAGCTACCTCATAGCTTAGAATGTGAATTTCTTTGCAATTTATCTAGACTTAGATATGTAGATGGCCACTTGGTTGAAAAAATATAGGTTTGGGGCTTTACACTCTTTTGGAATAATGACTTGTGGCACCCTGTACCTACAAAGGATCTGGTTCATGATGAACTTAGTGATTACAGAGCTAGGTACGGTGGTAAGGGGCATGGCTTCTACCCACTTGGTAAAGTATTTTGTGGCCATGATTATGAAGTTATGGCCATCCATTGACGAGGGAGAGAATTTCCCTATCAATCTAGGCCCCATGTGGAAAAGGGCCATGGGGTTGCGATTGGTTGTAAAGGTTGTGCCAGTATATGGATATCATGAGAGAACTCTTGGCATTTGATGCATTTGCGAACAAATTCTACTGCGTCATGCTCTAGAGTGGGCCATAAGTATCCCATCTGATGTATTTTCTGAGTAGTAGCATGGCCACCGAAGTGACCTCCACATACTCCGCTATGTGACTCATAAAGAATCTTTTGGGATTCTTCGGCATCAACACATCTTAACAAAATTCCATCAAAGGCTCTGCAGTAGAGCACTTGCTCCAAAATAACGTACTTAGCAACAATGATGTGTAACCACCTTCTTTGTTGTGATGTTGCCCCTTCTGGGTATGTGTGGTCCATGATGAAGTTGACAATATCGGTGTACCAAGGACATACAAAGATAGGGGGCATGGTCTCGACAAAATATACGCACTCATCAGGAAAGTCTAAATCTACCAGATCACCCCCATCCAATGGATTGTCAGCCAACCAGTTTGTAATGATTTTTCCCTTAATGAATTTTTAGTTTATAAATGTTAGTTCAAACTCGCCCATTAAGGTTATGAAACACCCGACCTTTTTGGATAAGGATCCTTACATGAGGAATGTCCACAAGTGGTTTGTCTTAACAATAACCCTTGTTTCTTGATTCAACATATAATTCCTTAAACGCTTTGTTGTAAAGACTATGACAAGGCATTCCTTTTCTGCCTATGTATAACGTGTTTCATAATCAAGCAACATCTCGACTAATGAAGTAAAGTGCACTCTCTCATTTATCGTCATCATCTTGAGCAAACATACAAAGCCAATGAAACATCCATAGTTTGTGAATATAAGATCAGCGGGTGATCCAATCTAGGCGGCATTAGCATGGGAGGGGATAACAAAAATTGTTTAACTACCTCGAAGGCCTCGTTACATTCTTCCATCCAATCAATGCTATAATCCTTTTTCAACAAATTGTTGATGGGATGAATAGCATAGGTCAAGTCAAGGATGAAACTTTGGATCGCACCGAGTTTTCCAAAAAAATATCTAATACTGTGCTCATCTAATGGTGGAACCATTTCTAACACAGCCCAAATTTTGGCTAGGTCAACATCAATCCCTCGTGAAGATATAATGTAACCTAGAAGCTTGCCTCTTATTATGTCGAATACACATTTCTCTAGATTTAATGTGACATCGTATTTGATTAAGTGCAAAAGAATGGTACGAAGCACTTCTGGGTGATTGCAGTGCTTTTTGGCCTTGCCAATAGGTCATTCACGTATGACTCCACAATATTATGAATAAGATCATCGAATATGTATGTCATTGCTTGCTTTGGTATGTGGCGCCAACATTCTTAAGACTGAATGACATGACAACGTAGTAGTAGGTTCCCCAAGGAGTTATAAATGTAATTTTACCTTTATCCTCTTCGAAGATTTTGATTTTATTATATCCCAAAAACCCATCCATGAGAGACAACAATTGAAATCTAGTTGTTGTGTTAACAATAACATCGATGGATGGCAATGGGAAATCATCTTTGGGGCAAGCTTTGTTAATGTCCCGAAAGTCTATGCAAATATTAATCGTTCCATTCTTTTTTAGAATAGGGATGATATTAGATACCCACTGTGAATAATCGACTGGCTTGATGAATCCCACATGGAGAAGTTTCATTACTTCTTCTTTCACCATAAGAGCCACCTTTTGCTTCATGGGTCTCAAATTTTTCTTAATTAGTTTTGCATCTAGTTTGGTGACGAGATTGTGCAACGCGATATGTGGTACAATTCCTGTCATTTCTTTGTAACTAAATTCAAAAGCATTTTGATGTTCCTTAAGGATCTGGGTATGTATTTCCACCTCCTCTAGAGTTAAAGAGGATCCTAGTTTCAAAATCTATGGTTCCTCCTCTGTTCCAATGCTTATATCAATTGTTCCCTCAATTGAGGCGTTTCCCTCCTCAAACTCAGGTGGGGTCGAAGGTAACTCTAAATCCCCTTCTTCTTCTACTTCATAAATCTCAAGACCCCTTCCCAGGGAAGATTTAATCATGGGATTCGCAAAATAAGAAGAGGAACGTGAAATCAAGGAAAGGTCTATCTCGTGATAGGTAAGATGCAGTTCTGCCAAAGCGTTTAAATAACTTAAAGTCGATTCATCACTATTAACTGCTCTGAAAAATCGAGATTGACTCTCGGTTTCTACGTATGTCAACATTGGGGTCATTGGTGCTTTACGAATCAAGGGTTCGGCGTGAACTGAAACCGTGAAGTTTGTATCTTCTAGGTCACTACTTGGGGTGAAGCGTGAATCGAAGTTTCTATAGAATCTGCAAGAAGGTTTTGTTCACGTGGAACTACCTCAATTGATATGAAATCAAACTCTTTCATCAAACCTAGCACTACTATTTTGTAAAGTTTTAGATGCTCAGCTCTAGTCTCATATACTTCAGATATCTGATTTGTGACTAGTTGTGAATCACTCAACACCCTAATCTTGAGGATGCCCATCCTCTTAGCTACGATGAGGCCTAATAGAGAGCCTCATATTCAGCCCCATTATTTGTGCTTTCGAAATTTAAATTGAACGTAAAGGTAGAATCCTTCCTTCGAGAGAAGTAAGGATCATGCCCTCCTGTCGCTAAAGCAACACTTAGCCCCATCAAAATGAATAGTTCAATAACTACTCGGGATTAAGTCCTCCTTTTTACCTTCCCCCTTTACCCGAGTTACCTCAACCATGCAAACCTCATATGTTGGAAGGAACGAAGTCTCAAGGCATGTCCCATACCCATAGAATCAAAGGGGAGGATAATAGGAAAACCCTTATCTAATAGCTCGACAATCTTTGTTTTGGTTCCTAGCGACACCGTCTCTATAATAACATTTTCATCCTTGACCATTAGAATGCCTTTGATCAAACCCATGACCTCTAACTCTGTTGTAGGAACTAGTTTTTCTTCTTCCGTATCATGATTAAAGGTTTTTTAACTGGTTCGTGGAAGCTCAAATTCAAAGTGGACCCTTGGCCTTTTCTTTAAGTTGGAAAAATGTATATCAAAGGGTTTTGGATCACCTTGTGCCACAAAGACTTTCCCTAAATGCAAGAATCTTGACCTCCTAAAATAGAGTGGAGGGGATTGCCTTCATGCAGTGGATCCAAGGATGGCTAAGGATCATATTATAGTTGGTTTCCCGGTCTATAATATAAAACTCAATGAGTACCATCTTGGGCCCAAGAGTAACCGATAATACTATGGTTTTGATTGAGGTTTCCTTGAGGCTATCATATCCCCTCAGTTTGTTTCACATTAAGGAGAAATTGGTCTCCCCATACCCTAACTTCTGAAGAAAAGAGAAGGGGACTATGTTAACTACTGCCCCATCATCAATCATTACACATTTTACATAGTTATTGTAAATCCAAACTTGCAGAAACAAAGTTGGGTCACCTCTACAAGCTATCTCAACATCCGTGGGCATCTTGTTGATGTCAAACACGAACCCAATATCTCTCTCAGGCTGCCCTGGAGGAATAACATCGAAGTCTATGTGATTTATCTGTGCCTCTAGCGGAGGGGTAACGTTAATAAAATGGATGAGACCTAGCACTTCTAGCAGAGTGGCTCGATGGGCAGGGAAATTCTTTATTAGATCCAAGAAGGAAATGTGTGAAAAGGCCTTCATTAGATCATTGATTAGATCATAAGCCCCTACTAGATTTCTAGGTGTATCACGAGCATTTTATGACATAATCGGATAAATCAGGATTGGTTGCATAGAATAATCCATGTTTCTTGTAGCGACGTTAATTTGGGGTTTGGCGTCTAACTCTACCAATCCCATGATCTTCGTTTGTTGGTGACCATTCAAAGGGGGTGCCACTGTGGGTTTGACGAATTTGAAGCTTCATGATCATGAGTCCCAATTACAATACCTTTATTCAAACAGTTGGGATCTGATCTACCGTCCTTTGGACACATGGGGAGAGGATCATTGAATATTCTCATTGGTGTGTTCTCGGAGATAGTGGTCCCATGTATGCGTTTTGAGTGGGTGGTGTTGTTGGGTTTTCCAAAAACATGTCAACAAACAACTACCTTTGGTCCTCTAGAAAACGCTGTAAAAACTTGTTACAATCATGACAAGTTCTTGCATCATGCCCATGAACCCTATGGAAACCACAATATACTTCAGGGTCGTAATCTCGAGGCCTTTGGTTTGTTCCTATTGTGGTCCAAAACTATAGTTATTGTTTTGTTGTTGATTGTTATAATTAAAATTTTGAAACCCTTTCCTTTGGTTTTGGAATTGGTTAAGATACCCCCTAGGTATTGACTAGGGCTCGGTGTCGGTGTTTGTCTCTGTTGATGAGGTTGTTATTGTTGTTGTTGAGGACAATTAAAATCCACAGTGTTTACTAAGGGTGAGAAATTATTTTTTCTCTTATTGTTGTCATTATTTTTTTGTTATTTCTAAGCACTGTCTTTGGTAGGATTATCAACATTAGGATTTTTGGGTTGGTCACTCACACCATCGGTCATGAATCCATGATTGTTATTAAGGATATTTGGTCCTTGATTGTTGTTCGTGTTTTTGGAGTAACCGGGATTATTTTGATTGGGAGTGACTAACTTCCGATTTTCTCCTTAGGTCTTATGACCACTGTCAATGGCCGATTGGTCGATTCGAACAACACCCTCTAGCACCTCTTCATAGCTCCTTAGCAGGAAATTTTGAACCTCCTCCTTTGTCTCTCAGGTTGAGAGAGTGAAGGAACATATCACAAAGCTCTGTTTGATCCATATTTGGAGCACTTGCAGAGGAGTAGAGAACTGTTGCCACCTTTGAATAAAGTGGGTTACAGACTCATTGTGTTCTTGCTTGATATGAAGGAATTCCTTGATTCCTGTTCTCAAAAGCTTGTTCATATCAAAATATTTGATAAACTCTGATACGAGTTGCTTGAACGAGTGTATTGAATCCTCCGGTATCCTATAGTACTAGTCGAGAGCAATACCTTCTAGTGTCTTAGGGAAAATTTTTGCAATGACTGTGTCCCATGGGAGTAGCTCTCGAATGGTTGTTGCATAAGCCTTGATGTGGGCATTAGGATCACCTTCCCTTTGAACTTTAGAAGATCAAGAAAGGGTCTCGGGAGCATGACTATCTGAATGGAGAAATCTAGGGGTTCCTTGAGATATTCAGAATAGGTCCCCATTGTGTATGTTTCCACCATTGAAGATCCTTGTTGGGGAGGTGGGGGCTACATCGGTTGCTGAAATGGGATAACATAGACATTTGGTGGGGCATATGGCATCCCTACGGTTGTCCATATGGACCTAGGTAGGTATACATGTCCCCCTGCGGAGATTTAGAATACATGTGTACATAGGGGGGTTGATTACCTTGATATGGAATCGAAGGCATGAAGTCGGGAATATTGCATTTCTGATTTGGTATGGCATTTGAGAACACACTTTCGGTTGGTGCCTATTAGAAATATCCATATGTGGCTTGGGGGGTATACCTAAGGTTCTCGTCCCCATAAGAAGATCTCCAGGGTTTTGAATATTCATGTAAATTGGAGGATTCTGTGTAGTAGGCATTTGCCTGTAGTTCTGCGGTAGGAAGGAGTCCGTGCTTGCCCTACATATGAATTTTTGTATTTTGGGAAAGCTCTAACTCTTTGACTTTGTTTACCAAATCTGAAATGACATCACCCATTGATGGGGCGGTGCCTTGCTTAGGCATCCTTTTTGAACCCTTAGAGGTGGTTAAGGAGTATGGTATCCTGTTATGAATTGTTCACAATGTTGTCACCCCTCATTGGTTGTATTTTCAGTTGTTGGTGGGGTAACATTATTGTTTTGAAGCATGACATAACCTTGTCCTTGCAACCTATCGAAAGATTGGTTCATGTTCTGGAAGTGTTGTTCACTCCTAGCATATCGTGCTAAATACTCCTCATCTAGATGGGGGATTTGATTGGATTGCATGCTAATGGGATGTCGAAACAATACCCGAGGAGATGAAATTGCTTCACCAATGAAATTCATGTTATTTGAACTTGATTATTCGAGGGGATAGGTATGAGTGACCTGATCAAGTTCCTCAATACGTATAGAAGAATTGACATTGGTTCCCTGAAGCAGAGGGTTTTGAGTGGATGAGTGGTTGTCCACCCATGTTGAAAGTGAAGGTGATTGTTGTGGTATACTTGATTGGTAATGGTACATGTCAAAACCTAGGATGGGCTGACCATACTCATTGTATCCCGACATATTGGGGGTATAATAATACTTGCAGAATAAATTATGGATGAAGAAAGTGGAAACGTTTAGAGACTAGCTCTTCACGTCGAGTTCACCAATTTTCTACGATAGAAAATCAACATGTGACCTTCTTCGCACCCAACCTCCCGAGGTCATGCCAAGATAGCCGGTGTGGAAATGAAATGGAAGTGAAAGTGATGGCGGTGATCAAGCTAATTGGGCAATCTTATGTCTTCAACACATAATTTTGGAATATGCAAATCTAAGGCAAAGAATGATCTCCTAACCTGAAGGGGTGTGATGGTACAGTCTAATATGATAGCTACTCGGAGACTCCAATCAATGTCTAGTTCTACCGAGATTATATTGATTAGTTATGGAATACATGGAAAGTAACCTGCATGTGCCTCGTATGGGTTTCCAGATAAGGTCATGGAAGTGAAGACAAGAGGCGTAGTGGAGCTGCATGGACTATGTCTAATTTTTGGGTCTTGTCCAAAAAGTCTTAGGCTGATCGCCTGTTATGTTCAACAATGAAAGCTGTGTAATAATATCGAGTGGAAGCGATGAAGATATGAATACTAATGTGCATAAACTAGTGTCAATATCTAGTGACTAGCAAGGCCCATTGGGTTACGGGACCTGTGGATCACAACCAAAGACTCATGGGGGTTGTGGCCCTTGGATGGTCATGCATGCAATCAAACCCTATTTCCAAGAGCAGTCCAAAATTCATAGGCTTGATTAGCAACTATGTTCAATGTATTGAGTTGTCCTATTTTCTTAGCGTATGTTGCAGGTGTGCGTAAGACTGTTAAACACAAACTTGTGTCAATGTCAGTTATTAGCTCTAGCCTATTGGGTTGTGGGACCAAGGGATCACAATTGTAAGTCTTTTCCTGTTGTGGACCATTGATGGTCATGCAAGATGAATTGATTTTCTTTCAATAAATAAACTATCTATCAAAGGAAATCTAAACTATGTTTTTGTTGTTTTCTCAATATATTGGAACAAAGTAGTAAAATAAACTAATCTATGGAAAGTAAATGTTTTTGTTCTTTTCTAACTTTTCAGACAATGCATCTAATCTAATAAACAAATTAAATACAAACAATTAGCCGGATGTAGCTAACTATTTGTGTAGATGTATGAATCTAAATCTAAAAATATATTCTAATTCAATCAAAATCCTTCCAACCCTACCTCAGAAGTGAAGAACAAATCATAACCCTAACAGAGCTATTGTTCCCCACATCTTCCCTGGTAATGTTGAAGAGAAAACTTCCTATTGATTTAATCTACTTGAGATTATCTAGCTAATTGGAATGATTTTTTTCTACTATATTCGATAGGCAATTAAAATTAACAAGTCGTAATTGAAAATTTGATAAACAAAGCAAACAAATACACAACTCCAACTGGAAGAGAAAGAATCTTGGAAAATCCAAGGTATCAATCGTATTTATTCCCTTAGTTCTTTCCTTTCTTTCTCTGAGTGTTCATGTGAGTCCAAGGGATTGGGAATGCAAAGAAGATCAACAAGAGGATGACACTTGAGCAATGACAACTTGGAAGCAATCTGGATGCAATGCACGTAGAAGAGAGATAACACAAGAGATCGGAGCTTAGATATGTAATTCCTAGTGAGATTATAACAGCAAAAACAATACAAGATACACAAAATTCTCATGACTTTTGCTTGAATACAAGCATGGAATATATAGGAATGGAGGCTAGGAGGTTACTTCATGCACAAGGAAAGAAGAGGTAGTTCCAACTAATTAAATATTATTTAAAATAGAAGGAGCAAGGAGAACCAAGAAAACAAACTTATGCATTTTAAAATCCAATTTAAGTGAATCGTCGCATTTGGCTCACATAAGCATTTTAAAAGCAAACTTAAGTGAATCGTCGCATGTCAAAACACGCGTGAAGAATTTGGAAAAAGTAGGCGGGACCACCGCCCTATGCAGGTAGTGGTTTCAGGACCACCGCCTTGCTTGGGCTGTGGTTTGAGAACTGCGCCAGAAATGGGGCGGTCCTAGCACTAAAGGCCAAAACAAGCATAGAAAGAGGCGGGAGATGGAAAAATTCATGGAAAAGTTAAGTAAGGCTATCTAGGCTACAAATATACACTACAAATGGGTTTTGGAGCTCGAACACCTTCTTGAAAGGATTTTGAATCATCATTGGGGATTCTTGTAACCATTTTCTCGACAATGTAACACGTGTAATTTTGGGTGCGTATAGGCACATAAATATATAAAAACTTATTACAAGTAGATCCAACACCATACAAAATAAGTTTAAAACATAGAGAATAACTAGGCGAGGACCATACGGTTCTAGAGAAAGATAGATTCTAGCTATAATATCATAAATGAAGCATCTTGCAAGTTTATATATGCTTATTCACCTAGTCTACACACACACACACACCATGTGTTCCACTTGGTAAAAATAATTATTCATACCTTATTATGTTTTTGAGATATTTTTATATCATTTGTCATTATTATAAGTACTAATGTGTTATTCGATTGTGTATGGTTAATTGTAAATTAATTTGTTCATAATAACCTCCCGTAATGAACCCTTGCATCATATATATTATTTACACATCAGATCTCATATATATTTTTATGGTGTAAATATTTTGTGAACCCTCCTCTTGAATCAATCTATTGCTTTTTTCAAACCCTAGTTTCCCTAGGGTTTCTCTTTCTTTATAGGTGCATGGTTATGTTATTTACTCTAGGATATGCCTTTTTCCTATCATCATGATTGATCCTTGCCTCTTTCGCAATATTTTCCTCAAGCCTAAGATTTCCCATATTTACCTTAGAATAGGCTATTATCCCTTTAATAATGTCCATTCTCATAATCCATGTGAAGGAGGGGAAACATATAATTCCAAGTCTCAAGGAAAACCTACTTTTATAGGATATCCCAATGACAATACGATTTGTAATAAAGTTTTTGTTAATGTTGTATCATAACCCACAAAGATTTAGCTGCAATATCCTTGTAGAAAATTCACTCTCCTTCCTTGTTTATTGTAGCTAGTAATTAAATAATTACTTGAGTGTTACCTTGTATCCCTCCCTCCATTGCTTGAGTTCGATGCAAGTGTGCCTCGTAGTAATAATTTTAATGTTAATGCATATTGTGATTATCATATATGTATTGGTCATATTACTAATCAATATATAATTCTTAGGCATGTTATACCATACCTTATTAATGTAAACGTTATTGAATGGGACATACCCACTAAAACATCTAACCTGACTAATGGTAATGCTACGTTACATGACTCACTACTTGATCAAAAAATTACTAAATCTCATTCAGAAAAGCATCATTATTATCATGTGATATCATCCCTACTTCTTATGATCTCCCATCGGATGTTACCATTATGCCACCTCCTCGGTTGGTTATTACTTTTGATGATATTAATATGGACCATAATATTGTTTTAGACACACTTTTATTGGCCAACAACCCATACATATTGTTTTAATTGATAGTGGTTTTAAACATTATGTATACACTTTCAAGTTGTTACGTTATCTTGGGTATACTAAATACAAAATCACATTTAATACTTAGAATTTTTTTGGGAATATTGTTCTCCCTATTGCAGTCATTTTTACTACTATATCTATTCCATTTTTGGTTGCATCTTCTATTACCTTGTGTGACATATGTCTAGGTTTCTCTTAGATATGTGACTTTACAACTATACCATCTACATTGCATTAATGTGTTAAGTTAGTTCATGATAATCATGTTGTTATGATTACATGTATTCCATTTGATGCCCCACTCTTTCTTAGTAAAAAAGCTACGCTTACTACTTTTTTACACCTAGTGCATCTACACATGATAGTTTTAGTGGGTTTATCGCACTTATATCTCCTACTAGGTTTTTTTATTGTGCATGCTCCTCTTAATAATAAATATATTGATTCTCCATCTAATGTTAGACCCTTGTTAATAGATATATGACCACAACTATTTCTAGTATAGCTATACCAAATAGAGTTACATATATTGTTCTATATTTTCGAGGTAAACCAATTCCTCTCCTCGCCATGTTACTATGTCTATAGATTTTACTATATGTATGTATGATAAGTTGTGTGATGTTGCATTTCTTGCTTACCCTTTCAATCCATTTGATCTCTTGCTTGTTATTAGCCATGTGGCTCTCCCTCATTTTTTGTTCAGCCCTAGTAAGCTTATTGGCATGATGTATTTTACATATCTCCCATGGCCTTATCTTTATATATTGTGTTGCCATTGCATTTATTACAATTAAATTTACTACTTTGGATAGTATTGAAAATAATGGCTTACACATGCCTATTTCTACTACCCTTACTTCATACATGGATATGCATTTTATTTCTTTGGGGTTATCCCCTCACCCCCTTGGTATTTTATTAGGCCTCCTGTGCACATACTACTTATCATGATTATTTCCATCATATGTCTCCTTTAATGCATATTTTCATTTCTACATATCTTATACAAGAGAATCATTCTTATCTTATGACACTTGTTAGGCCCAAACCTCCTTCACATGATGGTTTTGTCTCGACTACTATTGAGACCTTTATCGTGGTAGCTCTTGTCCTAACCCCTTTCCTTACAAAATTTATTTTAAAAATACACAAAACATTCAAATAATCACATAATACAAAAACATTCAAATATTGTAAAAATACAAAAGACATGTTCATGGTTTTATTGGCTAGATATTTATTTTACATATGTTATGTTTCATATTGGTTTGATAGATAGCACATTTCTATATATTATCATTACACATATGTGTTCAAAATGTATATTGATCTTGATGTAGGACACACACATATTGATACATGATTATAGGTTTTGCATCTTCCCTTCCCACTAACACTAATATTTGGGGGCATTTTCTACACTATACAAGTGATTTCATTTCATTTTAGTTACTTTACAGTTATTTATTGTGTTTTATTACATACATTGTGTACATGTTATATTTTGAGCTAACAAGACTAACATGTGTCTTGTGCGCTTCTAACCTATCTTTTTCTATGTTCTATTTCACTAATGCTTGTTGTATTTTTTTGTTACATTACTTTCTTACTTGATTGTGTGACTCGCTTGATTACTTATTATATGTGACCTAAGTGATTTGTTTGTCTTACAACATCATGGGTGTCATGTCTTGTGATATATTCCTTTCTTATGTGTATACACTTGCTTATTTTTTTACATCTACAATGCCTTATATATTAATATCTTGTGACATTGTGGGTGTCCCAAATTTTGACTCTATTTCTTAATGTGACTCTTTTAAATACTATTTATTATGTTAGTTTGATTGACTATCTCTTCATTGTTGTTCTTACTTTATTCCATATATATATTATTTTTACTTTTTCTTGTTGCATATTACATGTTGCTTTATTTATATGTCATGGTCTCCACCATGCACAACCCCCGCTTGCAAGAATAGGTTTCGTTGGTGACCACCATTATAGCCTTATATATGATCCAATGCAAATTATCATAGTTATCCTACATGAGTACACATATTTTATTTTAAACCACATGCTCAAATGATTTATCACACACACATCAAAAGAGGGGGCATTCATCATGAAATATTCTACGTATATAACCAACATTGGTAGATTACATAACATAGAAACATGTTTCATAGGGTACAATCCTCAATAACATGTATAGATGTAGAAAATTTGTAGAAATCAACACCGGTAAAAATCATACATTTCAATTCAAGACCATAATAAGGTCCAAAACTAATGAATGATCCCTACTTGGGAGGGGAATTCTTATAAGTTTCCAACAATTTTAGACTCTTACATCTATTTACAAAATTCGGGTACAAATTTCAAACAAGGATGACATAGTTCAGAGCATTATACAGGGGGCATGAGTACTTCATTCCTTCTCTATTGCACTACTTGAATACAATTATAATAATAGGTATTTGGGGGCATGGGCTTTATTCCCCTTTGTATTATTTTAGAATTTACATGCTCATACTTATTTGTACAACACATAGTGGGGCATGGTGCATCCATTCATTTTTTACTATCTTGTTTATTTACAAATTTGGGCCTGTGTCTATCAAAAACAATGTGGTCTCATGAGGTTATCAAGGTATCAAGTGGATATGTTCTTCATATATTTTCTTCCTCTCCTCTTTCACATTTATGGGGGAAGATATCGGGTTACTAAAAATTCAATACACTACTCTTCTCTCCCAATGGATACTTTGATTGCTTTCTCTATATCTCCTATTCAATGTTGGGTTGAATGCACTCAACACTCCAATTTTTCCATTGAAAATTAGGGATCGAGCACCCCAAATCCTTTGGCATCTCAAAAAAACTCCAATTCTTCAAAGTATAATAAAATGGAATATCCTCCTCCACAAAATTAATAAGTGTATTCCTTCCATGTTTTTCATCTCATTTACTTTACTATGTGCAACTCAATTTTACAAATGTTTCAAGTATTATTTGTTTTTGAGTTAAAATTCAATTTATACTATGGGTATTGATTACACGTTGTGTTGTAGGTTTCACTGACCATTCCAACATAAACACATTAGAAGATAAATATCAAGCAAAGAAAAAGTGTGTGTGCACACTCAATTATGTTTTTCCTTTAAGTATATAATTGTGTAGCCACAAAATCTTTTAGTTAATAAAATTGTTTAATTACACACTTATAGGGGTGAAATGTAGATGCTCAAATTTGGTAACTTATCCTTTGAAATGACAAGTTTATATTTTCTCCTTGTTGATAAAAATTCTCACATTCTAATCTCAATCAATACATCTTATTATCTCTCTCTTTACTTGAAAGTATATACAATTTTCTCTATCATTCATCCAAGAAATATTAATTAATCAAAGCAAAGAATTGAATTCAAGGAATTATTACCAAACATTAGATTTTGTCTTATTATCTTCTTGGGAAAACCGTACATGTATCAAGGCTATAGTGGACTACGACCCCTAACCAACATGTACGGTCCTACCTCCTCTTATCTTGTGACTCTATTTATATGTGTCATTTCATCTTCCTAGGGTTGGCCTTAACATGTCATTTCACCCACAAGATCCTATATGATTAGGTAAATATCATTTTGTAACTTACCTATCACTTTCATAAGTTGTTATTGCAAATATCAATACAAAAACACTCAATTATCTCATAAATATTCCAAAATAAGTTACACATAATTTATAGTACCCACAACATCATGTTTAAAGCACTCAACTAGTACAAATAGTATATTCCTGCATTTCTAAGAATTCAAATGTCCTAGAGCCATGTCTTAGCAAGAACAAGTCACTTTAGACATTTTCAAGGGTCTTCAAAGGACAAAAGGGTTTAGTCTAGTAACTAAAACACACCACATCACACTACTACCATGTTGGGTATATTATTTACTCTATAGTTAGCCCTATATATTTATGTCAAGAGACACATGTGAAT
Organism: Taxus wallichiana var. yunnanensis; assembly: GCA_018340775.1. Lineage (NCBI taxonomy): Eukaryota > Viridiplantae > Streptophyta > Pinopsida > Cupressales > Taxaceae > Taxus > Taxus wallichiana. The sequence goes on along the minus strand of CM031242.1, from coordinate 821,232,107 downwards.
ACTTGAGGGGTTGGCTTATATCACATCACACTTGTGTAAAACACTAGAGAGAACTACATGAGGCTTTATCTCATTTGATTACATGTAGTTCAACACTTGGATTGGTTTGGTAGGATTTTACCATCAAGGGTAGTTTAGCCTCACTCATAAATTGATTTTTCATTTTGTTATATAATGTTTTGATGAAGGGTATTACAGATATCCCGGTCTCCATTTATTGCAGTCATTACAGTCAGTGTCAAGGTTATGTGAGGTAGAGCACGTAAAGTTACGAGAACCTCATCAGTAAGAAGATCCAAGACCATACAAAATAAGGAAAACCATACATAATGCAATTAGGATAATATGATCGTAGATAACAAAATTTTCTAGCTATAATATCATAAATGAAGCATCTTCAAGTTCATATATTCACCTAATTTGCACGTCCATGTCTCTTTTGTTCCACTCTATATAGTTAAATATCCATATCCTCTCGTATTCTTGAGATATCATTATATTGTTTATCGTCAGAGTAAGTATTAATGTGTTATTATGATTATTCTTAGTTAATTATAAATTAATTAATTCATAATAGCCTCATGTGATGAACCCTTACATATTATATATTATTTGACCATCACATCTCATGTGTGTGTGTGTGTGTGTGTGTGTGTGTGTGTGTGTGTGTGTGTGTGTGTGTGTGTGTGTGCACGCATAATTTGACCATCGCATCTCCTTTAAAGATTCTATTCATATCCAACGGTAGTGGTGTAATGGCTCTTGGTCCTCCTTGTAAATGGGAGGTCCAAATTTCAAATCTTGGCTCCGTGTTAATGCAGCCTACTACCGATGGTTTAGATACCTTGGCGACAGGGTGCCACAATAATGAGGTTTAATCTGGGGGCTTGCCAAGAGTTTAAACTACCATCCTTGGATGGTTCCACGACTAGTGTGGGTTGGTGATGCCACAAAGGGCTAGGGCCCTCTCCCTAGGTAACTCAAGCAAAAATAAAAAGAATCTTTTCATAAAAAAATCGAATTAACTCTTTGAGAGTCTTGATCAATGAAGGTAATAGTAATTTCCTTCCCAAGGTCGGAGATCCCGAGATCATCACTTAATGGAGCCATATCACTCTCCTTAACGTGTCTTATAAAATTAATGTTAATTGTTAAAGTTATAGCTCTTATATTGAGGTGTCTTCTCCTCTCATTGTTAGAACCGAGTAGACATGTTTCATTTTAAATATGTATGTTTTAGACAATATCATTATTATTTGATAGGGTGTGGAATAGATCAAAGTCTCCACCAAAAATATTTGTTTGTTAAGATAGATTTTTAAAATGACAAGATTGACTAGCCATTTATTATTGTCTTGCTTCAAGCCTTAGGTTTGGGATTTTAGTTTTTACACATTTTCAATATGTTGCTTCATAATAGTGGAGCTTGTATTACTATTAATGGGGTGTAACATACCATTTTTTGTCTCCATAGATCTATTAGGCATGGTTTCCCTTTATCTCCCTTTTTATATGTTCTTGTTGTAGAAGGTTTTGTAGTTTTTCTTTCCAATTTCTCCTCTAGATGCTCAATTAAAGGAATCTCTCTCCCTCACTTTTATCATCTCATTAACGGTCATTTCACTCATGAATCATTTCTCACTCTTTTAGAAGAGGAATATTCAATCAAACATGTCATGTAATTCTTTGACATTTTTTTGGCTTTCTTATCACTCTTCTAGTCAATAGAGAAAGACAATGCTATATACCATCCCTCTCCCCACTCCTCCTCGATTGGATTGATATCAATGGTATTGTATTCAGATAGGTGGGAATTTTAAATTTCTTGAATCCCTTTTTATTTTTAATATTATCCTATTGAGTTTTGGTCATATGTGGTTTAGAGGATCCAGATGAAGATTTCAAATTGGATTATCAAACCTTTAGCCTTGTCAAGAAAATTCCAAGTTTTTTTCTAAAATGTTGAGTGTTACACATATTTACTATTCTTCATATTAGGTTCCTTCCAAAGTTGTTTATGGAGAATTGGAGAAGTTTTGTAAACTTATTATGGGTCAACTTCAAAGGGAATAAAAATTCTCATAAAGCATCTTGGGACATTTTTCACAAACTTGAGAAAGTTGGAGAACTTAGCCTTATTGAAATTAAGCTTCGAGGTCCCGCCATGAGTGTCAAATGGGTTATCAACGGTTTGAAGGTTTTGAGGAAAGGGAAATCCTACTAAGAAATTACATCTCTCAAGGATCTCCTTTTGGAAAAAATAATTGATTGGTCTCTCTCTCTCTCTCTCTCTCTCTCTCTCTCTCTCTCTCTCTCTCTCTCTCTCTCTCCTACCCCTTGTTAGTTAAAATTGGTGGTATATATTTTTTCCAAAAACATCTAGAAGCTTTGGAGAATTCTCAAACCCAACCTCATTTGGATTGGAGATGGTTTCAGGAATGTTATATCCATTAAATATATTCTCTTTGGTGGTCTATCATTCTTAATTTTTTAATGCCCCCTTTATTAGGGTCTCGTAGGTTAAGAACCTTAGGATTTTTAAAATGTGATTCAATATTATTTATGACATCTTTTGCAAGGCTTCTTGTAGTTCCTTTCCTTGGGAAGTTATCAAGAAAACAAAATCATCTTAAGAATTAGGATGATGAATCTATTTTAAACGCCATACTTGATGAGTGACTCCACAAAATAAAAATTCTTTTTTAAGCTCCTTAGTGGAAGGACTGAAATTGACATATTGCTATAGTCTTTTGTTAGTTTGGTTATCATCTCCTTTCCCCTCCGCATATACAAATATATACTCTTAATCATCGATGGTAATTAAGATCTCTATATTTTATTTGGGCTAAGTAGTTTTATGATTTTTGGAAATCCTTGTTGACTCCAAAAAGTATCATTTTCTTTGGGGTATTCTTTACCAAGGAACATAGTTAGAGATAAGTTGAATCATATGGGGGTAACAAATATAACTTATCTTTCTTTCCAACAAGTCGAGACTATCAAGTTCCTTTTCTTGCTTTTCCCTAATGCTTAATTTGCCTAGAGGTAGATTCAAAGCCCATTTTAACACTTAACTTCTTACTTGGAAAATAGTCTTGTTAAGGAACTCAACCATTCTACCCGTAAATAAAACTTTTTTTGGAAAAAATTGTGTTGATATTATTTTCGCATTTGGAAAGACAAAAATCATGCTATTTTTAATAAATTGGCCATGGAAAAATATTTTTATATAACTAACAAATTTTTCGCTTTCTAATGTATTGCTTCATATCTAGCTTCAAGGTGAGAATATATGCTTGGAGTCGAGTACCTCCAATCTCTCTTAAACCATTGGGAAATGCCCTCATGTCATGAATCGGGTGCCTATGAAATCTCTCCATAGCTTCTCACCTTCCTAAGGTGGTAACCATGGCTTTTAGTATCACCGGCCAAGAGGAGACATAGCTTCTCTTGTCGTTCTCATTGGCCTTTAACCGACATATGTAGTGGAAAAGTGTTTTATAGACTTATTGATGATAGTGGAAATCGGTGTGGCCCTGTGGGACTCCACCTTGGGAAATCTCCCTACTTAGCTCTTGTTATATTCCCATGTTGATAGACTAAGTAAGAAGAAGAAAAGTAGAATGATGGATGGGACCACATACCTTACACTACAAACCCATCGATCGCCAAAGGATAGGATGGCAACCCCGATAGTCCTCTATTTGTTGTCATGTTCGCTACGCTAACTAGTGACATGGGCATTGATGTTTGTGTGATTGTGCGTCCTTTCTTTTATAAATTTTGTGTTTTAAAATTACTTTATTAACTATATGTAATTAATATAGTCATTTTGTTTTAGCTTTCTCTAGGCATGTATGGCTCGATTTGACTTGCAATCTAGGGTTTGATTCCATTCTACTTGTGTTTTCTATGAGTTACATTGTATTTTTATATAGTTTTAATATGAGTGGGCTTTTAAATTTAAAAAAGTATTACAATTCTTGTTTTTCAACCATGGTTATATGTCTCCATATATTCAAGTAATTGGGTGGTAGTGTGTTATGATATGATACCATTATCAAAAGGGCTAATGCCTTATATATAAATTATCATTTGCATAATGCCATCAATGGCATATTATTGTGAGTTTTTCTATGGTCACAAAAAGTTAGTCATCTAATGCATGTCAAAGAAACAAAACTTTAATAGTCACATAATTAAACAAATTAATTGTTGTCTTGCATTGTCAATGTATTCATCCTGACCTTTCCAAAGGAAAGGAAATGTTGTTTTAAGGTCCACTATGTCGTGTACCTTTCATTAAGTCTACAAGGTAACTTATAGTACATGAGACAACCTCGTACTCTTATTATGTAGGAGGCACCTAGCTATTCTTCAAGGAAGAGGTGTATATACCGTATTCCATGTAAATTCAAACTTGTGACCATAAAATTAATTAATGCATACATAATATAATAGGTAATTTAAAGGGGGTTATAGCTAATTACATCTTTACTACAATGGCAATTGGGTATTATATTGTTTGAACATTAAAAATTGACGACCTTGAATTTCACTATCATAAAGTTATTTGTTTTTTTGCTTGAAAAAAAAATCGAAATCGAAAAATTAGAATATCTTGAATATAAAATGAAGTTTTGAGATTGTTCTTTTCTTTCAAATATTTTTGGATTCAATATAATAATATAGTTAAATTGAATTACATATCATTAATCAATAAAAATCATGAATAAATCATTCATACATATATATGCGAACTTTGAATTGTCAATATGCCAAGTCATATCCTCCTTGCCATAATACCTCAAGACGATGGGTTTGGTGGAATTCCTCATTTAGGAGTGGCCGAAGTTAAGTTTAGCCAACCTCATCAAGGTTCAAGCGTTAGGTGTTAATTAGACCTTGACTAATTCTAAATGGTCTTATTCCGTGCCTTCTATTTTAAGATAAGTTCATGTTTTCGCTCATCTCTTGTATTCCATAGCTGTGGATAATATAATGACACCTAGGTATATATGTTATGATGACAAATAAGCTGTGTACGAATAAACATCATGATTCGAGTCTTCATTGAAAAAGTATTTGATCCCTACATAACTTTTGGAGACGATCTCCAAAGTTTTTTTAAATAAAGGATAAAAAATTGAGAGAAATAGTATTTCCACATTCTATAAGGTTGTTTTATTTAGTTCAATGTTTGGTAAATTTAATAATTGATTGAATAGATTGTTTAATGTGAAAGTTTGATGGTTATTTATTTAATTAAGTCTTAGTGTTAAGATTGGAAGGTTATTTATTTCATTAAATTTGAATAATTGATTTATATTTATTTAGTTGACCTTCTTTAAATTAATGTTGAAGTTTGAAGGGTGTTTATTTTACTAATTTATTTATATTTAGATGACATAGATCTATATTACTCAAAATAAATATTACAAATTATTCACAAAAAATAAATATTACAAATTACATTAAACTTATAGCCTAGAAACCAAGACTAAACAAAGTCATATAAAAACAAGAAAATAACATTGACATTAAGTCGTAATAACAAATAGATCAATCAAGGAGAATCTCTATCATTAGGGCTTCCTAGCCAACATCGGAGGTATTTCCCTCATTAATGGGGCCTAACTAATGGTGGCTAGATTTTTAGTGTTAGTTGCCTCCAAAGTGTCATCATGCCCTTGTGTGCTTTCCAATGGGGAGAAATAGCGAGAGCCAACCAAGGAAACTTGTCAAACTAGGAATTACTCCACATGTCTTGATGAGGAGGAGGGAAAAATCTTGACCATTTGAACGAAGTGGCGAGAAGTCCTAACCATCACATCAGTGAAAGCAAAGGATAGCGAAAATGAGGTGAAGGCCACCCAACATGGCTCTAGGAGTGGCAACAAGAAAAACTTCTATGATGGCCTCTTCCCCTCATAGTGTTATCTCGAGATGATGAATAAGAAGGAACATGAGCTAAGATGCATGCAATAATTCCCCAATGATCCAAAATGGTCTATAGAATGGAAACCTCAAGAGACACCTTTTAAGCTTGCACTCAATCTACAAAAATACATTACAAACAATCATAGCTTTATCATAGGCTAAAAAGTTGTAATCGACGACATAATTAACGAAAACAACTACATCTATGTAATTCTAAATAGAGTAAAGAATTTCCACCTTGAAAGTATGCCAAATATGGGAGAAGTGGTCAATCTCCTAAGATGATTATTTTCTAGATGAAAGGTTTTGGTCTAAAAGTTTAAAATTTTTGTGAATCCAAGTACATGCTAGCTAGGATTTTTAGCAAAACCAAAACAAATATGTAAGGGTTTCAAGTTCCCATATATAGGGAAATTGAGTTGAGGAATCCCTAAATGAGTAAGACAATAGCCAAGGGGAAGACCTTGATAAAAATACACCATGCAAATTGGAAAAACTTTGCTTCTAAAATAGAATTCTAAATTGTGTTAAATATTCATATCTAGCTGAAAAAATTGAATGCAAGGACAACAAGAATTAAACTTGTCAACCTTTGGAAGATATGATGATAATAATAAATATCCCTTGTTGGGCAAGTAATTTTGCTAAAGTGTATCTAGATACCACTTCTAGTACTTCCACCAAGGTGAGAGGAAATGACACCATTTTTTTGAATCGTATCATTAGGGATTGTGTCTAAAATTTCCTCAAAATTCCCTTGATCAATGTTAACTAGATAAAATTTGGTGTTATCTTGAGGCCAAGAAAGTAGCTTTTGGATTGGCTATAGAAGATATCAAACAAGTGATGTGTGAATCCCTCATCCGAAAATATAAGAGAATGCACCCGAGGACCTTAGCCAAAGGATCATTATGAAAATAAATAACAAACAACCATCAAATGAGTGCCGGTTGATCGAGAGCCTATCTTGAAAGCTATTACCTTTCCACTTGAGCTAAGCTTTGAGTTTTTCCCAAGCACTCCATTTACTTTTGATAACAAAAGAGTCATTTTAATACCAAATTTGAATAATCCACCTTCTTCAATGTAATAATTTTTTAAGGGACATCCATTAATTTGTTTCTTGATTGATTATCACTAGAATTTAATATAATACTAAGATAATAGTGCCATATTTTATTATACCAATAGACATTTTATAAATGGGAGAACCCAACTTGTTCAGTAGCATATACCCATTTTTATGTCATTGACTTTCAATGTGCTCACTAAACATTTGATCTCATCCATTATCATCACTAATGAATGCCCCAAATAATGCATAGTTTCTTTTTCTTTTTATAAATCATAATAGGACGTGTGGGAAGATAGAGGCATTTGGCTAGAGTAGTCCTCCCTATAAGCATGATAGTCCTATAAAAGTAATTACCAAGAATTTTATTGCCAAAATAATATTCTAGAGCATATGGAAAGAGGTTCAAGGATTTCATAACGAGATATGAAGATGAAAATGATGAGGTGCATGTCATTAGTAGTACCAAACACCGTAACCTCCTGTCTCGCTTAATGAATGCAAGGTGGTTCACTAAAACAAGCTTATTGATAGATTGTATGTGACTTCAACACCAACTAGGTATGCTACCATAGAATTGCTTTCAGAGGGTCCTCTCAAACATTTGATGCTCAAGAGGGGATATCCATGTGTAACATTGATGTTCTATAAGAACCCCTTGGTAGAATATTCAAAAATGCCCCAATTTATTTTTGTGTGAGTTTCTAAGTAATTCCACCAAGGACCGTAATCACATTGCTACTTCTTAACTAAACTATACAAGATGTGGAAATAAATAGAAACAACTAATGCTTATTTATTGATAGAAAAGTGGAATAATAAAATGCATGGAATCATCAATTTGAAACTAAATTAATAGAGTAATTCTATTGTTATCAAGTTACATTTACATGATAAAAGAAATTCATTACATTTAATCATTCTAAAATTCCATTTCATTCAATCAACTAAGAATTCATAATGGTATATGGACATAAATGATACAAATATGTAATTCATTACACATTTATTTTGGTATAAAGATATTGAAGCTACAAAGGACTGTATCTTCATTATGTTCATCGAATTATCCTTATATGTAATATAGATTACAAATAAGAATGCAATCTTCAATTAAAAGATAGTAATATAGAATAATATAAGAACAAGTCTCAATGTGAGCACACTAGGATAACACCAAAGATCATGAGGATGTCACAATAATGAAAGGAGAGGGAAAACATCATCAAAGTGATTTTCCTCCAACCAAAAAGCCAGTTTGGTTCCTCCATACACCTCTCCTAACCCGATAGTGGCCCTACCCTTCACGAGGAAGGTAGATGTGAAAATTGATACCAAAAGAGAGATCGCTCCATGTATACAAATTCCCGACAACATGTGACCTAACTAGTCGTGATATAATATAGGATGGTGAAATGGAAAAGAATACATTCTTACTAACACTAATTATTAATTTTTAATGGCCATAAGACTTAGATTACAAAGGGTTACCCCCAATGTATCCTAACTTGTATACAAGGTATGCCTAGTAACCCCATACACTCAACTCAATCTTTGGTAACCCCGTTGAAGTACCCCTACCCATTTTTACCGAGATGCAAGAAAGACTAAACTAACCCCCTTATATTTTTAGTCCCACATTAGAATGTTCACTATACATTAACTTTTGGCTACTGATTCTTCTCATCCATCCTAAACTCATACTGGACAATAATTGATTTCCACATAACAAACATGACTTAGCACATGAGAAATCTCTAATATGTGCATAGATGATAATGCATCACATCAATGCCTCGTACCATTTTTTAATGAATTATTTCCCTCACACATTATCAAGGATTGTTAAATTCAAGCAAACATTATTTTAATGGTTAATTTATGGTTTGCATGATAATAATAAACATAACAAATTTGAACTACTCGCTAAAATGTGCATTGTTTTAATCATTATCATTAACATTATATTAAGAGATAATTAGGGAGACGACTCTATAATTATTCACCTTAACTTTATAGGTGCATGAATGCATGTAGGTGTCTCATCGGACAAATTGATTATACCGTTATATAGTATATGACTATGCCACATCATTATTTTCATTTCATGTGTTTATTTGAGGGAAAAGTAGATTTTGAATTGATTTAGTACAAACATAATTGGTATAAAACATTTTAAAAGTGCACCAAGAACCGAACATCCTATGTGTCATATTGTGGATGGCGATTGAAAACTATCATTAATTAAAAAGTGAACAACTATTAGTATTTTTTTAACAAACTATAGAGAAATCAAATGTATATGTTTTAGTATATGCACAATTATAGGATAATTTCCCCTATATGATATGTTATAAGGAGCTAAAATCTAAATTGACATTTTAAAATTGACCTCATTATGATGTTTTTATATCTTTTGTTGATCTATAACTTCGAGATGGAATAATATTTACCATCTTACTCCACCTACTTTGGTTATACATAGCCATATAATTATTAATATCTTTTATAATATTTATATAATTATTATAATCTTAATTTTCAGCTAGAGAATGAATGTTGGTTCGTGCATAATGCAGACTTTCAGACATATTTTCACAAGGAAAAAGGAAAACAACTAAGATGGAATGAGGTGATAAAAATACAGAAGATAATTTACTCAGGGCCATAAATTATATCACGTATAATCAAGATGTTACGAGTTAATATATTGGTTGATATTTTGGCTCGAGGGTAATGTTAATAACATAAATATCACTAAGAATTTTATTGATATGAATATTGATCATCAAATTAAACATAACTTTAGTCACTATACTTATAATGAGTTGTATAATTATAGTCCTAGAATGAATACATATTACAATCCCAAGTTTAGGTTGATAAGAGGAAAAGAAAGAGAAAAAAACATGAATGGAAACAATTACTTCTTGAGGTTGTTTCCTTATTTGATCAGTAAGCAATCCTTTGCTCTATGCTAACCTCTACACTATTTTATCTCACTCCCTCCCTTATAAACACTTTCCTCTTCTCACATGCTCATGTATGCTCTTCCACTCACATATTTCCTCCAAAAACATTTTCCCTTCTTCTATTGGTTTCCATATTTATAATGTGGAGAGGATTTTGCTATGATTTATGCATTCTATTTATTTTTAGATCGGATGAGAAAGCATTTTTTTATTACCTCAAGGAAGCTCACCCTTCATAATGTTTGTGTAAGATAAATCATTCATTTCCTCACATTGTCACTCTTATACCATTAAGAGGCATGCCTTCTAATTGATCCTTCTTTCAATAATTCACTAACCACGAATCGAGAAGCAATAAAATAGTGCACATTTTTTTATATATATTTTTAATTTTGTACTCCATAGTTTATGGTAATATTACCAACATGGTTAAAGTTTGAGTTCCACTATGCTCATCAAACAATCTTTAAGTGATGGAATATTTTAACCTTGCCCTTTAAAATATGGTATATAATATTATTATTAATAAAAATATAGAAGGTAATTCTATATTATTTTAAATAGTTTGTAATATATATTTAACTACATTGATTTAATTTGTGTATTAATCTATATAAAATTAATGACATTTATATTTTAAATATGCATGTCAAAAGGGATGGTAAGTTTAAATATTTGCGGGTATGTTACGGCTAAAAACATAAAACGTGCAACTAACTATAATTTTATAAATCTTATATGTTGGTGGACCTATAACTAGACCCGATTCAAGGTGGAGACTTGAACTCTAACAAGGTCATATAACACTTGATGGTATTTTTGCATGCTAAGAAAGGTCCAAACAAACTAAAAAGTGTTTGCAAAATGATAAAATAAGCTTACCCCTTTTCCCAAATGGTATAACTATGCTCACCGCTAAGGTTCAAGGGTACAAATTTCTCTCTTGTTTGGTACCAAAACTCTTCATCTAGTCTCCTCTCTTCATGATTATCTCCTTTTTTTTTTTTTTTTTCCAAGGGTGTTTTATTCTCGAACTAACTCATAAAGACAACACACAACTAGTTAACCATATCATGATATCAAATAAACATGATTCACTATTATAAGTACTATATATATTGATGTCACCCAATATTTTATTTTCAAGTGCACTTAAATAATAAGAATTAAACACTTCAACACAATCAGTAATCCACAATTCTACACAATCAATCAAATGTGCCAATTTTTACAACTAAAATTTGATATCAGTAGAGTCAGTGCGACATGTTCAAAAATGGAAATAGTTGGCCATCCTAAACCGGGATATAACATGGTAAACACATTGAATGGAAGTAAATTCATTCATAATTTTGATGTGTGACAATATAGTTTCAATGTTTACTCCACGTATATTATATATTAGTAATGTCAAACTATATGGAGTGGTGTTTGTTTATAAAATAAAAATATGCTTGAAAGCATCTTACTACAATGATTAAATAATGAAACTTACTATTTTAAACCAAGCAAATTAGCGAATCATATAAAACAAGATCACAATTACATTAAGAATTTGATATGTTATTTTGAATGTTGTATTTTTCTTTAAGTGGAAGCTTGATTACAATTTTAATATATGTATTTTATTATTGATGATTATGAATACTTATTATGTTGATAAACATTCCTTTTATGAGAAGGAACAACCTATTACTTAGTGTACACTAAGAAATAAAAAGTGGTTTTTTCATTTTGCATGTGACTTGACAATGTAATAAGTCCCACCATTCACAATTCTAAATGTTTAATAGGGTCAAAATGGGTTTTCTTTTTCACATGTGTTTCTTAGAAAGCACAACATAGATGGAAAAGAGATCCGAAAATCACATTTGATATTAATTTGGGGTTTTATTTCTATAAAATATCTAAAGAATAAAATAATATAAAGTTTAGAATCCATGTCTTCTAGCCAACAATGAAGAGCCCCAAAATAAAGAAAGCATACAAGAGCATAATACATGTTAGGGTTTCAAAATGATTGATTAATCATTTATATTTGTCTTTAATTTTGAGTCCATTTTTATGTGTGTCTTACAAAGCACAACACAAATGAAACATAAATCTACAAATCATATTTAATATAAATTTGGCGCTACAGCTTCTATAGATTTTGAGATTTAATAAAGATCTAGAGCATAAAATACTAGAGGGATGTTTTCTCACTAATAGTGATGAACCCCTAAACAAAAAAATTCCAAGAGCATAATCAACTGAAGGGATCTAAAATCGCCGCCTGATTTCTAATATTTTGTCTATGATTTTGGAGTTCATTTTTTCAATATTATGTTACTTCCTAAGTTCAGATTTGTTTCCATCATGAATAACATAACCAATCATGTTGGGGATGACATAAGATGCACATAATTATTGAATAATATAAATGGCAATCACCTAAATTTATACTTGCTTTATTAAGAGTGGAACTCATATTTGATGTGAATTTAGGTTACATTTCTATAAAATTAGATATTCAATATAGAATATATGGATAAAATATGACTATAGTGATCGAAAACCATCTCTTCCCGTCATAAAATTGATGATCTCCAAAATAAAGTAAGTATCCATGATCGTAATCCTTACTAGGGTTTCAAAATAATATTTTTCTTTCTTAAATTTTCTCTTATTTCATAGTCCATTTCTAAAATAACATGTTAATTCCTAAATTTGGTATTTGTTTCCATCGTGATTAAAATAACCAAACATGTTGGGATGCTATAATATGTGCATGATTAGGGAATAATTTGAATAAGAATCGCCTAAATTGATCTACCTCATGTCATCACTTATAGAGTTTGAAGAGGGGAAGATCAATCCATAAGAGAGATCCATAGTTACATATGTATCTCTATACAAAGAATTAAAGTTTAAGTGGAAGGTGAATTTTGGAAATTCCAAGACATACACGTGATGAATATTCCCTTTCCAATATTGAGTAATGTTGATTCAAGTCATTGGAAAAGATTACACATCAATAGGAATCACCCGAATTGATTCCATTAGATTCTTTTTCTTTGTGATCCTATTCGCTTCTTAGAGATATGAAACTCATATTTGATATGAATTTGGGGTTGCATTTCTATAAATTTTTAGAATTAATATAGAATACCAGAAATAAAAATACTATAGTGTTTGGAAACCATGTCTTCTCACTAGGAAGCACGTGATCCAAAATAAAGAAAACATTCAAGAGAATAATCTATGTTAAGATTTCAAATGGTAAATTACTTTCTAATACATGTCTCCAACTTGAAACTATATTTATTCAATGAAATGTTACTTCTTAAATTCATTACTTTTTTCATTGTGAACAACTAAATAGTCACATTGGGGATGCAATAAGATGTGTATAATTAGGGAATACTCTTAATAGGATTTTATGGGATTCTTGTTCTCTATGATTTTGTTGGCTTCTCTAAGGTATGAAACTAAATTTGATGTTATTTTGGAGTTGCATTTTAATAAGATTCGAGACTTAATACATAAAATCCGGAGTAGAGAAGACTATTATGCTCATTAACCATGTCCTCTCACCGCGAAGTGATGAGTTCAAAAAGAAAGAAAACATCTAAGAGCATAATTTTCACTAGGTTTTCTAAAAATTGTCGATAATTACTTATATATATATATGATTCCGAGTTTGTTTATGTTATGACATGATAATTCCTAATTGCATTACTTGTTTCCATCTTGAATAACATAGCTAGTCATATTAGGGATGTCATAATATGTGTATGCTTAGGAAAAAATTGAATAAGAATCAAATAAATTGATTCTTCCAATTTTATGTGCTCTCAACCTTGTCATCTCTTATGGAGTTTGAAGAGGAAAAATCAATCTATATGAGGCATCCATAGTTTGTATTTATCTCTCAGTACAAGGATAATTAGGGTTTGGGTGATAGGTGATACGAGCATTATATGACATGCACTTGAAACAAACCCCCTTTCCAATATTACGTAATGTTGATTCATCATTAGAGAAGATCGCATGTAAACCTTTTGACAAAATGCTATAGAAAAATGTTGTTCAACATGGAGATTAATGTTGATGTGAAGTGAAGTAATTCTTAATGAAATTGAATTTTATTTTAATGTTTGCAATTGATAGGTGAACTAATGTAATAGACACAATTGTAAGGTCTTAACAAATTGATTTATATTGCCTAAATAAAAAAATTGCATGATCTATTTAACATAACAACTCATGCACAATTCACATGGAATGTGTTCCAAAAACTACTTAATAATAAATTTTGTTAAGGTTGTGGGCATTCCTGAAATGATGATCTATAAGTCATTTTTGTAACATAGGACCGAATATGTCCGATAAAAATTGTGGGCAAATGTAGATAGACGTGCCTTGAAAAATTAAAAGACTATATTTTCTTTGATAATTCCTTACTAGATACATATATAATTTGAAAAAATATTAAATTATTAATATTTATGTGAAAGAAGAGACTAGTGGCATAGAATATTTTTTTATGAAAAATTGAATTTTAAATCCCCTTAAGGAGCTAGCTACAATTTTTTTGAATTGGTAGGCACCATTACGTTAGTATTCTAGGCTTGGTCATTTGTACATTTCTTGGCTTATCTTTTATTCCATAGGAGTGGGTTTTATGCTTAAAAACTACTTTTGAAATGGATGTACGTACTTATTCTAAAGCTCTTATTCTAGCATAGGTTGGGATTACACTTTGAAAAGGGTGAACTAGTTTCCTAATTTTTTTGGTCAGTAGGTCCTTGTAAAATTTCTTCCTTTATTTTTCACCATTAATTTGTTTATCCTTTCTTAAGGAAATGAAAGATGTGTTGTTTCTTGGGTAATCCCTCTAGTTATTTATTCTATCATTATGATTAATATTTTTATTTGTGTTTTCCATTTTTCAACCAAATTGTTGCTCTATTTGTCCTTCTATCCCCTCATAATTTCTATAAAATTTAAATGTAAAATACATGGAAAAATTACAACATTTTATAAGCATTCCTTTTGATGAACTCATGGAAAACCTTGACATAAAAGATATTATTTCAAATGGTGTGGACTTTCAAACATTCACACACATGTAAATGATAATAACAAATGTTGATTTTTTATGTTGAGAAACATATGAAGTTGGCATATCCCATATATAGGCCTTCACCTCTATTTGACCTACATTTTCCTATGAGGAATTCTTTTACAATTCATAATGGAGACAACTTTATCACTATGTGTCTTCATTGATTATAGGTAATCACCGAAATTTTAAGTAGGGATGGATTTTTCGACCATGAACAATTCACTATACATGTTTCAATGACATTTTCTCCTATATATGGGCACCATATGTGGGCACACACCTAGCCGCAACTCTTGGTCAATAAGGTATAATTATTTTCATCAAAAACGCTCTCTAATTTTACTTTTTAAATCGAGATTTGTCTTTTTGGAAAAATAATTATTTAAAACTATATAGTTGGTTCAATTTGTTAGTCCTTAACAAATGCATCTCCATTTTAATTTGTATATTGATTTTTTTGTTTTTTTGACACAAGGAATTATGTAAAAGTATGCAATTAGTTCAATTGTAGGAATGACAAACACTCTCAGTTATAATATCACACACACATGCACACACACGCACACACACACACACACACACACACACACACACACACACACACACACACACACACACACACACACACACACACACATATATATAGACACACACACACACACAAGTATCTAGTATATTTATGTACACACACACACACACACACACACACACACACACACACACACACACACACACACACAAGTATCTAGTATGTGTGTATGTGTGTGCTACAATCTAAAATAGGATTCCCATATATATAAATGAGAATTGTTTGTTTCATGAAACAATATTTTGTTTACATGAACAACCAATAAGATATGTGCATTAGTTCAAATTTGTGCATGCACAATTAAGTATTCATCTCCAACTATACTAACAAGCTCATAAGTCAATTTTACCTCTCTAAGTGTGTGTGAGTATGACTCAAATCTATTTGGTTCAAAAATATCATGAACCCCTAACCAAAGTGTGAACACAAACACTCCAACACCCTCCCTTAAGCACAAAATGAAGAGTGATAAAAGAGGAAGCAAATAGACTAATGGGTCCTGGAGACTAGGCTTGATTAGGGACCCATGTATAAATGCACAATGAATTACTAAGTGTCCCTATGGTAACCGGTTCATCTTAATCTTGAAATACATGGACGTCGATTCGTTGTAACCGCCAAGTCAAAAAAGAATTGGTATTTTGTACAAGGCTCACTTA
This sequence comes from Taxus wallichiana var. yunnanensis, assembly GCA_018340775.1. NCBI lineage: Eukaryota > Viridiplantae > Streptophyta > Pinopsida > Cupressales > Taxaceae > Taxus > Taxus wallichiana. The sequence goes on along the minus strand of CM031242.1, from coordinate 821,215,765 downwards.
CAAGAAAACACTAATCACATAACTTAGAAAAAGAGTTATCCTAGTTGAAATGTGACTTGAGTTCTCTTTAGTGACTATTACTAAAGAGATGACGGGTGTTGGGGATGTTAGGTTTGAACTTATGTTGTCACATATGAATCCACTACTCATTAATGAAAATTTGAAGTTTTGCTTGAACTTAAGAATGTTTGGTAGATGTGTTCACTTAAATTCATTCTACACTAGTGATTTAGGTCCATTATTTTATCACACAAAACAAAATAACTCATACATAAATTCAACAAATAGCTCCATTCAAGGAGATCATCATTGGTTTCAATAGTGCAAGATTCACCAAACTTTAATTTGATATACTTCTAGAAGATGAAATATGTCGGCTACTAAAAACAAAGTAATTTGCCAAGGTAAAGGACATAACACCAAAAGAAGTAGGATCAACACCATTTCCCCATACTACCGAATGGGTGGAGTGACGCTCCAAATTTGTATGAGTGGATGAAGCCAACTACTCGAACACAGAGAAGATCACATTGGGCTTCACTAGACTAGCTATACTTCGCAGGGAGAACTAGCTCCATGACAAAGTTGATGGACATTGTCAACATTCCTAAAAAGTGTTGAATGTACAGATGAAATATACCTCCCAGTAGATGTCCCTAGTGACAATGGGAGAATAATGCAACTAAAGTAGAGAAGAAAGTGCACAACATGGAGCATGCACACATGAAGGAAAAATCCATGGCTCTTTAAACTTAGTACAACTACAAATTAGTCCCATGTAACATATAACCTCACCAAGTGGTAAATAAAACTCCATAATGTTGCCAATCTCTAAAGGATGTCATGAAACAATAAATTTTCTCTATAATTGCCAAAAATAATAGAGTTGAATCAACAAAGGGAGCTACAAAAGGCACAAAGAGAAATGAGTAGACCGAGAAGTTGAAAAATATAGGAGCTATATTGATAGTGTTCTCTCAAAGAGTGCTTACTCTTCCACCACAAGTGATAAGAAATCCATCCCAACTAAATACAAATGGATGAAGAAGATGTCCGCATATGATTCATGCCATGTGTATAAACGATGCATGCGGGAAACATCTAAATTTGTGTCTAATCGATCGGGTATGACATCAACAATGTATATATTTTAAAAATTTATCATCCAAATAATGAAACTAGGTTGAATAATGGCTGTTGCCAAGGCAACTTTGATACCATGTAGGAGTGGTGAACCTCATGTTGCATGATCACTCCAACAATCCATCACCACAACACTTAGATCGACATACACACACAATAATCATGCATATGACAACAAGAGATGCATAATAAAGTCTCTTGTACATTTCTGTATGTGTATGTTACAATTTACAATGTGAGTCCTAAATACATAGTTGAGAATAGCTTGTTTTATATAACAAGATTTTGTTACATGAAAAGCCAACAAAATAGAGGATCTCCCGATTATGTTCACAAGTTCAAATGTACATGCATGATTAGGTATTCTACTCCAACAATATTAACAAGCTCCCAAGTCAAACTTGCCTCTCTAAATGTGTGTGAACACATCTCAAACCTTAAAATTGTTAGGTTTCTTATATTTGTGATCACTCGTGTTCAAACTTTCGTGTTGCTCCCCTATCGGCGTCTCTCTAGCTGCGCACATGATAAGGGCGAAGCGCTGTTTGAAGCTCTCCGAAAAGTGACGCCATAGAGCTTCAACGCTAGGTTTGCGCACATGAAAAATCATTAGAAAGTGTTGCCCTGATATTTTTTATGGTAACGTGTCAGTATTTAATTGGAAAGTGTTATGAAATGATAGTTTTAAATGAAACACCCGTACGAAATTGGAACTCGGCCTCAACTACTAAAGTCCTACAACAAAGCTCGACCGATTTTTTGGAGGGCTTCAAACTCGCTAAAGTGCACTTTAGCCCTCCATGTGGATAGTCCATCCATTGCAACTTGGGGTGCATCTAACAATTTGTTTCTTATCGATTATAGCCGAGCTTACCTTTCTTTATTTACAAAATGATATTTACGAAGATATAAATGGTATACGACAAGGCCTGCAGTTGCGTCGGTTCCACGTCAGCGTGGAAAACCGAGGCCGGATTGAAAGAAATGTCATGTCGAAATATGGTACAAATTCAGTCCAGAGGAAAAAGTTTTTCGCGAGTTCAGAAAAGTATCAGAAGCCATGTTGTGAGTTAGTAATCCTGCGTTAGAGTGTGCTCGTTTTGTGAGTGAAAAATGGTAGCCTTCCGTGAAATAGAAGCTCTGGGAAGAAATAGATTAAATTGGGTTTTCATGGCCGCCGGGGTTGTAACTGTTTTGTCGCTGTCGATTGTCCTCTGTGCTTTTCACACCCGTAAACGTGCACAGAACAAGTTTAAACGCAGAGAGAAATCGGAGATTAAGGAGTCTGTCATTGATATGAATGGTTTCAGCTATGAACCCAAATCTAGCAAGGGATTTCTGAGTAGTGTGAGCTTCAACATGAGGGCAAAGAAGCTGCAGGCTGCAGAGGAGAAGGAGAAGGAAAAGAGGAGAATCAGGGAAGTTTGATTTGGCAGAGAACAATCATGATGGGGGAAAAATGCAGGCCTCCAAATTTTTCAGGTGCTATTATTTATGATGACAAGGGTAACTTGTTGCCCCAGTTTCCCCAGATCGGCCACTTTCAATCCTCCCTCAGCTTCTCGTAAGTCGCTGCCATCTGCTTGATCTGTGGGGTCAGAAAAAGTGTGCATTTGTTTTTAGGTTGGAGCTAGAGAGTTTAAGGACTACAATTTTTTCTCTGAGGAAGCCTGATAATGGTGATTTGTATGCAAAATGATGGACCTTCCTGTTGTGGGTGTTTGTTTGTTTTTTCCTTTTTGGGTATTTACTTACTTCTTGCATTTGAGAATGTTATGATACCCAAATCTGTTGTAAACTTATTTGTGCAGTAATAAGCAAATTGAGTTTCTATGAGCATTGTTTTTGTTGATCAAAAGCAAAGCATTGAAATGTGATCTCTCCACTACAGCTCCAACTGATGAGGATGTCTTTCTGTAATGGAGGAATATATGCTTGTTTGTTAGACAATGGCAGAAGAATTGTAGGCAAAGAAACCTTTGTTAGCCTACAGATTCACACCCTTTTCTTCTCATATAATGAGTGAATAGTGGATGATTCTGTATTACTTTGTAAGCCTTTGACAAATGTAATAAATATAAACCCCTAATCATAACTAGTTCATTTTCGCTCTTTCCTACTGGAACTTAATGAGTATTTGATGAGACTACAAATCTATTAGCCTGAGACAAGATGAGATGTCCAACATAATCAGGAACATAAACTAAATCAGTAACAGTTTTTACTTTCATCCAAAAGACGATAGTAAGATCTCCAGCAGGATCAAGATGTTGAGAATGGATAACAAGAACATTTGTCATGTAATATTAATTTTTGGGAAATCAGCAGCATTTTAATAGAGTTAATCTTTATGACCCATCTTTCTTAATAAATTTTCAGGAGAATAGGTCCATTTGCCACTCCTTACATTTAAGTATAATGCGCAATGAATCATTTTGGATTTTTTTTTTTTTTTTTTTTTGAGTAGTGGGCATTCATTGGGTATTAGATTACATAGATTGTTGGCATCTCTGCTACTTCTTGGGAGTAAGCATAAGGTGGAATTACAATTACCAGTAAGCGTATAACTAAATCAATGATCACTTTCAGCCTAAGCAGCTGTGAGTTAGAGACATCTACACTGTTTGTTTTAGGAGGTCACCTGTTCTAATATTATTCCAACTCAAACTTAGTGTGCTGAACCTTCAACTTTTCTCTCCATCAATTACAGGGTTTAGCTTGCTACCCAACTTGCAAAACCTTCAGTACAAGAAGAAGAACATGTCTCTGTTTTACTTCCACCACGAGTCAGAATTTTTCAACTTGATAGCCACTGGCATCACTGATCTCATTTATAATATATTTTTCTCTCTCACCCCACCCCCGCAAAAAAGCCCAATTTTTTTAATCAAACACTTATCTAATCATCAAATTGTTGCAGCACATGAGCAAACAGTCTTACATTACTGTTGTCGTACATCTCAAAAGGGCATCTAATGGTTGTTTTCTTCGCTAATCCCAAACACACACAGCCTCAACTCCGTGAATTAAAGAATCTGCATGCAAGATACCAAGAAAATCGTTCAATAGACTACCTGTGAGCAAATCTATTGAAAGTTGGATCATTCACATGTTTACTTGATGGCGACTCTAAAAATGTTATATTATTTTTAATATTATATGTAACACTCACATTAACTATATTGTGAGGAATGGGGAGTGTTAAGAAATGGTTTATACTAGCAATCACACGTGAGGTGTGCGATGTTAACGCCGAAATCGAAATATTCTTAAGGCAGAAAAGTAATTGAAAAACACAACAAAGCAATATGATATTTCTAGTTAGTAAATGAAAAACAAAATGAAGTAGTGAAAAGTGGAGAAGTAGAAAAGATTTAGAGTGCAGAAGAAGTGGAGTAGCTTGAAAGGGAAGGTCCACCGCTGAATAAGAGGGGATTGTTAAGGATAGGGAACGAAGAAGGGATTCCTCTTATTAGCGTGATTGCAAAATTGTTGCTGAGAAGATTTGTTATAACAAGTGAGTGGAAAAATGGGCGAGATCCGATAGGCAGACAAGGTGGGAAGAATCGATATAGTTGTGAAGGAAAGTCGTTGTGTTTCCACGCCCCCAATTTCAATAGTGGTTCTCTTAAAAGTAAAGGCTTGAGTTATTTGGATTGAAAACAATCAAGCCAAGTTAAAGGTAACTCAAGCTAAAGTATATGTCAATTTCATAATGAACGATGATAATATGAGTTCCCAAAAAAATGTAAAAATCCCTAAAATGTTTAAGAACAATCATTATTTCTTAGTTAACACAAATTATAATATCAATTCATCTTATTCCGTAAGTAGTAATTACCATGGATCGATTCTTGCGTGCCCTTCTCGGATAACATCTCGAAATCTATCGATATGTCCATGTGACAAACCGTCACGACGACGAGATTCTTGTCTCCAAGCACTACGCGCCACGTGTACAACTGATAAATGTCAGTGCTTTGGTAACCAAATAAATTGTAATCGTTCATGTTTCTTTAAGTTGTCAGAGGGGGAAGAGGCTTCCGCTTGTGGAAACGCCTTTCAGGATAATAACTCGAGCTTACTAAAAACATGAAAAACATATCATCAACAAAAATATTCAAAATACAATATACAAAACATTATTTATGTTATTATATAAATATATACAAATATAATTTATTATGTATATATTGAATATCATGTGCACTTGTGCTCAAATTTTCTATATTCATATACCACTCTTGATTCTTAATGTCTTTATAATACAATATAGTCGAGTTATTGTTAAATGTGGGGGGGAACATTTTCCTCTCATCCTGTCGTCCCCAAGACCTCTGGTTTTTAGGGGGTACACGTCCCCGCATAACATTGCTTTACGAAATATTTGTCCATGCATGCATTTAAAGTTCTCTTTAGACAAGTTGGGAATATATTTGATGGAACGCTAGCATGTGTAGAGGTCTTGGGGGTTTGGTGATATTCCATCATTCGTAGGCAGTTCAAAGTAGCACATATGGTGACCCCACTAAAGAATTACAACTCCAACAAACTTAACGTTGTTATCGTCTCTGTAATTTGCAACTCATATGCAATTGCTAGCATATATAAAAACAAGAGGCAGATATAATTATTTCAAACTTGTATTAAAAGGCAATTATGAATTTATTCTATATTTATTGTTTCCATTTTTTCTCAAATTTATATGTCATTTCACATCAATCCCGAATAAATGATTTTTCCCTTGCAAATGATAATTCTGAAAAATAAAAACTTTAATTTTAAATAGTGATGTTAACGCTGAAACAGAAAATATTGGTGAGTGGAAAAGGAAATTGAAACGAAGAAAAAAGCATCCTGTTTGGATCGAAGTTAACGACGAGGAAGCATGACTCATGTCGGTTGTCGAGGGGGAGGAGGCTTCCGCTCATGGAAATGCCTTTCAAGATAATAACTCGAGCTTAATAAAAACATGAAAAACATATCTACAAAATATCCAAAATACAATATACAAAACACTATTTATGTTATTATATAAAGATATGCATATATATATATATATATATATATATATATAATATATAAATTTAAAAAATGTAGAACATCATTAATAAAAACACTATATATAATATATGTATTTTAAATAAATAAATATTTATTAAAAAATGTAAAACAAACTAGTAGTAATAACAATCTACATATAAATAAATAAATAAATAAATATATTACAAAACGTGATATATCAAATAAAAAATCGGTCTACGGCCTGTTTGGCAGCGACCATATATATTTGGCTATGAGAGTAACGATTTCATCGCAAAAAAATCAAATCCATAAAAACTCGTTTGGAGAATTGTTTTGCTAAATCTTTAGAGAAATTTCTAGCTCAATCGCGCAACTCTAAAGGATCTTTCGAGAAATTATCGTTTCCTTACAGAAACGTGACAATGGAAGCAACAAAGAGACTGAACGATGCAATGTGGAGAAAATGACGAACGTTTAATCTGGCTTTGTCAGACGACGTATCGGGAGCTCCGGTTTGAGGCGGTTTTGGGATATTCACAAATCGAACGGCAAGAGCCCGCCATTAAACAAGCCTTGGATGAGACAATGCTCAGGTAATTTGCTTTGTTTCTTGCTCCTCATTCTCTTGAGCACACGAACTTGGAGCCGATGAAAAATGTCACTGAGGGGAATGATTAAGTCCCCGCATGATCCGGGATGCCTCGTCTCGCTCCTCATTCTCTTGAGCACGCGAACTTGGAGCCGACGACAATGTGACCGAGGGGAATGGTTAAGTCACCGCACGATCTGGGATGCCTCGTCTGATCGTTCAGATCAAACCGAGTAATTGTCATCAAGTGTGTGCGTTGCGCATCTGCGAATCGCCCATATTTTCTATAACAACACCTAAACCGTTGTTTGCTTTTCCGAAGCGCAACAACTTTGTTATTTTTCAAACGTTATTCCCTAATCCAATATATACAACCGAGCGACACGTGTTGGCCTCTAACGACGTAAGTATGGAGAGATTGCCACCTAAACCGCTATTTGCTTTTCCCTAAGCGCAACAACTTTGTTATTTTTCAAACGTTATTCCCTAATCCAATATATACAACCGGAGCGACACGTGTTGGCCTCTAATGACGTAAGTATGGAGAGATTGTTTACATGATAGTATTATTTCCGTCCAATGGACGCTCTCAGGTCCACGCGCAAGCGTGAACATGAGTCTTTAGAGGGACATCGGAAAATGAGGTAATAACTCAATCGAAAAAAATAGGAATGTTTATTACGCACATTATCATGCTTGTGTTTTAATGCACATTATTTTCTTGGCTGCAACAAAGGAATATAAAATATTATTTTCGTGACATAATAACAATTTGTGATTCCGCCACTTATTGTAAAGAAACAAACCTCCATATAAATCGACATTTTGAATCTTCTTTTGAATATCTCTATATTGCCAGCTGTATAATTTGATGAATGTATTGACAAATACAAATTCTCATACAAACTTTTTAACATTTTATTTTGCGTATATTTAAAAATACAAATACGCATACAAACTATACAACTATATATTTTGCATATATTTACACACATTATCGTGCCTTTGTTTTAATGCCATATGTGAGAATCTTGTTTCCCCGTACACCGCCAACCAAAGCATCTTGGTCAACGCATAATTTGTTGGTCTCCCCTTGCGCTAACACCTTTCAACATAATAACGATTGGTGATTTCGTTGCTTATTTTCTCGAATGCAGCAAAGGAATACTAAATTTTATTTTCTCGGCATAATAAACGCTAACATCTTTCAACGTAATAACAATTGGCAATTCCAAAAAGTGCAAAAATGGATTTTATGAAAATAAAAAAATGCCATCAATGCGTAGAGCTCAAGAAAATATGCACTTTTAGAGAAAACGACACCTAAAACGGAGCCACATAATGAAAGCTATGGCACATGCAAGTTTTTGCTGCTACATCTTCCCGGACCCTTTCCAAAATGGCAATTTTTTTCTATCCTCCTGAAATTTTCACCAAAAATCAAAAAAGTGAAAAAATGCCATAAAATAGGAATTCTTTGTCCATTGTCATAGCGCATCAGAGCGGTCACCTCCAAAGAACGCTATATATCAATTTATAGGTTGTAAGATTAAATAGGAATCTCTCTTGTAATTGTAAGCACTCTTCTGATATAAACCCATCTACCAATGAATTATATTAATTTTCTTTCAAACTAAACTCTGAAAATGAAATGTTTGCATTCCCATACAGATATGGACCCACTCTGTAATGGGACTGAGTCATTGATGCTGACCTGCAGAGTTGGATTCCATAACGCCATCCATATGCTTATTTTAGTTATTTAAAAAAACAAATTATAAAATTCATTAAAAAACCCAAGTAAGGAATTAATTGCTAATCATGACAAAAAAATACACGGTACGTTAATTTTCTCTCTCCCTCGGCTTTCGTTGTTTTGCCATTTCTTTTCCTTTCACTTTCACCCGGTAACCTTATCAAATGGTCCGTTAAAGGTTTCATCAATATAACACAGAAAAATGTACGTTGAGCACGGCGAGACCTTGGCTTCCTATCCTATAGTCATGTCAAAGTGGTCAAAGCGGGTGATTTCCGCCATTCAGATGGTCGACGGTGTAGAGTATGTGCACCGTTAGATGTTGTCGAGCCCCCGAGATTTCTAACTAAGAACACGCCTTTCGGCGTAATTAAATCTAACATCTATTTTTTTAGGATTACTTTCTTACTTTATTCAATATATTATCGCCGGGTGAGTCAAGTTTTATACGACACACACAATACACAAACAAATCTTACATTTGGGCTCCACCTTTAATTTGATTCCGAGGAATTGGAGTGGAGGCCTTATGCAATCGGGCGATGTTTGGTCATGGGTGGGGAGCATGACACACCCACTTGCACAATTGTAAACCAACCAACCTAATACCCCACTTGCAATCTAACATCTATTTGATCATCATAAAGTAGTTTTTTTGTTCTTGGGCATGTAAAGGAGTTTGGTGCTTGGTTTTTGGGGAAAAAATTGAACTTGCATATTGATGTAATTAAATCAATAGAAAATTTTGCAAAAAAATGGTGGACTCACTAATCAATATGGACCACTGTTAATGAACAAAGTGTGACAAATCCAAAATCGACATTAAGATTGACAATGCTTTTAGATAAATATAATACATTGAAGCTATTATTTAACATGTCCTAAATGTAAATCTACATTTTATATGCTTACATCATATTTGAAATGTTTTAAAGGAAGACCCTTCTCCAACCTACATCTCTTCAAGAACATTGATTCTTTATTTTCGTAAAGTAAAACACATGTATTTCTCATAGATTTTAAGTTGTTCGGCCTTCTTCTCAAAGAATTTGGTCTATTTTAAAAATATTTCATTATGCCAAGATGTGTCCTACATTGCAATCAAGGGTGGTGGTCATGGTTTGTAATGTTTGTTAGATAACAATTAATGGTTGGCCTTTTATCGGATACCTATCGAATACCATGGGAAATTTCAACCTTAAATTTGTTGTCAATTTCACTCTTATTCGAAGTTTTTTCCTTCTTGCATGGAGTAAGTTGATCGAAAAAATAATATCTTGGCCATACTATAAAGTTTGGAACTCATTTTCTTTTTCCCAAAAACATTATTGTCGATCCCAACTCACAGTGCAACTAAATTGAGGCCATCTTATCATAAATGAATGGGAAATTTGTAGAGAAGGTAATGAAGTTATTAATAAATTTGGTATGTGACATATCCAAGATAGGTACCCTCATATCGAAATCACTTTGCATTTTTAGATAGATATATTTAAGATATATGCATTAGTTATATTATATTTTATATTCCCTCAACATTTGGATTTAGGGACCTAATTAACTTGTATTGTCATTCGCCTCAAATGATTTATTCTTATGTTCCCTTCTTGTAGACGTGGAAATTGATTTTGCACTAATAATGCACTATACATAATGACAAGTTTATTGTAATTATAATTAAACTAATATAAACAAGTAAATCAAACCTAATTACATATGTAATTATACTTGGAATATTCTAGAATGCTCGGAAAAAGTGATACATATGTTATCACAATTCAAGAGACGATCATCACAAATAAACAAATGGAAAACTTGTCTATACAACGAGGTGAATACCCAAAAACTTTAGCAAAAACTAAGATTCTCGACTAGAACAATATTTCTCCTTAAGCATAAAGACCAAAACCATGCCAATACGATCTAGAAACAATAAAAAAATGTGAAACTGATTTTTCGACGTTGTTTGTATGCTTATGAGTTATGAAAACCTATCTCTCTTTTGCAGAATTCATTGTAAGTTGTTGGGAAAATGGTCTTCTTCCTTAAAACCCTAATATGGTCATAACACCTTGAAAATTCATAAAAATTTGAGGTTGTTAATGGATGTCTTTGTTATCCCTTCATTATTATCACAAACTTGGGATTTTATATAGTTTGGGAAATAAAACACTAAGATATGATGTAGTTCAGTAAAGATAATGTCAGAAAAATAGTAACATTGTGGTCTTTGCCACCAAAGGGATTAAATAAATTAAATTTGATGGCACAATGAAAGGAAATCTAAACCTGACATGTGTTGGATGCGTGTTTAGAGATGAAGCGAGACATACAATTTTGATATTTACAATCAACATAAGCATTAGGATGAAAATTCGGGTAGAAGGAGTAGCCTTGCTAAAGGGGTTGGAGGTTGTAGTGTTGAGGGGATAAACAACTTATTGTTGAAGGGGACTCATGTATTTGGGTTAATGGGATGAACAAGGGTGAGATTGAATCTTAGCTTCTAGGGGCTATTCGAGAAAAATCTCGGTGGCTAATAAATCAACTAGAAGAGGTGAGATTTGGGTACATTAAAGGGCGGGGATGCAACTCTTAACTTCGAGTGGAGTTACAAATTAATTGGATGATTACTTTATCTAAGGAGTTGAAAAAGTTGGTAGTGGTTGATGTTATTGATTTATTTCCTAAGTAAGATAAGCACCGATATGAGCGAAAATGCATAAAGTGGAATAGGAAAATCAAGCTACTTGAACCATTAAGCTATGGGTGTCACATGTCAAGGTGGTGATCTATTTCCCATCAAACTTGATATATATGATGGGGTTGATACAAATTTCCAATCACCCCCAAGGTGAAAGGGGAGTGGAGTCGTAAATGTTTCGGTGGCTTGTGTGAGACACAAATCCCCAAATCACAATTACTTTTGCTAAATGTGGGAAATTCATGGTTTAAGTGTATGTAAGGAGTGCATATTTGAGAATTGTATATTTGCTTGCAAATTTCCTTCCCCTTTAGAAATACATGAGCATGGATACAATGGATTGCATGATAATCAAAGAGGAAGTGGAAATGCAAATAGAAAGGTTAGGAGGAATGGTAGAAGTGATAGAATAGATATTAGGAAAATGAGAGAGTGGATATGGGTGAGGCCATAGGTGTAACCTTTGTAGATTTTCTGGATAGGAAATCAAGAACCCAAAATGAAATCTTAGTTGAGCTATTATTCACAAACTCAATAAATTAGTTCATCCTACACCAGGATCATGTTGCACTAAAAACCTCACTTGTTTGCATTCAATGAAGAATTGACCAAATCCACGACCACAATGTTTTAAAGGGCATTAGGGATATCATAAAAGGAAAAAATATTTGGCATTGGTTGGATTAGTAAATCTCTCTCTAATGGTGACAACAATGATTCTAAATGTTGTATTGATATGTCCAATGAGGTGGAAGGTGCCCAATTGTGTGGGTGTTCCTCTTCCCACACCCAGTTAGTTTCATAAGGAGAAAGTCATATTTTTAGAGTAGATTGCATGATGCATGAAGGTTTTTATATGTAAATAGGTGGTATGGGCCTATGTAATTTCCCCAAGCCACCAAAAACACCTTTTTAAAAGCTATTCACAAGGAAAAATATATTGCTTGTTATCCTAGTTTTTAGCCTAGGGTTTTTCATCATAACACATTCACTCTATCTACGCCAACACTTTCAATCAAGTTTTTCCTGAATGTCTCACCTAAAGAAAAATAAAATAGACATAGTGACCTCATATTTATAGAGTCACACACAAGAAATAGCCATGCACATGAATTTATTTGACATAAACAACCTTCCTCAAACCCTTGTACAACAATGTTAAACACACAATCACACATGTTTATTACTTGATCTACACAAATTTATGCATTAGTTCCCTTAAACATTCAAGATTCACACAAAAACCCTTGATCTTCATTATATTCCTCAAAGAATGATAAGATATACACCACTTCATATGTAATGATGCACATATCCACCCATCAACATGAATTTATAGTAGATATCAACCATACAATGGTCATTACTTGAAACCTCCGTAATTGGAAATGATCATCTACACCTTACAAAGAATATACAATCCTTATCTACATCCCGACAACAACAATTATAATCACATTTATCATGCCTTCATTAGAAGATTTTCACATTACATACATTGTTGTAGATTCTTGTGAATATTCCCTTTGATTCCCTTTCCATAACCTTCTCCTTATTTTTTTGACACTTAGATGTTATGCTCAATCTCTCATATACTAGTGAAAGATGTTATACTCAATCTCTCCTATACTAGTGAAAAACTCTTGTTTATCCACCCAATCAATTTATTTTTGTATGCCACATGTCCCTAGGAATAGTTGTTTCCAAAGAAAGTCTTCCTAAAAATAAACCTTAAAAGTGTTTTTTTAATTAATAATCGAAGTCAACTATGCCAATTACATGGTCGATAATCATCTATATTAATATGATATGGATAATTTTGTGCATACATGTGCCTATCTATATTTATAACTAAATAATAAAAGTGCATCCTAAGGCATATAATAATATATGAGTTATTAGATACACTAACAAAAGTTCCTAATTGAAATTAAGGAAACAATTTATTCATTGAGTTAAAAGCTGTCTTTAAGAAAAATCTTAAAACCGCAAATTGAAAGATTTTAAAATTTAATCTTTCTTATTTTGTAGGAGAAAATGAAATATGAGCATTGAACATCATTTTCACACTTAACTTATTCTTGTTTGAAAATTATGCAAATAAATAAAGTCTTAGTCAAGAAATACAAAATATAGAAAATACAAAATATAAGATTTAACACCAAGTACAAATGAAATATGAGCGTTGAACATCATTTTCACACTTAACTTATTCTTGTTTGAAAATATGTAAATAAAGTCTTAGTATATGTGCATGTGAATGAAATAGACAAAACTAAGCTAGGATTTAACACCAAGTAAACCCTACTCTATTTTCAATTACAAATACATCAAGATAAAGCTAAGAAAGGAAGATAAATAAACAAATTGCATAAACATAAACATTGTAAACACAAACCTCCCTTCGTTGTGTGGATTTTCTTTGGAATGTGAGTATCCCTATAAGTTTAATGCAAGCCACGAAAATTTTAGATTAAGTTGGGAGCTTGGTCAAAGTGGCCCAAAAGCCATGTTTAATTCTCCTCTTACTACTTTAACAAGGAAAGGGTTTTTTTCACTTTTGTGTTTTAAGCTATTTGTAATAGCCTAGCATGAGAAAATGGATGTATATGTCTTACAAGGACATGGTGTGTTTTGGGAAGGGAGTATTAGGTTGCTTTTATAGCTTTCCTCTTTGGGAGAAACACAACTAGTAATGAATGTGGGATAATGGAGATGTATAATTAGGAGTGGATAAACATGATTAGAGGTAATTAATTAAGATTAATGACCCATGAGAGTTAGAGGAGGCTTAATTAATCACTGGGATTAATTAATAGGCCAAGATTAGCTTGTAGAAGCTATTTAGAGGAAATATAGAGAGAATTAGTGGGTTTAGAGGGGTTTGAAAGTGGGATTTAATTAATAAAAGGGTTATTAATTAAATAAAAGAAGGTGAAAGGGGTAATTAATTAATTAAAAATGGATTTCAACTAATGAAGCAACGTTAATTGACATCCAAGAGGAAATACATTAATTAATTAATGAAAGGTCATTAATTAATTGATTTACGAAGGGAATAATAGTTAATTAGCAAAAGGTCAATATTTAGATGGTGATGACAGAAAGAGATAATTTTTTTACAATTTTAGTATTAAAATTATGTAGTGGAAAGTAGGTATCACCGCCGCCTCATTCGCCTCATCTTTATCATGGATATGTTTGTGTTACTACTACTTATGGTCTTCATATTTTCCATCTATCAATCTTTGTTGCATGCACTTCTCGTACTTCCCTACTTACTCTTGGGCAATCTTAGCTTGACTATACTATAAACACTTTAGATCCTGATCATATTGACATTTCATTCCCCATGCCCTTCGGAAGGAAAGGAATGGAAAGGAATGAATGGAAGGAACATGCAAGAGTTAGGTAAAAGCAGAGCCTAATATTGCATGGAGAAGAACAATAAATAACTAACACAAATAAAATGGAGTTTGCATTAGCTAAACGAGAATGAGTAAAAGGGAACACACATGAGCAAGTAGATAATCAGAGCTTGATCACTGTGAACCTAGAACAAATATATTAGTAGTTTGACAATAAGATCCAAGACAATATTTGCATGCAAGATTCAAACACTAACATCTAATGAACATAAGAACATCAAATGCTATAAGAGACAATGAATGGGACACAAAGTTCATATTTCATTAACTCCAAAATGTCTTCTCAAAAGAACACAAAGTTTCTTTCTTTGAAGTAAAGCTTGCATACAAAAGTATTTTCTTCTCCTCTCTCAAAGTCACCCTTACAAATGAGCCCCCAACTTCCTTTTATAACCCAAAAGTTGGTTACAAAGTAGTTAGGGTTTTACATGAACATTAAATAGGGCATCTTAAGTGACTTTGACTTTTTCAACCAACTTTATTAAAAGCAACTAAAAATAGAAATCACTTAAGTTATCCAAAGTTTTCAAAAGTGAGTTCAATAATAACACCATTTAAAAATACCACTTTTAAACATATGACAAAAACCAATGCCTTATCCATTGAAATGGGGTCCACCTATCTCAAATCGTATGAGAAATGGACTCTCCCACTTTGTTAGATACCAAGAAAACTATCTCCTCATCCCATCGGTGAAATTAGGATCCACCACCTTCACCAATTGAAAGGATCTTGAACCTTCCCAATGTTTCAAACATCTTTTCTTCTTCTGGAGGTTCATTTGGTCAAAGAATAGCCTCACAAAATACCTGCAATTCCAAGATCCTACCTATATATCATTCAGATTGACCATCTTTGATTGAATATTCTCAAACAAGTTCTTTAATTTGATGCAACGTTCCATTGAAGTTGAAGAGAAATTGATGGTGGGAGTATACATGTCTTTGAACAATTGTGAAAATTGCTCCTCCACATGTTCTGATGAATACCTTTGATTTTTCTCATTTACAAGATCACAAGGGATCTCAGCTATGAACTCCTGAATCAAGGCAAGTGAAGTGAAGGCTTCATTGCATACGCTCTCATAATGGATCATAGAATCCTCGAGAAGTGTCTTTCTTGATTTGAGATGTAGACACCAAAGAAAGCGTGTCCCTCGACATTCAAATTCAAGAATTCCTTCAATGGCTAAAGTTGAAGATTCCATACTTGTCATCTCCTATAGACTAGGCAATATCTCATCCAAATTTGATATGTTAGAAACAAAAATTTCCTTTGAAAGAAAGAATTGGATCAAGATATGCACTAATATCTTCATGGAGCTTAACGAATTGTTTTGATCATCTCTTTACCAAAAATGAGAATCTCTGAAAGCCAAGATTTAGTGACATGGCCCAATGTGTTTATTTATTTTGAAAATTGAGAGTTTCTTCATCAGGGGCAGCCACTACATCGGGTATTGGGAAAGTGGATGATATGGGATTTATCAGATGTTGAACATAATCCACCAATTGATTCTTTTCAGCCTTGAGCTGAGAGTTCTGAGACTTATATTTCTCAAGCCTCTTTAACACAATATCTATTGAATCTCGGCCATCACCATGTCACTTTCCAATGTGGACTTCCCAAGTCCAAGTCTGGAAACTTCATAATCAACAGATGTCATGGCATCACGCTCCTTGTCAACTTGTGGGATGGCAAGATCCACAAATCTGTTTCCATCATCATCCACCATTATTCGGAGAGCACTTTAGGTTTCTTGGGAATGACATCATTCAAAAGCTTGAAAAGGGCATCAAAGTCAATGTCAATTGCCTTGACAACCCTCTTCCTTTTCTTGATTTCACAATCAACCCAAAAAGGAGTATCCTTCACCACTTCCATACAGAAGCCTGAGTCCAAAGCAACATTCTCATTGTTCTCAACATCATTAGATTCTACAAGAATCCTTTCCACGACCTCAATTTCTAGAGAAATAACCTCGATATCTACCTCTTGAACATTAGGGAGATTTTGAGAAATCTCTTCATGAACTGTAGGTTCATAAAGCATTCGATATCTGGACTACTTGCACTTGAGTGGACTCTTGTGCAAGGCATGGTGAGGATTGTTTGTTATGAGCTTCTTCAAACTATCAACAATGTGAGTAGAAGAATCTCTACTTGAAGTGGAAAATCCCGATACACGCTCTCTTCCTTCACTAGGGCTAGGACCCTTAGATTTTTCACCTCGCGACACCTTCTTTGGTGAAGTGGATTTTGGCAACCACTCCTTTCTTACTTGATGTGTATGACTAGATGGCATGGAGGTTGATTGAGAAGAAGCTTTGGTTGACTGGAGACCTCCTCGAGTTGGAAATTTTTGTAATCCTGAGGTATGATCTTGATTGATGGTAACTTTGCAAGTTCTCTTTCATACCAAGATATGCTTCTTTCGAGAATCGGTTGATTCTTGTTATCAAGAGAAAATTCATCTCTTTTGGTCCAATCAATTTGTGGCAATGGGGTAAAAGCAAAATGGCATCATATGAGGGATCAATAACATCTTCATCATCATCCACCAATGAATCTGAGGGTTTTTTATGTGAAAGGCCTTGATCTGAGCAAGGGTTAGGTGGGAAAACTCTCCTTCTCACTTCATGTTCATCTAAATAGGCAGCCCAAAAATCTTCCATGGTAGGGTTGTGTTGATACTTTTCCCAAGAATCTTCTGCATATATCCGTTGATATCAAACTGAATCTCTTCACATATGGATGAATAGTGATGAGGGAAAACTCTTTCTCCATGAGTTGTGCACTGAAGAGATTTGGACATTGGTATTCCCCAATTTGGATTGGGAAATGAATTCTTGAACGATGCTTTGTCACTAAGAAGACAATGAACTTGGAATAGTTGTCGCACAAGCTCCATTAATGCCCACTTGTCACTGACGTACTTAGGAAGCTTCCATGGAGTACCCACAAAGCCACTCACACGAATGTAGGAAAAGGATGAAAATTGAATAAACCATGTTCCCCATTGGGAAATGACATCCATGGCCTCTTTGGAGAATCTTTCCTCTGTATTCCGATTCAAGTTTCAAATCACGCAGAAGGTGAATGCATCGTTAACTCTTCTAAAATGATGAGAGCTATTTTTGAAACTTAGCTGGATAATAATGGAAGACATTATTTGATGGACCCATGACTCCTTCATTTCTAGCCCCAAAATAGCTTTCTTAGCCACTGCATAAGTCAAGTATGATGTCATGTAGAAACATCCAGTCATCTTCACTTCGATCAATTGTTTGTGAAGAGTATCACTGATGATGGTGGCCCAATCCACAAACTCTCTCTTGCAAGGATGATACAGATAAATGATACATCCATGGGTGGAAAATCCTGGCAGAGGGTAGACCAAGACTCACTCAGAGAGAGTGATCATGTCCCCGATTTCCTCCACGAACTCAACGCGGTACAGTTCCTTAGGAAGCCGGTCAACTCGAGGCCTCTTGGTCACTAACCAGTTGTTATTAACCATCTTGCTCCACTTGAGGGGTTCTTCATCCCAAAATTCTTGTGTTGACTTTCGAGTGATGTCAACATTCTCAGGGAAGTCAGGTATGCTTGAGAAATTCCTCAATGTGCTCTAGTGTGATTAAGAGGAAAGGCTCACGATTATCTTTATAAATTCCTCATCTCTCGGGATCATAATGCTCTCATGCAGTGATAACCAACTCCGGGCATTGCACCGAGACCGGAAATGCCACTTGCTTGGGGTAGACCACTATGGTAGAGCCTATCCGAGAATATGGTTTTGCCTTCAACTTTCACCCGATCACAAAATTGTTGCACATTGATGTGACCAAGATTTGTATCGGTGATATTGTCGTATGCAGACTTGATAGAAAGTGGGAGGATGATTCCTTGGAATTCATACTTGAGCGCAAACTTATTTGATTTCTCCACTGGCTTCCTCAATTTTCCTACAGATTTATTGGATTTTTCAGCCATTATGAATTTTACAGAAAAATGACTCAGGCACACAAAACAATGTAAATGGTGTCGGGTCTTAGTCTCATCTCTCAACCACCATCATACAAGAAAATATAGGCTCATTTTAATTTATTATTATTATTATTATTATTAAAATAAATAATAATAATAATAATCATCCCAATTACAATTTTTTTTTTTTAATACAAAAAAAATAGACTAAGCTCGAGTTTCAATCTAAATGGCAATAAATAATGATATTTTTTTTTTTAAAATTCTCCCGATTTTAATATTTCGCGTGAGGATCAATTTTAATTTTTTAATTTTTCTTTTCTTTTTCTTGCATATTTTCATAAATGCGTGAATTTTTTTTGATTTTTTGAATTGTGAAATCGTTCTTTTACAATGCATTGGAAAGTGAATATTTTTCTTCGATGCTGCATTTTTTTGAAATTTTCAAAATTTGAATTATGAAAATGACTTTTTTTGTGAATGTGTTGAAATTATTTATTTTGTGCTTTTTTTTGAATTCTTTTTTTTTTTCTTGGATTTTTTTTCAAAACTTGAAATTGCTTTTACTTTGAAAATGCATTGAATTTTTTCATTTGCATTTTTTATGGAAAATGTTTTTGCTTCTTTTTTTGAAACTTGTTTTTTTTTTTTTTTTTTTTTCCAACCTTTGAATAATTTTGTGTAAAAACAATTTTTTTGATTTTTTGGTATTTTTTGTTTTTTTTCTTTTCCAATGCATGGAAAATTTTCAACTTACTTTTTTAAATTTTGAATTTTTTTTTTTTTGATTTGTGATTTTTTATTCCCTGACTTGTGTGGAAATCTTTTCCAAAACAAATTTTTTTTTTTTTTTTCAATGCTTTTTTACTTGGTTTTTTCTGCTTGTGGAATTTTTTTTTTAACTTGGCTTTTTTTCTTTAAATGCTTTTTTGGGAAATTTGATGGAATGTGTGGATGGGATTCATTTTTCTTTTTTACTGGTGGATTTTTGATTTTTTTTTTGCTTTTTTTCAATGTTTTTTTTTTTTTTTTTGAAAAATTGTTTGATTTTTCTTGCTTTTGGAATTTTTTTTATCAAATGCTGAAATTTCTTTGATGGTGTTGTGGTTTTTTTTTCTTGTAAATGTGGAATGGTTCTTTTTCTTGCTTTGAAATGATGTTATTCTCCTTCATGATCGTGTATTTTACCTTCAATTTTTTCTTTTTTGAAAAATTGTTTTCTTCTTGTGAAAAATGGAAAATGTTTTTTTCTTTGTTAAATTTTAAATTCTTGAAAAATAAGTTTCAAAATTAAAAAAAAAAAAAAAGAAATTATAAATTCCAAAGCTAAAAATTAAGAAACAAAACTTTTCCAACTAGTTTTTCATGGGAAATGGTTATGAGGAATTAAAGAAGCTTCCCATAACCATTTTCTTTTCCCATTGAAATAACCAATTTCCTTTTCTCTGGGTAGTGGCATTAATTTCCAGGGAAAAATGGGAAAAAATAATCATTTGCCAAAGGGAAATGGCAAAGCAAAGCAGGGCGAAAATCCCATTTATTTCCCCATGTGGGAGATTGGGAGATTTTTTTCCATTTTCCAACCGGTTGATTGGATTGAAATCAGTAGAAGAAAAATCCCACAAGTGGGGAAAAAGAAGAATTTTCCAGGAAAGGGGAAATCCGGGTACGGAAAGCCAATTTGGCATCCCGACAATTGGAAGCGAAAGCTTTTTTTCCAATAAAAAAAAAACTTGTCGATTGATTTTTAATAAATATTATATTAATATTTATTTAATTAAAAACCCAAAAATTAATAAAATTGATTTTATCAAATAAAGGGTAATAAATTAATTAAATATTAATTAATTAATTATTAATGTAGTTTATGACTTGGCGGGAGGAGTTCTCACCCGAAATGAACAAAACGAAGACCAAAATGATCACAAGAATGAGACGATCATGATGAGGGTGATAAATCACACAAAATAATACTTTTGAAAAATTTTTAAAATTTTCATGTTTATTAATTTTGTGAAGTCAAAATTAGCTGATAACAATTGGCTCTAATTGGGGACAAGGACTTCATGGACACAACAATGACCTAGACCCAAATAAATTTAATGAACATGATCCCAAAAATGATGGTGCACAAAAATGGGATGACAAAAGAGAGGAAACCAAAAAAGGAAAAGAAACAAACCAAAATCCTAATTACCTATGTACATACGGGGGACAACCCATTTTCAATTTTGATAATGCTTGAGATATTGCCCATTGTAGGGAAAAGGAAAATGAGTTCCATCAGATATGCCAAGTAATAGGTGTTATCTCCACAAAATGTGTCTGATCTTGAAAGGGCCTAGCCACAATGAATCAAACTTCCCATGCTTTTCCTTTTGGTTCACATCTCTTGTCCCAGAGAAGAACTAAGTCATTGATTTGAAATTGTCTCTCCTTAGTTTTCCTATCGAAAAATTTTTTCTTCACTTTGATTGGTGTTCCTCGATCCTGTTTTGCCACTTGACTTCTTTGTTCTTTGAGCTTGCTTAGAACATGATCCTTTTATCCAATGCATTGGTGAAGCATTCATCATCAACTGCTTGAGCCAATCGTAATGCTGGTAACTCCAATGTGATGGGAATTTGAGCATCGGTTCCATACAAGAGTTGGAATGGAGACATCCCGATTTCTCTTTTGGGAGTTATGTGGTCAGCCCACAATGCATCATATAACTTTTGTGCCAAGTTCTTTGATTTTCTTCTACTAACTTACATGATATAGTAATGATGTTTTTGTTATTGGATTCTGCTTGACCATTTCCCTCGGGTAGTAATCTGATGAATGAGATAAAGATATCCCATACCCATAACAAAAACCTATCATCTCTAGTAAGAGAAAAATTGGAGGCATTTTCCATCACGATCTTTTGTGGAATTCCATAACGAATCAATATATTCTCTTTGATGAAGTCACAGATTACCGCAGTAGATGTTTGTTTCACTGGAATAGCTTCTACCCACTTTGTAAAGTAGTCAGTTGTAGTGAGCACATGTGAGTATGACCAGCACTAGAATTAGGATTCAAACTCCGATGAAATCTAAACCCCATTGTTGAAAGGGTTCTTCAATGACAATTGGCTTTAAAGGAAAAGCTCCAATTTAGGTCTTCCAACAAATTGTTGACAAGCTTCACATTTTGCTACCCATTTTTGAGCATCAAAAAACATAGTGGGCCAAGTAATAATGTGCTCACAAAATTTTATGAGTTTCACTGGGCCAGAGAAATGACCACCACAAGCATGATTATGAAAGGCTTCAAGAAACCTAGGTTGTTGTTCTTTATCAACACATCTGAGGAACATGCCATCAATTCCTTTCTTGAACAAAGTGTTGTCCCAAATGACGTACCTGACAACTCTTAATTTGATAGCTCTTTTTCTTAGCTTAGCTCATTCAATTCTCAGACATTCACCATATGTGAGAAAGTAGGCTATATCAAAATACCATTCATCTGTGGTACTAATGAAAAACTACCAATGGTAAACTTTCTTCAACTGGTTCTTCTTCAGAGTCATCTCGTGGCTCATTCTCTCGATGAGTTGGCAAAGTCCTCTTCCTCAAACTAACTTGGTAGGCTTGATGTCCAAGTCATATTCCTAGATCTTGAGACCCAATTACCTCTTTTAGATCCTTTCTTTCTTTGTGTCAACATTTGATTTAACTCATGTGTCCGAACTAAGAAGACTTTGTGAGAATTCAATACATAGTACCTAAATGTTTCAAGGCTCTAACCACCGCGTATGCATGCCTCTCAAGGGGAGTGTAATTGAGTTCATGTTTCTTGAATCCAAAACTCATGAATGCAATAGGAGATTTGATTCCCTCTTGATTGTGTTGAGTCAGATGGCAGAGATCATGTGTGGTGGAAGCATAACAATAGATTATGAAATCCTTTTTAAAATCGGGACACACCAATGTAGGAGCTTTTGCAATAACACCCTTGATTTGTTCAAATGCTTCTCTACCTTCCTTCGACCATTTGAAGGATTCTTTTCCTTTCATCATATCAGCAATTTCTTTGGTTAGCTCGGTGAAAAATCTATGGCACAAACCTTCTCAAAAATTTCACCTTCCCAAAGAATGAGTGGACTCCAGCTTACTTGTAGGTAAGGAAAGATTCTTGATAGCTTGAACACTCAAGATCGATCTTAGTTCCTTCTTTAGAAACAATATGACCTAGGAGTTTCCTTCGTAACTCCAAACATAATTTTTTGATTCAGGAGATCTTATGAAGTCTACACCTTTGCAATATTTTCTCCAAATCTCTTAGGTGATCTTCTCTTTTTGAGAACACTATCAAGTCATCTAGGTATATCACGATGATCTTGTCTTTATAATATGTGAATGCCATATCCATAGCCCTTTGAAAAGTTGCCAAAATTGATCAAACCAAAAGGCATTCTTCTATATGTGAACGTACCCCAAGGGGGTGGTGAACGTGGTTTTATGTTGGTCTTCTCTAGCCACTTCAATCTGATTATAACCAGAGAAACCATCTAGCATGGATAGCATTTCCGATCCAGTTACTTCTTGCTAAAATATGGTCCATGACCAGCAATGGATAGTTTATCCTTCAAGGAAGCTTGATTAAGATTGCAAAATCCACACAAATCCTAATTTCTCCATTTTTCTTGCGAACCGGTACAATATTAGCTATCCAAGTTGAATGTCAATAGGAAAAACTATTCATGCATCTAACATCTTTTGAACCTCATGGAATATTGTCCTTGCTCTTGGGATTATATTGTCTTTGCTTTTTCCTGATGGAGTTACACCAGGTTTCAAGGGTATGGCATGCTCCATTTCCCTAGGTTGGAAAGACTTCAAGTCTTCATATGAGTAAGCCAAGATGTCAAAATATTTGGTAAGGAGGCTTACAAATTTTTTGCTCTCTCAGGTGAGAAACACTTACCAATGTTGACTAGGTGAGGTTTGTCCTTGGTACCAATGTTAACTTGCTCATAGTCAAAGAAATTTAGTAGTCCTGCCTGCTCTTTCTCTTTTGAAAACTGTCATGTTTATCAAAAAAATTCTTCAAGTGAAACCAATCCTTTTGGAATTTTATTTCCTTTGAGTTGAATGATGCCATCACCAGATCCTCATTCTCAACTCCTTCTTGAATGGGTGAGGTCATCGATTCACGAAATGCAGAATCACTTCCTTCAAAGTACAACTATTCAAAATTATCTCTCTTTTCCAAGAAGGCAATAATTTGTTGATCATCATTGAATACTTGCCAATTTTCTGCATTGTCAGGAACACTTGGCCTAAAAACCATTTCAATGGTGTATTTGTCTTGATCAAACTCTGAATGAGGGATCATCAATGAAGCTGAGACTACTAGAGAATCTTTTTTTCATTCTTTTCATGAGGGATGGATTCTATGGAAAAAGCATCAAAGACTTCTATCATGCGTCCCACACTTTATTTCTGTAGTGTCTCAAATGATCATTCTTTACTTGAAACTGATTTTTACTTGTTTCACGATCAACTCTGCATCTCCAAAACTTTCAAATTTTTGATCCCTTTCTCTTCTACAACTTGGAGGCCAAGGATTAATGCCTCGTATTCTGCAGTGTTGTTAGTATTTGAAAATTGGAGTTTGTAAGAAAAAGGAAATATTTTACCATTTGGAGATATGAGCACCACTCTGCTGCTAAACCTGTTGAGCAACAAATTCCATCAAACTCAAGAGTCCAAATCTCATTGGGATCTTGGCAAGTGACCTCAGTGCATGAACCTCTGTAGTCATCATATAATTACCCATACTTGAGTTTTGAAACAGGACTTGTGCGCGGGGATCATCGGTTTTCATTACGTGAACTTTTCCTGAGTTTTTGGCATTAGCTTCTTCATTTCTCCATTGATAGGGATCATAACATGAGACCAATCCATTTGAATCTCACCACCTAGATCTCTGCAAAATTTCCTACTCAACAACATACCATATGAAGCGGGAATGTCAACAACTAGAATGGTTACCTTGACTCACTTTTGAGGAAATTGAGCTAAAACCATTTGAGCATCTTTAATCTACCCAATCAGAGGAACTTGTCTTGTCTCCATTGAGTAACAAGATCCGAATGTTCTCGTACAAGTCAACCCAAGAGCATGTGCTACTTTTTAGGCATCACATTATCCGAGGCTCCAAAATCTATAATGCAATTACTTAATTTGCATCCGTTGATCAAAAAGGACACAAAGAAAGGTTCAATATTTTCATTTGAAGGTGTAGTGGCTGCACCACAATATTTTGAGTCTTCCCATCTTTTGGGAGTTTTCAGAATTCCTTTAGAGGAATGAATAATAGAGTCACCTTTGATAAACTGACCAATTTCTCAAGTTGATCCTTATTGGACTTCAAGTACTCTTCCTGTGACATGGAAATTTTTGTTTTATTGATGTGATCAATGATATCAAATTTGGGAAAAATGACATACTTGATGTCTCATATACTAGTTCTTTCAAACTTGATGATGGCACACTTTTGACCTTTGCTTCAGGCTTGGTTGATACTGATGTGGAAGAAGAAACTTTCTTCAGTAGCTGATTTATCAACTGATTGACTTGACAAAGGCCCTCCTTTCTTTAAGATAGTTTTGACCTTGGAAACCTCAATCACCTTGGAATCTTTAGGAATCTCATTGTCTTGGATTCTTTGGAAGTTTCTTTAGTTTTAGATTCTTTAGGAACTTCCTTGGAGCTCTTTTTATCTTCCACCTTAGTGGTACTTTTCTCCTTTTTTTGAGAGCATGTGAAGACAACGAAGGATTGACTATTCATATCTTCTATAATTTCTTCATATTCATCTTCTTCTTCTAAATGGTACTCAAGAAATGATTATTACTTTCTCCTTCAGGCTCTTCGACTTTCAAGTTCAGATGTTCCAGAGTCTGGCTCTTCTTCATCAACCTCGACGACCTCAACTTCATCATCACTTTCTTCAACAACATCACACTTTGAGTTAGTTATGGGAGCCACTTCAATAACAAGCCTCGTCGAGTGCCTGCAATTTTTGGATTTGTTGGGAATGTAGCCTTTTCTTGGGATGTCTTTATAAGGAGCAGGTTTACTACTTTGAGCAACTTGATTTTTCAAAGCTAGCACATCATTAGCCAACTTAGTGAGTATAGCCTTTGAAGCATTGGGGTTTCTTGACTCTTTCCTTGAGGGAAGTTTTCTTGAATTTTCCCCATGATTAAGTCATCCTCAATTTCTATGGCCAAGGATTGAGCAAGTTCCAAAGTAGCCACTCTAGCCCTTCTCAGTTGATAGCACACTTCTGGTTGTTGTGCATTAATAAAGAAACATTTTTTCCATCAGGGTTCAGGTGAATCCCGATAGAACTTTGTTCACCATTTTGTTGAATTAGCCACAAAATTCCTCATGGGTTTTGTTGGCTCTTTCTTCACCTAAGATAGTTGGGCAAGAAGGGCATGTTCATCTTCTATGCCATCTTGAATCGATCTTCAAACTTAGTTTTCATATCATTCCAGTTTGTAATGCATCCATTTGGCAGATGATGAAACCAATCTGCATGAACATCATGCAATGTTTCAATGAAGAGGTGAAAAAACATCTTCATATTCCACTAAAAAAACTACACATGCAACAAAGAAGGCAGGAAATGTGGTCATCAGTGAAGTCTTCCCATCTCCATTAACTTGGGAAGAATCTTCCTCGATCCTCGTGGGAGGTCATGTCGAGTTGGTAAGGCCAATGGGCCTATGGAATTTCCCCATGGTACGTTAACTACCATCTTGGGAAAGGTGGTATGCGAAGGCAAAACAACATGTGAGCAAGAACAAGTGCTTGACTTGTAGTGATTCCTTCCTTGCTTTCTCTTTCAGACTTGATGCAAGGCTTACAAGATCTACGGGGTGTGTTCCTCCTTGGAGGAGATAACTTGAAACCAAACTTTCCTTGAAAGTCAAAAATGGGATCTGATTGACCTTTAGCTTTTTCTCCTCATGTAAACCTCTTTCCTGCTAGTTTGAAATCTTTATTGTGAAAGGATCACTGACATGTTCTGATCAGCTCTTTCCTTTTCTCTTCACTCTCTTTCTTGATCTCTTTGCACTGAATGACTCTAAAACTCTCACAGCTTGATCTTCTTCATTATCTAGTACTGATGTGATGAGATGAAAATGATAGTTTCTCATGTGACTTTTTCCCAAATAGCTTTCCTCAAATCTGATGATATGTCTTCTTGAGTATCTGCAAAAAGAAGATTTGGTTGCAAGATAGGTGAGTTACCTATAATAGTCATACAGATTATTTCCTTGGTGGAAGAGGGCCACGTCGATGAACAATGATCAACACATGTCCAGAGGTCTTCTGGCCACAAGTGTGGGTGCTCTTCTTCTAAGGTCTTCAATGTAGATTTCTCTGTCAATGGCTCTATCAACAACCACAAATTGCTGCAAGCTTTCATGGTTTTTCCCAAGCTACTATCCAAAGGTTAACAAACAATGTCTCCTTGAAAATATTCATTGGGCACAAGATTCGGTTGAAGAACTGAGCTTGTGTAGAGGGGATAGTCATAAATATTTAACCAAGCATTGGTTAACGATTCTATTAAATCCCCAGTAGAGTCACCAAAAATTAGCATATGGATTTGCATGCATGCAAATGACATGCAACAGTGTGGGAACAAAGTCCCTCCTCAATGAAGGTGAGGTTGCCTTTATTGAAAACCAAAACTATATTTACATATGTACATTCAAAATTGTATGTGGGGGTGTTTTGGAACATCAATGGAAAGAAAAGTGAATGAGGGAGATGGAATGAAGGAAAGGAATGGAAAGGAATGAATGGAAGGAACATGCAAGAGTTAGGTAAAAGTAGAGCCTAATATTGCATGGAGAAGAACAATAAATAACTAACACAAATAAAATGGAGTTTGCATCAGCTAAACGAGAATGAGTAAAAGGGAACACACGTGAGAAAGTAGATAATCAGAGCTTGATCACTGTGAACTAGAACAACATATTAGTAGTGTTGATAATAAGATCCAAGACAATATTTGCATGCAAGATTCAAACACTAACATCTAATGAACATAAGAACATCAAATGCTATAAGAGACAATGAATGGGACACAAAGTTCATATTTCATTAACTCCAAAATGTCTTCTCAAAAGAACACAAAGTTTCTTTCTTTGAAGTAAAGCTTGCATACAAAAGTATTTTCTTCTCCTCTCTCAAAGTCACCCTTACAAATGAGCCCCTGACTTTCTTTTATAACCCAAAAGTTGGTTACAAAGTAGTTAGGGTTTTACATGAACATTAAATAGGGCATCTTAAGTGACTTTGAATTTCTCAACCAACTTTATTAAAAAGAAACTAAAAATAGAAATCACTTAAGTTATCCAAAGTTTTCCAAAAGTGAGTTAAATAATAACACCATTTAAAATACCACTTTTAAAACATATGACAAAAACCAATGCCTTATCCATTGAAATGGGGTCCACCTATCTCAATCATATGAGAAATGGACTCTCCCACTTTGTTAGATACCAAGAAAACTATCTCCTTGTCCCATCGGTGAAATTAGGATCCACCGCCTTCACTAATTGAAAGGATTTGAACCTTCCCAATGTTTCAAACATATTTTCTTCTTCAGAGGTTCATTTGGTCAAAGAATAGCCTCACAAAATACCTACAATTCCAAGATCCTACCTGGCATATCATTCAGATTGACCATCTTTGATTGAATATTCTCAAACAAGTTCTTTAATTTGATGCAACGCTCCATTGAAGTTGAAGAGAAATTGATGGCGGGAGTATACATGTCTTTGAACAATTGTGAAAATTGCTCCTCCACATGTTCTAATGAATACCTTTGATTTTTCTCATTTACAAGATCACAAGGGATCTCAGCTATGAACTCCTGAATCAAGGTGAGTGAAGTGAAGGCTTCATTGCATACACTCTCATAATGGATCATAGAATCCTCGAGAAGTGTCTTTCTTGATTTGAGATGCAGACACCAAAGAAAGTGTGTCCCTCGACATTCAAATTCAAGAATTCCTTCAATGGCTAAAGTTGAAGATTCCATACTTGTCATCTCCTGTAGACTAGGCAATATCTCATCCAAATTTGATATGTTAGAAACAAAATTTTCCTTGAAAGAAAGAATTGGATCAAGATATGCACTAATATCTTCATGGAGCTTAACAATTGTTTGATCATCTCTTTACCAAAAAAAGAATCTCTAAAAGCCAAGATTTAGTGACATGGCCCAATGTGTTTATTTCTTTGAAAAATTGAGAGTTTCTTCATCAGGGGCAGCCACTACATCGGGTACTGGGAAAGTGGATGATATGGGATTTATCAGATGTTGAACATAATCCACCAATTGATTCTTTTCAGCCTTAAGTTGAGAGTTCTGAGACTTATATTTCTCAAGCCTCTTTAGCACGATATCTATTGAATCTCGAGCCATCGCCATGTCACTTTCCAATGTGGACTTCCCAAGTCCAAGTCTGAAAACTTCATAATCAACAGATGTCATGGCATCACGTTCCTTGTCAACTTGTGGGATGGCAAGATCCAAAATCTGTTTCATCATCATCCACCATTATTCGGAGAGCACTTTAGGCTTCTTGGGAATGACATCATTCAAAATCTTGAAAAGGGCATCAAGTCAATGTCAATTTCCTTGACAACCCTCTTCCTTTCTTTCTTGATTTCACAATCAACCCCAAAAGGGAGTATCCTTTTACCACTTCCGCATACAAAAGCCTAGAGTCCGAAGCAACATTTCCATTGTTCTCAACATCATTAGATTCTACAAGAATCCTTTCCACAACCTCAATTTCTAGAGAAATAACCTCAATATCTACCTCTTGAACATTAGGAGATTTTGAGAAATCTCTTCATGAACTATAGGTTCAGAAGCATTCGATATCTGACTACTTGCACTTGAGTGGACTCTTGTGCAAGGCATGACTAAGGATTGTTTGTTATGAGCTTCTTCAAACTATCAACAATGTGAGTAGAAGAATCTCTACTTGAAGTGGAAAATCCTGATACACGCTCCTTCCTTCACTAGGGCTAGAACCCTTAGATTTTTCACCTCACGACACCTTCTTTGGTGAAGTGGATTTTGGCAACCACTCCTTTCTTTTTGATGTGTATGACTAGATGGCACATGGAGGTTGATTGAGAAGAAGCTTTGGTTGACTGAGACCTCCTCGAGTTGGAAATTTTTGTAATCCTGAGGTATGATCTTGGATTGATTATAACTTTGCAAGTTCTCTTTCATACCAAGATATGCTTCTTTCGAGAATCGGTTGATTCTTGCTATCAAGAGAAAATTCATCTCTTTTGGTCCAATCAATTCATGGCAATGGGGTAAAAGCAACTACATCATATGAGGGATCAATAACATCTTCATCATCATCCACCAATGAATCTGGAGGGTTTTGATGTGAAAGGCCTTGATCTGAGCAAAGGGTTAGGTGGGAAAACTCTCACCTTCTCACTTCATGTTCGTCTGAATAGCAACCCAAAATCTTCCATGGTAGGGTTGTGTTGATACTTTTCCCCAAGATCTTCTGCATATATCCATTGATATCAAACTGGAATCTCTTCACATATGGATGAATAGTGATGAGGGAAAACTCTTTCTCCATGAGTTGTGCACTAAAGAGATTTGGACATTGGTATTCCCCAATTTGGATTGGGAAATGAATTCTGAACGATGCTTGTCACTGAGAAGACAATGAACTTGGAATAGTTGTCACACAAGCTCCATTAATGCCCACTTGTCACTAATGTACTTAGGAAGCTTCCATGGAGTACCCACAAATCCACTCATGCGAATATAGGAAAAGGATGAAAATTGAATAAACCATGTTCCCCATTGGGAAATGACATCCATGGCCTCTTTGGAGAATCTTTCCTCTGTATTCCGATTCAGGTTTCGAATCACGTGGAAGGTGAATGCATCATTAACTCTTCTAAAATGATGAGATTATTTTTGAAACTTAGTTATGGATAATAATGGAAGACATTATTTGATGGACCCATGACTCCTCTCGTTTCGAGTCTTGAAAATAGCTTTCTTCTAGCCACTGCATAAGTCAGGTATGATGTCATGTAGAAACATCCAGTCATCTTCACTTCGATCAATTGTTTGTGAAGAGTATCATTGATGATGGTGGCCCAATCCAAAAACTCTCTCTTGGTAAGGATGATATAAATAAACTGATACATCCATGGGTGGAAATTCCATGAACTCAACATGGTATAGTTCTTTAGGAATCCACCAACTCGAGGCCTCTTGGTCACTAACCAATTGTTATTAACCATCTTGCTCCACCTGAGGGGTTCTTCATCCCAAAAATATTGTGTTGACTTTCGAGTGATGTCAACATTCTCGTGGAAGCTAGGTATGCTTTGAGAAGTTCCTCAATGTGCTCTCTCGTTTGATTAAGAGGACCCGAAGTTGTTCCATTTTCAGTTGTCGAAACTTTTTGTCCCAAGTGTCCCAAAACTTTTTGTGCGAGATGTTCCAATTTCGGCCGAACCGCCCGAACCGCGTACTTCACACTTTCTTGTCCCAAATGTCCCAATTTCAAAAGTGCGCTCTGTTCTCCAATTTCCCGCCGAACAGCCCGAACCGCGTACTTCACACTTTCTTGTCCCAAATGTCCCAATTTCAAAAGTGCGCTCTGTTCCAATTTCGCCCGAACCGGCCGAGTCGCGTACTCCGGGAACTTTTGTCTCAAACTTCTCAAGCTCAACTTAAAGTGCACTCTGTTCCATTTTCGGCCGATTCGCCCGATTTCGTCCCGAATGTCCCAAGTCCAAGCGGGCCTTCTGTTCCATTTTCGGCCGGTTCGCCCGAACCGCGTCCTTCGCGCATTTTCGTCCCAAATGTCCCAAAATGCATTTGTGCGTCTTCTCCCTGTTTCGTCCGAATCGGCCGAGCCTCGTGTTTCACGCATTCGCGTCTCACATGTCCCAAGTGAACCTAATGCAATTCATACTTAGTTTTTCCCGCTCGACCCGAATGTGCTAAATTTGAATTTAAGTTGCGAAGATCAAATTTCAAGGACAGCTGGCAGAAGGACGAAGCTTTCAAGATGCCGTTTACATCAGTTTTCAAAGATATCCATTGTCATCTTCAAGATGAAACGTCTGGTGTGTCCCTCGTGGCAAAGACATAGCTGAGACGTTAAAGAAATTCAAGAAGTGGTTTCTGAAGACGGTGGGTCCTTCTCAGTGACTGTCCACCTGTCTCCTTCTTCATTCTTTTCTCTTCTTCCTATTCCTTTCATATTCCATGTAATTAGTTAAGAAATTGCGTTTGGCATTCCTTAACTATTCTCTAGTTAAAAGAAACGGTTACGAGGAGTAACCGAATTGTAAGCTATATAATGGCCTTCTTTGCGCCATTTTAAAGGGAGGAAGAACTTGGCATATTTTCTGAAAGTGTAAATAGATCTTAAAGAAATCAATACAAAAGGGCTTTCCGTTCTCATCGCTATCTATCTCTCGTTATCTCTGTGTTTTCTATTCAATATTGTGAAGATCATTTTGTCTCTAATTTGTTAGTCTCTCTGATTGCATACTGTCTGGTTTTGCAAATACAGTGATCTTGTATAACCAAGAAGGAACTTTGTGTCCTTGATTAATGAATTTGAAGAAGGTTATTTACAGAACTTTGTGTCTTTAAATTTAATCCTATTCAGCCAATGCAAGTGATCTTGTCTTAAATTCCTTGAAACTTCGCATACATAAAGAATTATTCTGCTATCTATAATTCTGAATGTTGCTATTCTGCTCATCCTCTCATTTCCTTTCCTCAGTCCTTTTGTAACTGATGATCCTTGTGGAAAACACTTTCGTAATATCCAAGTTCAACCATAAAATATTTTTTTGTACATTTGTAAATACGTTTGTTTCTGAATAAGGGAACCTCTCCCATTAAAGAGGAGGGACTTCTTGTCCCCTGACTGTTGCTCTTCTAAAAAGTCCTATTTGAAAACCAACAGTTTTTGGCGACTCCGCTGGGGAAAATCGCATTCCAGTTCTGCAATTTTTGATCATCCTTTGATCTGGCGACTCCGCGTTTCACTCGAGGGAGAAGGGCCCTTGGTATCGAAGATTCTCAGTTTCAGCTTTTAGAACAACAAGGTTTTCCTTTCCCTTCAAATTCAACAAGAAATAGAAGGACCCGTTCGACAAGCACTCCACCTGTTCAAGATAGAAGTCCTACGGGTGGTATTCCTTCAGAGCCTGCTAGTCCCAATCTACGAGCTTTGATCCTTGCCGGTGTTACAGTTCCTCTCCAAGCCATTTTTCCAAGAATGGCAGCGCCATTACCATGGGGTCATCGTGTCGGGCCTCTGGCCCTTGCTCAGCCTTTGCATGAGTTACCCAGAGGAAACCGGAAGAACTTCCCCAAATTCAAAGGCGATGGAAAAGTGCACCCTGACGAACACATCGCAGCCTTCGTTGTTGCATGTGGAGTTCTGGGAGTCGAATATGAAGACGTCTCCGTAAGGCTGTTTGTTGAGACGTTACAAGATAATGCTGCTGATTGGTTCTATCACCTTCCGGCCGTGCTATAACCGACTGGGACACAATGAGAACTCAGTTCGAGAACCGTTTCAAGCCGGCAGAAGATGTGCATGCCTTGCTTGCCCAGGTCTCTCAGATAAAGAAAGATTCACAAGAGCCCATGAGGGAATTTGTGGCCCGGTTCAACAGGTTGGTAAATAAAATTCCAACGCCTACCCGACCTGTCGACCAAATTCAAAAGTGTTTCTTCCTAAATGCTCAATCGCCCAAAGTTAGTTATGCACTAAGAAGGGCTAATCTCGGAACACTAGCTCTGGATCAAGAACTGGCTGTTAGTATCGAAGATGACTTGATCATGTCAGGGAAGTTGAGAAGAGACCCTCCCAAATCTAAGTCTGCTACTTCTTCCTCTTCCACCCCTGGACCTAGTACTGATCCATTAGTCCAGAAACTCGCAAATGATCTTGTCGCTATAAAGAAACAGTTGGCTCAGCATGCCCCGTATGCAGATGTTCCAAGAAGAAATTTTCAGCCCAGAAATCATTTGCCTGCTCCTCACACAAGACTAGCACTTGAAGGACCTCCTGTTAAGGTTCCTGTGAACGCAACCTATGAAGTTGAAGAGCCAGATGATGATGAAGCTTGCGAGGAGTTTGTGGAGGAATTTGATGATGAAGCAGAGGAACTTGAGGGATCTCGAGTGAATTTCTTTACCACTGAGGGCATTGATGATTATGATGAAGTGGTAGCAGACATGAACAACGAATATTTTGCTGTCATGACTCGAGAATGACATAAGCAGAGAGGAGAAGGTGACCACCACCTAAGAAATCCAAGGAGCAATGGAACTATCCCCAGTAATTGCAAGAAGAGGATCTCCTATCCCCACTTTGTCTACATAGAAGGTGAGTCCTATCAATCCAGCTACCAAAGTTGCTTCTTCTTTTTCCCCTAAAATTGATAAGCCTAGAATTCCAAATGATGATGGCCCGTCCACTTCTCTGATCCTTTGATATTGTTGATCACCAAAAGACCAAGGTACAAATCTCGTGAGCCGAGTACTATCAAACCCATCCTAAAGCCTTTGCCAAAATGATCCACTTTGTTAATTCCAACTCTAAAACCACTTCTAAAGGCCTTCTACCTACTCCTCCTCTCTGTGCACCCCTGGTCAGTAGGCTGGTCACCTCGCCCGGTGACAAAATTAAACCATTTTATGTAACACTTCTCATGGCCATAGGCCATAGGCTCAGAATGTGTCATAGATTCTGGAGCCTCGATAATGTGATGCTCGCTAAAGTAGCTCATGCTTTAAGCTTGACCTCACTCGTACTTATGGATCCTGCTACTCCATGGAGAGTAAGGAAGTGCCTTTGGTGGGGAGGATTAAAGATGCACAAGTGGCCTTTGCTGCTTTGCCTGAAAAGAAAGTCTTGGCTACCATCCTAGTAGCAGACATTCCTCCTTCTTATGGAATGTTGCTAAGTAGAAACTTCTGTAAAGATGTGGGCGGGAGATTCAAATGGATTGGTCACATGCACTCATACCTGTCAATGGACACATGAAGAAGTTACTACCTGAGAAGCAGTCTGAGTATATTGTGCAGAAAACGGATGATCCTAAGGCACAAATACTCTATGAGGATATGGGGCATGGTAATTACATGATTCTGTCCCCTGATGAAATCCAACCCTCCAAAGTATCACCTAAAGATCCCAATGGTGTTTGGATTTTAGAATTTGATGGAAGTTGTTCCTCAGCTGGTTCTGGAGCTGGTGTCCTGCTAGTGTCACCAGAAGGTGTCCTTCATCCTTTTTCATTTAAGTTGCAGTTCGAGAACACTAATAACACAGCAGAATACGAAGCTCTCATTCTCGGATTGCAGGTGGCCAAAGAACAAGGTGTGAAGAACCTTCTAGCTCGTGGTGATGCAGAGTTGATTGTGAAGCAGGTCAGAAACCTCTTTCAGGTAAAAAATGGGAGGCTGAAGCATTACCGGAATCAGGTTTGGGATTCCATTGAATTCCTTGATGCTTTCTCTATTGAAGCAATACCTAGAGAAAAGAACAACAGGGCTGATTCACTGGCTGTCTCAGGGTCACTACTGATTCCCCATCCTGAATTCTCTCAGGATAAGTTCACTATTGAAATGGTCCACCGGCCTAGTGTACCTGACAATACCAATAACTGGCAAGTTTTCAACGATGACCAGCATTTTCTTTCCTTCCTGGAACTCAAGGGTAATTTCGAACAACTGTATTTTGAGGGAAGTGACAACCTGCCTCGTGAGAGTGTGTCCTCTGACCAAGCCATCACCCAAGGACAAGAAACAGATCAAGATGGATGCATCAATCTCAAAGGAAACAAGATTCCTAAAGGGTTGGTGAGTTTGGAGGAACTATTTGATAAGCATGACAGGTATGTGAAATCTAGAGCTTCTTCGGGCCTCAAAGAATCACCGAGTATGATAAGATTGATATTGGGAGTTCTACTGACCCCAAGTTCGTGAACATTGGAAAATGTTGCTCAGCAGATGAGAGGAGAAAAGCAATTGATCTTCTAAAAAGGTATAAAGATGTTCTCGCTTACTCTTATGAAGATTTGAAAGCTTTCAAACCAAAAGATATGCAGACTCTATCCCCTCAAGCCTCGAATCAAGCCTTTCAAGCGTAAACAGAGACAATACAACCCCAAAGTAGCTTGACACCATCTTTCAGAGATACGAAGTTGTTGAAAGCTAAAATTATCTTTCCTATTCACCATTCAACGTGGATTGCAAATATTGTGCTCGCTGTAAAGAAGAATGGTGAGATCCGCATCTCGTGTTGATTTCGGAACTCGAATCAAAGCTTCTCGAAAGATAATTACCCTTTGCCTATGATGGATCAAATATTGCAAGCAGAATGGATCTCAAATGTTATCTATGCTTGATGGATTTTCTTCTCGATACAATCGTAGAGGTTGATCATCAGTAGATCAACATAAAACAACTTTCACTACTCCTCGGGGCACCTTTGCTTACAAGAGAATGCCTTTTGGGCTTATTAATGCCGGTGCCACTTTCCGTGAGAGCTATGGATCTCGCTTTTGGAAGCTTAAAAGGGAAGTGTATTGTCATCTACCTTGACTGACTTGACAAGTGTTTTCCAAGACAAGAGCGGATCATTTTGACCACCTAGAGACAGTTCTGCTGAGATGCAGAGAGCATGGATCTCTCTGAACCCTAAAAAATCTGTCTTTTGTGTCACAGAGGGAAAGTTATTAGGGCACATTGTTTCCAAGGATGGTATTAAGATTGATCCTGAACGAGTTCAAGCCATCCAGCAAATTCCTCTCCCAACCAATAAAAAGGGTGTGCACTCCTTCTTCGGTAAGATCAATTTTTAAGAAGATTCATCCCTGATTTTGCTGAATTAACTTTGAATATTTCTCAGATGATGAAAGGGAAGCAAACATTTGGTTGGTCTTCTGAAGGAAAGGAATCCTTTGAGGGTATCAAGAAAGCTATCGCTAAAACTCTAGTTTTGGCCTGTCCCGATTTCAACAAAGATTTCATCATCTATTGCTATGCTACAGATAATACCCTGGCTGCTGTCTTAACCCAAGAAGACTCCGATAAACATGAGCTACCAATTGCCTTCATGAGCTATATCCTGAAGAATCATGAGCTAAAATACACCATGATGGAGAAGCATGCTTTTGCAGTAGTCAAAGCTGTTAAGCAGTTCTGTTTCTATATCCTCAACTCTCACTCTATGGTGCCGGGTTCCAAATACAATCATTAAGTCAATTCTTACGACAAGAATTTGGATCCAAGAGAGGGAACCGGGTGGCTAAAGTCCAAGAGTATGACATTGATATCAAAGCAACCAAGCTGGTTCGTGGAAGAGGTCTTTGTGAGCTCATTGCAAGGGGCAAAACATGAGTTCTTTGGAGGAGAAAGTCGACCTTCCTACTGCTTCTTCCCGAGTTCAGAGTTCGATTGACGAATGGTATGCCGACATCACCCATTTTCTCACCTATGGGGAATGCCCTCTCATTTAACTCGCCAAAGAAAAGAGGACTCATTAAATTGAGGTCAAGACAATATATATTATGGGAAAATGCTTTGTTTAAACGTGGCTTGATGGGAGATTTCTAAAGTGTGTGGACAAAGAACAAGAGAAAGTTGCTCTCATCTTTTCACGATCGTGCATGTGGAGGGCACTATTCATCAACGGTTACACTCATAAGATACTCCGGGAGGGTACTACTAGCCTTCTTTGTTCGTAGATGCATCCAAGTGGGTGGATAAATGTGAGGCCCGCTGCACCTTTGTGGGAAGACCTAAATTGGCTTCTTTACCTCTCAAGCCGCCAGGATTGTGATTGAGAGCCATTTCAACAAAGGGGGGTTTGGACTTCATTGGTACACTCAATCTCGCTTCTAGTGCTGGTCACACTCATGTGTTAACTACCACTGACTACTTCACCAAATGGGTGGAAGCTATTCCAGTTAAGAGCACTACTTCTGAAGTGGTATGCAACTTCATCAAAGAGAACATCTTGGTAAGGTATGGTGTACCTAACAAGATTGTAATAGATAATGCCTCGAATTTCTCTTCAGCTGAGATAATGGACTTCTGCTATGGGTATGGTATTTCTTTGGCTCACTCTTCAGATTACTACCCTCAAGGAAATGGGCAAGCAGAATCTACCAACAAAAATGGTGACTATCATAAGGAAGTTAGTCAATGAATCTCAAAAAACCGGCACAAGAAGCTCTATGATGCTCTTTGGGCAGACAGATTACACCAAAGAGAGCTATTGGAATGTCTCCTTTTCAAGTGGTATATGGAGTTGAAGCTCAATTGCCGCGTGTGGAACTGCCCAAATTTTGCATCTAATGAAGGCCATCGAGGATACTAGTTTCGAGATGCCCGGACAAGAGAATTATGTACCGCATGCAAGCCGAATGAAGACAGATTGGTGGTTTGCTTTGATAGGATATCTGTCACCAAAGGTAAGGTAAAGGTCCTATTTGACAAAAAAGCTAGGTTCAAAGATTTCCAAGTTGGAGACATCGTGATCTTTGTTATGGGACAAAAGACATGAACCTCGTGGCGCCATGGAAAATTTGATTCCTCAGGCTCTGACCTTTCAAGATCGACACTTTGGCTGGTGAGAATTCCTTTTATCTTGATTACATGGATGGTTCTTCTCTCCACTTCCTTATAGTGGGCGATCTCAAGTTGTTCAAGTCCTAGGTGATTAGGGAGTCTCTTGTATATTCTGTACAGTGTTTCCTCTGTTGTTTTGGTGTGTTTCCCTTCTGTTGTTTTTGTGTGTTGCCCTCTGTGTTGGTCTGTTTTTGACTCCGTTGCCCAAGGGATAAGGCACTGGTCTGCTTCACCAAGTTTGTCTAAGTTCTTGCCTTGTCTCATTCCTTGAATTTATGCCAAGTCATCCCCAGAAGGAGCCAGCTGTTGTCCACTCAAAATTCCCTGCTCTGATAAAAGTAAAATTTCAAAATTTTGAGTTATGAGTGTTTTCTCTAAAGTGCCTAAGTCACGAAAATTGAGAAAATCTGTGTTTTGGGTCATTTTGTATGTATTTCGGGCCTGTCGGACATTTTTGTCCCGCCTGTCCCAAGTACGAAAGTGCTTTCTGTTCCCCGATCGGCTGAAATCCCCGAAGTTGTTCCATTTTCGGGCCCGTCGGAACTTTTTGTCCCAAGTGTCCCAAAACTTTTTGTGCGAGCTGTTCCAATTTCGGCCGAACAGCCAACCGCGATTTCGCCAGCACTTTCTTGTCCCAAATGTCCCAATTTCAAAAGTGCGCTCTGCTCCAATTTCGCCCGAACCGCCCGAACCGCATACTTCGCACTTTCTTGTCCCAAATGTCCCAATTTCAAAAGTGCGCTCTGTTCCAATTTCACCCGAACCGGCCGAACCGCGTACTCCGAACTTTTTGTCTCAAACTTCTCAAGCTCAACTTAAAGTGCACTCTGTTCCATTTTCGGCCGATTCGCGCCCGATTTCGTCCCGAATGTCCCAAGTCCAAGCTGCCTTCTGCTCCATTTTCTAAGCAGTTCGCCCAAACCGTGTCCTTCGCGCATTTTCGTCCCAAATGTCCCAAAATGCATTTGTGCGTCTTCTCCCTGTTTCGTCCGAATCGGCCGAGCCTCGTGTTTCGCGCATTCGCGTCTCACATGTCCCAAGTGAACCTAATGCAATTCATACTTAGTTTTTCCCGCTCGACCCGAATGTGCTAAATTTGAATTTAAGTTGCGAAGATCAAATTTCAAGGACAGCTGGCAGAAGGACGAAGCTTTCAAGATGCCGTTTACATCAGTTTTCAAAGATATCCATTGTCATCTTCAAGATGAAACGTCTGGTGTGTCCCTCGTGGCAAAGACATAGCTGAGACGTTAAAGAAATTCAAGAAGCGGTTTCTGAAGACGGTGGGTCCTTCTCAGTGACTGTCCACCTGTCTCCTTCTTCATTCTTTTCTCTTCTTCCTATTCCTTTCATATTCCATGTAATTAGTTAAGAAATTGCGTTTTGGCATTCCTTAACTATTCTCTAGTTAAAAGAAACGGTTACGAGGAGTAACTCAATTGTAAGCTATATAATGGCCTTCTTTGCCATTTTAAAGGGAGGAAGAACTTGGCATATTTTCTCGAAAGTGTAAATAGATCGAAAGAAATCAATACAAAAGGGCTTTCCGCTCATCGCTATCTATCTCTCGTTATCTCTCGTGTTTTCTATTCAATATTGTGAAGATCAT
Source organism: Taxus wallichiana var. yunnanensis (assembly GCA_018340775.1). Classification (NCBI taxonomy): domain Eukaryota; kingdom Viridiplantae; phylum Streptophyta; class Pinopsida; order Cupressales; family Taxaceae; genus Taxus; species Taxus wallichiana. The sequence continues at coordinate 821,175,791 of CM031242.1, read as the reverse complement.
TTTGTCTCTAATTTGTTAGTCTCTCTGATCAGATACTCATCCGGTTTTGCAAATACAACGATCTTGTATAACCAAGAAGGAACTTTGTGTCCTTGATTAATGAATTTGAAGAAGGTTATTTACGAACTTTGTGTCTTTAAATTTAATCCTATTCACCAATGCAAGTGATCTTGTCTTAAATTCCTTGAAACTTCATACATTAAGAATTATTCTCGCTATCTATAATTCTCGAATGTTGCTTATTCTCGCTCATCCTCTCATTTCCTTTCCTCACCTCCTTTTGAATCGATGATCCTTGTGGAAAACACTTTCATAATATCCAAGTTCAACCATAAAATATTTTTTTGTACATTTGTAAATACGTTTGTTTCTGAATAAGGGAACCTCTCCCATTAAAGAGGAGGGACTTCTTGTCTCCAATGTTGCTCTTCTAAAAAGTCCTATTTGAAAACCAACACACCGAGATTGGAAATTCCGCTACTTGGGGTAGACCGCTATGGTAGAGCCTCTATGAGAATATGGTTTTGCCTTTAGCTTTCACCCAATCATAAAATTGTTGCACATTGGTGTGACCAAGATTTTTATCGGTGATATTGTCATATGCAAACTTGATAGAACCGAGAGGGATGATTCCTTGGAATTTGTACTTATTCGGTTTCTCCACCGGCTTCCTCAATCTATAAAATAGGGAAGGAACCCCGTAAATATTCTATTAATAATCAAATTAACTACAATGGTGTATTTATAGATATTGGACAACTAGATACAAACAATGAAATATGTTACATAGGTGCAACAATAAGCCTTGATTACATAAGCTTCCAAAATATCATCCGGGAAGCAATAACCAACTAAATACAAACAAGTATAGTTGCAACAATAATGCAACAAATAAACAATACTAAAATAATGTGGTTATTAAATACATAACCAAATAATAAATAACCTAATACAATGCATAATTAATTAAATAAACTAAGTTTACCTAACATCCCCCCTTAATTTTGTATTGTTTCAAGAGATGAGGAGAGGAACTCTCTGAAAAACTCAAACTTGTCACATGTAAGTGACTTTGTGAAGATATATGCTCATTGTTCAACTTGTTGGACAAAACTAAAGTTGTATATTGTGCTTCAAGACATGCTCACGTATGAAATGAACTTGTACCTCAATGTGTTTTGTTCTTTCATGAAAAACTAGATTGCGAACAAGTTTGAGAACACCTTCATTGTCTACATACATGGTGGTCGGTTTGTCCTATGGTATTCCAAGTCCTTCAAGTATGCGATGTAGCCAAATCACTTCACAAAAGCTTTCACCCACAAACGATACTCGCTTATGTGGAAGAATGAGAAACAAAGTGTTATTTCTTACTTCCCCATGATATTGGTCCAGATCCCATAAAGAACACAAATCCTGAAGTGGATTTTCTATCATCAATGTTTCCTGCATGATCTGAATCCAAATATCCTGACAAGAAGAAGTTGTCATTCTTCTTGTATTCTAGACCAAGATCTACTGATCCTTTGAGATATCTCAAGATGCACCTTGCTGCTTTCCAATGAAAAATTTGGGTTCTTACATGAACCTAGATAGATAGCTACTACAAAAGTTGATATCTAGTCTAGTGTAGGTTAGGTAAATGAGACTCCCAATCAACTTCCGATAGAGAGTGGAATTTACCGCAGGAGATGGATCTGAACGAGATAACTCGTAATTTTTCTCCATAGATGTATCAATTGGTGTGCAATCCATCATCCTGAATTTATTGAGAATTTTCTTGGTATATTTCAACTAAGAAAAAAAGATGTGATTATCTTTCTGACATACTTCCAATCCAAGACAATAATGCATCATCCCGAGATCTGTCATGTCAAATGATCGATTAAGATCTTTCTTTGTTGCATCAATCATCCTCACTAAACTACCAATGATGACTAGATCATCGACATAAACAACGACAATCACAATCTCCCCCTTATTTTTGAGGTAGAGATTGGGATCGTATGGATTTATGACAAATCCATGTTGTACAAGATGCTCATCAATTTTTATGTACCATGCCTAGGGGTGCTTGTTTGAGGCCATACAGATATTTCCTGAGTCTGCATACCTTTTCTTCTTGACCAAGTACAACATATTCCTCAAGTTGAGTCATGTAGACTTCTTCTTGTAAATCTTCATTTAGAAGGCACTTTTACATCCATCTGATGGACTTTCCAACCAAACTATGCAACTAGAGAAAAGATCATCCTAATCATTTTGATCTTAGTTATGGGAGAAAATGTCTCCTCATATCAATGCCTTCTTTTTGTGCATAACCCTTTGCTACTAGTATCTATTTATACTTATCTATTGTCCCATATTCTTTGTAATTTGTTTTTAATATCCATATGCATCCAATGGGTTTCTTCCTGGTGGAAGATCGACAAGCTACCAAGTGTTTTTTTCATCACTGAGTTGTATTCAACATCCATGGAATCTTTCCAAGATTTTGACTATAGGGCTTCTTGGACTATAGAGGGCTCATCAGATTCAATAACTCTACTCATCAAAGAAAAGTTCACTTCTTCTCTTGCTTTACTATGAGTCTCGTGGTCCAGGTGGATGTATCCAATGGAGCATCCATTCTTGCATCTCATAACATGCTAGTATACCACTTGGGCATACGTTGAGCTGTTCTCGTGGGTCGTGGTTCTATCAGATCATCACCATCATCCCCATCATCACTTTCATCATCTATGGGAACATCAACTTCATTTTTTATAACTGGTGAAGAATCTACATCATGTGAGTCTGGAGGAGGAGACTATTTTTCTTCTTCTCAAAGAACTCAACATCTCTCTGGTGTAGACTCTCTCTGGTATTTAGATCCATCAATCTATACCCAAGAGTTTCTTCACTATAGCCAATGAAAATGAGTTTCTATGACTTCATGTCCAATTTATTTCTATTTTTTTGGTATGTGCATACTTGTTTTACACCCAAATACTCTGAGGTGTGTAATAGATGGTTTCCACTTTGACCATGCTTCATGTGGCATTACTCCATCAAGAGAAACTATGGGCACTTTGTTCAACAAATACACTGTTGTCTTTACTTCTTCTTCCCATAATGTATTTGCTAGTCTAGAGTCATCGATCATACATCACACCATTTCCATGATAGTATGATTTCTTCTCTCAACAACACCATTTTTCTGCAATGTGTGTGGAGGAGGAATTTGTCGATGAATCCATGAGCTTATAGGTAGTCTTTGAACTCATTACTGGTGAATTCCCCCGTGATCTGAGTAGAAATTTTGATGTGACAACCAGTTTCATTCTCAACAACCACTTTGAACTTCTTGAAGGTTTCAAAAGCTTCACTTTTCTTGCAAGACAAAAATCCACATTTTTCTTGAATAGTCATCAACACAAAGCATGAAGTACTAAAATCTAGAATGACTCGGTTGCATTGGACCACAAAGATTGGTATGAACCAGGTCAAGCTTTCCATGAGCTCAAAAATACTCTTCTGGAATGAAGCTTTGTGTTGTTTTCCTGCTTGAGGTGAGGACACTTGTCTGTATCCTTATGGAGAGATGGTAAACCATTTACCATATTGTCTTTGGTGAAGTGTCTCGAGATACTTGAAACTAATATGACCAAGTCTCTCGATGCCACAACTATGCAGAGGTAGAGTTCTTAGCCACAAGTTCCTGATCATCTCTGTGGAAAAATCAAGCTAGAACATGCATCCCACATTGGAGGCTTTTGCAACTATTTTCGAGCCTTGTGATTTGTCTCGAATTAAACACGTTTTCTTTCGGAATGACTATCAAAGTCAATTTTCAAGTTGTGATCTAGGATTTGACTGAATAACAATAGATTTTTAGTCAACCCAGGGACATATAGTACATTTGATAATCTACAATTGTGTGAACCAAGAGGTAGAGAAATGTTCCCAATCCCCTAAATTGTGTATGAAGAATCATCACCTAACGAAACATGGTTTTTCAAGGCGTGTCCCTCATTGAAGGAAACCAAGTCTCTATGATTGGTCATGTGTCAAGTGGCTCCTAAATCAACATACCATACATCACTAGATGACGTGGAAGGTTCACTTGATCGAGCAGTGTACAAGTAGTCTTCAATATCTGAATGTTCTTCTTGCTCAACAATATTTCCTTGCTTGATGGGGTCTTCTTTTCTAGTTCCCCTTTTTTTACCCTTGATTGTAGTTTGTAATGTCCCTTGTGATATTGTTGGTGTTGAGGTCTAGAGTTGCTTGATGAACCTTTCTTATAAGTGTTATACCAACAATATTTCAATTCATGTCCTCTTTTGCAAATTGGACATTTCTTCTTTTGTTGCTTATCCCCTTGTTGATTCTGATTCTGATATTGGGGTTTTTGATAGGAATTAGGTTTTCCTTTCCTTTTCCTTTCCATTTTTGATGAGAAGAAATTGCATGCTCCTCTTCATCATCCTTATTATATAGGGCTTCCTCTTGTTGCAGTAGATTTACCAACTTATCAAAACTCACTGTTGTATCTGACAAGTTTAGGGTTGTCACAAAAATGTGGTATGAAGAAGGAGAGATCTCAGAACAATGGGAATGAAGAGCTTCATTAGTGACCTTCTCCTAGGGATAGAAGTGAAGCCCTCAACTCTATAACTCTTCTCAAGAAAGCTTTGATTTTCTCATTTTTCTTAAACTTCAGTGTGTGTAACTGACTCTACAAATTCAAATGACATTCTTGTTTTTGGCCTCATATACTATGCTTAACTTATCCCATGCTTATTTTGTTGTTTTTGCATCTCAAATGTGGGGTTGTACATCATCGGAAACTCCAAACAAGATGATTAGATTGGCCTTCTATATGATCTATCAAATTGTCGTTGTGTTGTATCAGTAGTTGATCTGGTTAGAGTACCATTCACAATAGGATAAATCTCTTCAAACTCAAGCTATGTCTTGATTTTTGTCTTCCATGCAACATAGTTGTTTCCTCTAAGTAGTTATGAATCTGGAAGAAAGAATTTGGGGGCATTGGTGCCCATTTTATAGAATTCACTGATAGGGTTAGGCTCTTATCACTCCAGTATAAGGTCTCCCAATCTATATACCATCAGTCTGATATATCGAACCTTTCTATATATGTGCCCTTCGATATACCCATCGATACGTGGAAGAAGCTCGCCCTTTCAATATACCTAGAGGTACGTGAAAGAGGCATTAATGTACATGAAAGAATTCGATACGTGGTACCAAGAAAGTACTAAAAGGGGTCTGTCGATTATTGACACCGGCTCAAATAAATATCCTCATACACGCGTGTAACTTCGCTATATACTTGGATAATTTCTTAGTTTGGATTTATGTCATGCAATCATTCATAGATGGATGGGATGGCTCATAGTGTGTGCACTATGTCCTTATTACTCCCCATCGATTTAAAGGGTTGATGCCTAGATGATGATTTGTTGCAACTATATTAGGCGTTAAGTGCAGTAGTAGTCATGATGGATTTACCCGTAAGCACTTCCCAGAGGCACTATATATACCGAATGTTGCGAATGAGATCTAGGATCTCGTGAGTGTTTTAGAACCAAATTTCACTATTTTTATTACAATTCTCTTTCCAATTTTTGAGTAGTTACAATGTTTACGGTTGACTATGGCAACTCTAAAATTAGTATAATACATTGAAGTATACAATTACATTCATTTTTTTGAAAATTGAATGACATGCAAAAACATTTTGTTTTTCAAGGCCTTGTGGCCTCCGGAGCCCAATACACCCTTTATTCCAAAAATTGTAAAAAATAGCTGAAAATGCAATTTTTAGGTATACCTCCTTTAGAAAAAGTTGCTCGGAATGAAAAAATAAGAGGTCTAGGAGAAATTTTTTTTCCCTAAAATAGGTTTTTCTCACTAAAATTTTAGGAGCCTATTTAGTCATAACTAAAGGTTTAGGTACCTCTACATTTGGCAGGTTTCACCAATTTTGCCTCAAAATGTGAATGTTTCAAAAAAAAAGTGTTGGGGTTGGGGTCGAACCCCTCACCTTCTATCCCAAAATCATTTTCAATTACCAACTTGGCTCTTATGAGTGCTTAGGCAATAATTCGAAGCAATTTGTATTTAATTTAAAATCAACATCGACTCACCTTTGGAAAACAACGATCTAACAATCGACTTGGCTTAAGAATGGAGTCCTTGTGGTAGAGTTTGAGCTCCACGTTGTGGAAAGAGGAGAAAGGTGGTTAGGGTTTCCACCCAAGCGGATCTCGATTTCCTTATGCTTTTCAATGCTTTTCTTTTACTTATGCCTTTTTCTTTATTTCTCCATCATTTTTCTCCTTTTTTTTTGTAGTAGGTTTTTGCTAAAGGCCGCGCCTTGGGAGTTGCTTTTTTTTTATTGTTGTAGGTCACTTTGGATTTTTGGTTTTGTGCAGAGGTTCGTGAGGCTAGATGGACGCTGGATTGTGACTTATCGGCCATCGATGCAACATAATACAAGGCTACTCATTTTACACTAATCGCTCAATGGAACTCAAATATTAAAAATGATTAATATCTCCATGTGCTTCTATTAATGCCGCCCAATGCAAAGTGGCTCAGATGAAGGATGGCTCGATGTGTATTATATGGTGGCTCACTTGGATGAAGAAAGGCTCAATGTTCAAAAACAACTCAATTTGCTGAGTGAAAGTGAAACCCACCGATGTGTATGGTAAATTGACCACTTGACAAAAATAACAAATCGATTAGAGTATAATTCTCAATGTAACTCAACCATCAATTCGTTCAACTTGGTGATAGAAAGCTCAATGAAAGTCTCGACTTGGAAAAAACTCTTTCAGTAGCCAAACTTGGTCTTCACTTGGATGCAGAGCTCTAAAACAACTCAATGCTTGGCTCCACATAAAACCCAAGCCTCTAATTCTGGAAAAAAAAATTATTTGTAACTAAGAATTCCTCTAGATTTAGAGGCAAAACCTCTATTGGGGAATTTTGTTTTTAAATTTTTTTCGTCGGAAGAAATTTTTCCTATTCTTGCAAAAAACATTTTCTTTAAAAGGGTGCACCTAGATATGGAACAAACATGAGGTTTGTGGGAGGCGGGGATGGGGCTAGGAAGTTACAGAGGTTGCACATGCTCTCAATTGCTACAAATGCTTCTCCAATCTCCTATATCTCTTATGCTCTCTCTTTCCACACCTTCTCTACTCACAAGTCCAGATTAACTAGCTCTGGTACCAAATGTAAAACAGGGATGGAAGCTTATAAATATTTTATTAATAATAAAATTAAGTACAATGGTGCAGGCTACAATATTTATAGATATTGGACAACCGGATACAAATAATGAAAGATGTTGCACAAGTGCAACAATAAGCCTTGATTACATAAGCTTCCAAAAGATCATCTGGGAAAGCAATAACCAACTAAATACAAACAAGTATAGTTGCAACAAATAATGCAACAAATAAACAATACTAAAATAATGTGGTTATTAAATACATAACAAATAATAAATAACCTAATACAATGCATAATTAATTAAATAAACTAAGTTTACCTAATAGGTAACAATTTTTTTAAAAATGTCAATACATCATACCGAGACTAGGCTCGAGTTTCAATCAAGCCAATGATGATATTTATTTATTTATTTAATTAAAATCTCTCGATTTTAATATTTCATGCGGATCAATTTAATTTTTTTATTTTCCTTTCTTCTCTGCATGCCTGATATTTTTTCATTGATGTGTGGAAGATCGTATCTTTATATGAATGTGTAGAAATTCAAAAATAATATTTCTTCCTCGCTGCGTGAACTACTGGTTTTTTTTGTTGGAAGACTCCTAATTTTTGTGAATGTATGGAAATGATTTTCTTAATCCTTTGGTTGCGTTTGGACTGTTCTTCTCTTGACCAATGCGTGGCCTTCTTCAAAAGCTTTTTAAACTCCCCTCCATATCCATCAATAAAGAGAGACAAATGTGTGGGAATTTGTATCTTGTTAAATTGTTTTCTTTCCTTTCCACGTAGTCTTTGGTGTAAAAACAATTAAAACAACAAATTTCTTTTGATTGTTTTCTCCTTCCTTTCTCCTACGTGGAAACTTGCTCAACAAAACCAAAATAAATATTTTTTTATTACTGCTCTCCTTCAGAAAATGCGTGGACCTTTCAATGAAAACAAAAAAATTCCTTGTTGTCTTTCCTCCCCCCACACATGGAAAATTTGTTGTTTTGACTTGCTTCTATATTTCCTTTTCATGCGTAGATTGGTCTTTTCTTCCTCCTCCGTGGATTGTTAGCTACCTCTGGTTGCGTAGTTTGTGCTTCCTTCTTGTCCAATGCATGGGCTCTTGTACAAGACAAAACAAATGGAATTTTCTCTTTGCTATGGCTGTTGTGTCTCCTCCTAGTGGCCTCTTCCAATGTTTTGACAACATGGATAATAAACAGACTTTACCCCGGCATGAGAAAGTTGTTTTTTCTCCTTGTGTGGAATCTTCATTTCCTTCTTTGGATTGTAATGCAAAAAATAATTTAGTAATTGAAAACTCAATTACTTCCGCTTTTCTAAAGAAATAAGAAACAAAACTTCCTCCAATTTGTTTCATGGGGAAATGGTTATGGGAATTAAAGAAGCTTCCTCATAACCATTTCCCTCGTTGTTGAAATAATCAATTCCTTCTTTCTTTGGTAGTGGCATTAATGACCATGGGAAAAGGAAAAAGATAACCATTCACAATGAAATGGCAAGGTGGGTTGACAATCCCCACCATATTTCCCCATGTGGGAGATCCGGAGATTTTTCGCCTGTTTGCCAATCGATTGAATTGGAAATTAGTAGAAGAAATCCCACAAGTAGGGAAATAAAAAGAATTTTCCAGAAAGAGGAAATCCGAGTATGGGAAGCCAATTTGCATCCTGTAATTGGAAGCGGAAGCTTACTTTTCCTTGGGAAACTTGTCGATTGAATTTTAATAAACATTAAATTAATATTTATTTAATTAAAAACCCAAAAATCAATAAAATTGATTTTATCAAATAAAGGGTAATAAATTAATTAAATATTAACACATTTTATGACCTAATGGAGGATTTCTTGCAAATAGAAAAAGCAAAAACCGAACGATCACAAAAGCAGACGATCGCAATAAATCATGCAAAATAACACTTTTGAATTTTTTTAAAATTTCTATGTTTATTAATTTTCTGAAGTCAAAATTAGCTGATAAAAGGTTCACACTTGACTATTGAGGGCATACTACATTCATGAACCTCACATCTTACACGCTACACATTTTACACTCTGCGTGTTTACTGTTAGGAATATCTATGTTGTAGTGTGAACATAGAATATTATGTGAGTGATTATATTATCTAGGATAATATAATATATGTTGTAATAATTATTTACATTATTTTAAATGTAATTATGAGTGGGTGAGTAAATATTGTTATGAGTTGTTGAGTAAACAACTCATTAACAATATTAGTTTTATGAGAAAACAAAATCTCATGTAAAATAACATGGAGTTGTTTTAGGAGTTATGTGTGGAGATATTTATGGAGATTATCTCTCCTTAAATATAGGAAGTACCTCTCCTATATATATGGGTGTGATAATTCCTTTATAATAGAAAGAATGAAGAGTAATATTTCAAATTTAATTTATGCAATTATGATATAGTATTTTCATTTGGTATCAGAGCAGGTATGATGCGGGAAATTTCAGTGTTTTCTTGATCAAATATGTCTCAAATAATAGCTTCTATATTTAGTTTATGGATTTGGGTTTTTATATAAATTTTTACATGGAACCAAGTGTTTATCAAGAAACGATAGCAAAAATTTCAGCATAACCCAGTTTGTATTTTTGAAGAAATATGGATTTCACTATGCAACTATCAAATTCAGCATATCAATTCTTCTACTGAAAGTTTTCTCCAATTTCTAATAATGTTGAATTGTTAATACAAAGTCTTGGCTTGCTTGGAGGTTCAAAGGTATTCTATATAAATTTTTAAAGTACTTGATTCAATTTTGTATTCTATATATTAGAAGGAGTAATCTCCACATTACTTGATCGATTAATTATGAAGAATATGAAGAAGTAATGTATGTACAAAATAAAGAAAGTACTTCATCTAAGAAAGGAAAGTTCAAACCAAAACCTTTCCCTTTTAAAGGTAAAATGAAATGCTATTACTGTAATGAATTGGGACATGTAGCCTTGAACTATAAAAAGAGGACAAAAGATCTACTTGATGACAAAATAGATCAAAAAGCTCTTTTGGTTGAAGAAGAAACTGATTGGGATGAATACTCTAAAGATGAAAAACTTTCTTGTCCTAGTGACGAGGAATTCTTATGGTAAATAGTTCACTTTTCGGAGGAAGGAGGAACATGAGGAAGGAGGAATTTTAGGGCCTCTCGTCAGTCACCAATGACGAGGCGCATATAACACCGGTGGCACATTTTAATAATATTTTTAGTTGTTTGCTTTGAGTGACGTGTGTAGAAATAAAACATGTTCCTTAACAAAGATTAAAAGAGGAGGATCTACATTTTGGATGCTAAGAACATTTGTTTACAGGAGGGAAGCTTCTACGTATGATGCTCACTGCCGTCAAACGGTCCTCTGATTGCCATACTTTATTGGAAGATTTATCACCGGTGAATAAATTCACGTGGAGAGGTGATCATGATTAGATGGTGAGCCAGAGAGGTGATCATATGCAACAAGATCTAGACAAAAAGATCTAGTAACAACTGCAAAACTCTCTCATACTCATGTTTTCAGGTGCTCTTGCCCCATGTTCACACTAAGGGGGCGAATGTTAGGAATATCTATGTTGTAGTGTGAACATATAATATTATGTGAGTGATTATATTATCTAGGATAATATAATATGTGTTATAATAATTAATTACATTATTGTAAATGTAATTATGAGTGGGTGAGTAAATATTGTTATGAGTTGTTGAGTAAACAACTCATTAACAATATTAGTTTTGTGAGAAAACAAAATCTCATGTAAAATAACATGGAGTTGTTTTAGGAGTTGTGTGTGGAGATATTTATGGAGATTATCTCTCCTTAAATATAGGAACTACCTCTCCTATATATATGGGTGTAATACTTCCTTTGTAATAGCAAGAATGAAGAGTAATATTTTGAATTTAATTTATGCAATTTGATATAGTATTTTCATTTACGATACATTTCTCCAAAGATCACACTCTCACATATCACACTACCCTATGACACACTCTTGTGCTAAGGTTCACACATGACCGTTGAGGGCATGATACATCCATGAACCCCAAATCATGCGCGCTATACATTTTAGAATTTGTGCAATTAAAAACATCTTTCTAGTATCACATTCTCACACATCACACTACCCTATGATGCACTCTAGTTCCATAGTTCATACTCAACTGCTGAGGGTCTAAATCTGAAATGAACCTCACCACACTCATTCACACTTCACGCTCTACGTTTCAATGATCTATCTTTCTAACATGCAATTCAAACCATTTCTTGATGGCCCAATCTTGTTCTAGGGTTCATTCGTGGATCACTTTGAGGGTCTTTTATAAATGAACCTCCTCTCATACTCATCCACATTTTCTCGGGGGGCACATTGCTCCTATCATTCACTTTGCATTCCATTCCATTCACATTCACATCATACTACATATCTTGGTTGCACATATTCTCTATTTTCTTATACTAGTTACATGTACACGTTGTTTCACATGCTAGACAAATACTTAGTATGCCATTATCCTTTCTATATACACACACACACACATTCACTTACTATCTAGTTGTGAATGTAGAATTTATACTGAGATATTTACATGCGCAACATGGATGCTTGCCTGCACCGTACCTCTTACCAGTCCTACAACGTCTCTTCGGGGCATCTACTTTCGTACACACTACAGGTGCTATTGTTTTATTTTATACTACTTCCTATTCTTTCTAGCACACTACTCTATCGATATATACATGTCTTGACATACTTTTTATCTTTTTAACATGTTAATGGGTGCTTCATGTGCAACATTTTATTTATAAGAACTATTTACGACCATGGCCATCTGTTACATTTTGTGTGCTCTTATCTTCTATTGTATGTCATTGTTTGCGGGCTATACTTTATGTCTTTCTTAAATGTTTTTGGCCACTTTATCCCTGATTGTATTATGACATTTTGAGTGATCTCCCATCTTTGAAACCTAATTTTCATAGTCTACATTATTTTCTTGCTTGTTAGCTTACAAATTGTCTTCTATATGTGTATTTGTCTTGTTTGCACTAGCACATATTTCTAGCCACTTTGTTTGCATGTGCCTTGGTTTATACCATGCATATTCTATCCCCCATATAGGGCATCGCCATATCGCTTTCTGTCCTCTCCTTTAGGCCACATCCTCATAGTGATGTTGCATGCACCCCAAACAAGGGGGCATACATTGGGTGAATTATTCACCCCATTCATAGTACACAGTTATAGTTTAAACCTACATAATATAGGAACAACATACTATTCAGAGTCACAAAAGGGATCAAAATTTGACTTGGGTCCTCAAAGACAAAGACATACGCCAAAGTGCCCAACTCTAGACATTAACACCTAGGCACCCCGACCTTTTTGGGTGCCTATGACCAAGGGGAAGGTACAATCACCTTCTCAAATTGGCACAATTTTCAGCAGTTTACACAGAGGTTTTCACAAAACATGCACAATCCTCCAACAATCAACATGTATTCTATCTCCTTTTTCTATTTACATTGGATCAAACTAGATAAAACTTAAACAATCCAAGATAACACCATTTACAAAGTGGTGTATAAGTTTTAGGAAGCGATCAAGATTGGAGAATAACACTAGATCTTTCTCCCCAACACTTCTTCTACCATGACATGAGATCACCCAAAAAAATTGCACTTGGCATGAGATCACCCAAAAAAATCACTCTTGGCATGAGATCACCCAAAAAAATCTCATTCTTCTACAACATCTTCATGACACTTTATATTCTTTTCACTCATCATGGATCATGTGCACATGTTCCTTTTATCATTTTGCATCTTTTACATACTTGGATCAAATTTTTAACATATACACAACTTTGACTAATCTTTCACTCTTCTTTTGTAGGTCTATCCTTAATTCACAACAAGAAACAACCATTCATCAAGTGACAATGACAACATGTACAAACACAACATGGTGTAACTCATTACGCTTTTCACCCCTAGGTCACTTCTTCTTTCCTAGCTTAGCTTCCACGCTTCATTTTTATCACTCCATGATTTTTCTTATCTCCTCAACAAGATTTCACCATCGATCTACATGGTTATCAGGTACACATCTCTTATCTACTTTATGTTATCAAGTATTCACTCAACAACATAAAGTGGGGGCAAATGTAGACACTAAATCACACACTTTGGGTACATTTCTAGGTCCTAATCACATATTACTATTCATATGATTCCTAAGTGAGAAAACTAGCAATTAAAAACTATCTTTGGCCTTTTGTCTATGTTTCATGTCTTCTTTCTGGCCTCTTACACCCTATAACCCAATCGATACTTTACTGATTTATCTTTTATGACTCTGGATACCAACGCCCAACTAGGACACCAACACATAGGCACCCTCGTCCCCTCTAGGCACCCCCGACTCTTTTCAATTTACTTTCTCCTTTGGGCATATTTTATCTTTTGGGCATATTATTTTTAAGGTTCAACCTTCAAGTTGTTAATTGTGAAATCCAACCAATGGAATCATATAAATATAAAGTTATGTGACCATAATAAGGGACCAAGCTCTAAGATATATTACTATCACCTAAGGTTTTATCTAAAAGTATTTCAAGAGAATTAAAGCATCCATCTAGCTTCACTCAAGGGAGAAGGGACTACATACACACATAGGAGGAGACGTTCATTTTTCCATCCACACATCTACTTACATTATTATATCTAGCTATTTCTCACTATTCAAATGCATCTTGCACAAGAACCACCTAAGGCATGATTTTTGAACACACACACGAGAAATGCATGGAGTCCGAAATGTAATGCAATAATCGTTTATAAGCTGACTCGGTCAGGTGGCCACCATGGTTAGATCAAATCCCTATTTGAATCTTTATCTTTTTAGGATTTGATGTGTTTTTGGGTTTTACAGGAGATCATTTATTTTACAGTTACAAATGAACTCTAGGGGCATAGTGTGACATACATGCGACAAACAACGACATTGGTGCAACATAATAAAAATCATTTTCGAGGTTCCTGCGTAGTCATGAGCACCAAGAAGCGATCTCTAATGCCTATGTGCTCTGACCTAATCTAGGTACCCCATTCTAGGCATATCCTGACAGACAATGTTTTGAGAACGGTTGTGACACTTTCCCTCTTATTCATCAATCTTCCAATCCGAGAATACTTTGGGATCAATTGTGAAATTAGCTAAGTCTTCTATTCTCTCTCTTACACCTAGGGTTTCATATTTCTTTAGCTTATTGCTTGTGTCGATATGTACTTTAACATTTATTTATTATACGTGACTCGGTAATTAGGGTTTTACAAATTCCATTATTTATTAAATCATCTACACACATAGTCTTTATTATATGTTAAAGAGAAACCATCAGGGTACTCAATATACACTTCTTCCTCCAGATTTTCATTTAGGAAATTATATTTGACATCCATTTGATACACTTTGAATCCCTTATATCTTGTATACACTAAAAACATTATAATTTCTTCCATTCCACCATCGGAGCAAATATTTCTTCAAAATCAACTCCTTCAACCTAAGCATACCCTTTATAAACCAGCCTATCCTTATTTCTTGTAACTTCTCCATCTTCATTCAATTTATTCCTAAAAAACCCACTTGGTTCCAATGACATTCTTATCTTTGGGTATAGGGACTAATTCCCAAGTCCTATTCTTTTCAATCTGATCTATCTCTTCATTCATAGCCTTGATCCAACATTCATCCTTTCTTCTTTAACATTTTTAGGCTCAAATTTTGATAAGAACTTTATTTATTTTTTCTTTTGAAGACTTACTGATTTCCTTCTTGTAGTAACTCTAGCATCCTTCTTTCCTATGATTTGATTTTTAGGATGATCTCTCCTAATCTGTCTTGATGGTGCTTTTGTGTCTTTCCTTTATTCTTCATCATCATCTTCTTCATCATTTCTTTATTCTTCATCATCATTTCTTCACAACTTATTCTTCTTCTTTAGGATCAGTCACTTGTGATGTCTCCTTTGTCTTGAGAATGGACCTCATAGGATAAGATTCATCAAATTTCACACTTGCACTTTCAACTATTATCTTCACCTTTTGTTATAGAAAATGTAAGCTAAAATTCTTGAAGAATATCCCAAAAATATGCCTTCATCAAATCTAAAGTCAAACTTACCTAGATTTTCCTCAATATTTTGATAAAGCACTTGCATCTAAAATGTTCCAAGTTTTCTGGTATTCCTTTCCAAAGTTCATATGGAGTCTTGTCACTATTTACCCTTAGTTGACACCTGTTGAGAATGTAGATAATAGTATAGATTGCTTCCTTCCAATATCCATCAGGTAACTTAGATTCATTTAGGATAGTCCTTGCCATCTCTTGAAAAATATTATTCTTTCTTTCAACCACTCCATTTTTTTGTGGTGTTATAGAGACTAAAAATTCTTCTTAATACCATGAACTCTACAAAATTCATCAAATGAATCTGACCAAAACTCACCTCTATTATTTGATTTAATACTCTTGATTCTTCCATTTTTCTCATTCTCAATGAGAGCCTTGAATGACTTGAAGACATCAAATGCATCTAATTTTTTTCTCAAACAAGCAACCCAAGTATATCTTGTATAATCATCAATTAGAAGCATAAAATAATAATCACTTGATGTACTTTCAGTTCTCATAGGTCCACAAAGATCAATGTGGATCAGTTATAGAGGGCCAATAGTAGAATCCTGTTCATGCTTCCTATGAAGACATGTTTTGCATAATGTATCTTTTGGTTTGTTGATTCTTGACATGTTTCTCACACAATTGTTAGAGTTGATTTTGACAAGATTATCAAAATTTACATGACCTAATATCATATGCCACAAACAAATATCATTCGATTACTCATGAGACACTTTTCTTTGTTAACTTCCTTCAAAATATACATGTTATTTTCAGTCCTCTTAGCTTTGACAACAAGCTTACCTATTTCTCTCTTTCTAATTTTGCATCCCTTATCATCAAAATATAGAATATAACCTTGTTTTCACATTTGACTTACACTTTGAGTAGGTTTTTCTTTAGTCCTTCAACTTATAGAAATCCTTGGTGAGGGTTTTCCATTATCTAAACTCAAATAACATCTTCCTATAGTTTTCATGGTAGAGTTATCACCAAACCTAACAAATACTAAAGAATTATTTCTCAAGAAGATAAATTTACTTTTGTCACTGTCATATGAATAAACTCCCACTATCAATGTACCATATCATATTTTCATCTTGACTATGAAAAGTAGTTTGAGTAATTTTACACTCTTCATCCTTTAGCCTTGGTATGACAAGGCCTATAACTAAAGCATGCTCTTAACTATATTCTTTTCCTTCTTCATTAAGCTTCAAAGAATATGAAAATGATGAGAATACCTCAAATATAGGATCCCATATTTCAAACCCTGAGAGTTTCAAGCAAGCTCTCAATATAATCATAGGAAGCATTTCAACTTGTACTTGTCTACTTTCCATGTTAGTGCTTTAGAAGATCTCCTTTCAAGTGATTAAACTTCTCCAAAAGGACCTACTCTGATAACAATTGTTGGAAGCACAATGGACTAAGAGAGTGGGTGTATCAGGTCCTTTAAAACTTTAACAAATTCATATTTTCCGACTTAAACCACAAACCATTGAACCATTCAATTAAATGAACATAACCATGAAAGAGACACAAGAACACAAGATATACTTGGGAAAACCTCAAGGGGAATAAAACCCAATGAAACTTCTGATTATATTACTCAAATTAATGATATTTAGTGAAGCGCCAATTTCACAAGGGGCACCAACCCCTAGTTTAATAGATCACCAACCCTACAAGGAGCACCAACCCCTAGTTTAGTGAAGCACCAAATCCACAAGGAGGCTATAACCCCTAAGATGATCAAGAACCCACTCAACCACCTTTATATGAAGATATTTGACATCTTATTGCTGCAACAACTAATGGAGATCACAATTTTATATCACACACTTCAAACCCTTTCTTCTTCAACTCACTTTATCTCACACTTTCATGACCTGATTTTACTTCAAACCCTTGCACACATGCTCTCTAAATCTCCTCATCATTTTTCTCACTTTGTCAATTCTGAATTAATACACTTTAACCACATTTACTCTCTCATGCAGCTTGCACTTTTCCCTCTTAATTCACTAGTTCAAATTTGAACCCAAAACACTTACTTTATACCCTTCTCAACTCAAAAACATAAGACAATTTGGTCCATATATCAATTATCTATACCAATAAAACATAAAAATATTACAATACATTCATAAAAACACTTATAATGGACCCATGTAGGTCGGTCATGCTCCAAGACATCAAACAAGCTCAAAAATAGCTCAAAACCCTATCACCAAAGAACTACAAACTCATAACCATGATTATTCAAGCATCCAAAGGCCTCACATATGTAAAATATGACATAAAAAAATCATCCATGCTTGTAAATTATCTTTCACCAATAAAAATATTCATAACTCTATCAAAAAGTCTCATATCCTTCTCAAAACAACTATTTTTAGGAACTAGTCTTCACCTATGGCCCTCAAGATCACACCAAAACACATCAACTATGGCATGTAACAACTCATTAGAAATACACTAACTTTTAGATCATATCAATGCTTTCTATATATCTTGAAACATCCATACATGAAAAAAAACTCACTATCCTCTTCACTAAACCGAGCTTCCCGAAATTAGTTTTGGAAACAAAAATATTTTGCACCCTTTTTGCCACATTCAAGAATTATAAATGAATTAAATAGGGAAAAATTCATCCCTCTTCACTCTCCAATGGATATAAAGCATCAACTAATTCATCTCATGCATCTTCTACCTCAATATTCTATCATGAGCAATCATATCCTAAAAACAAACAACCTTATTCTTCAAAAACTAAGCTAGATGACCTATCAAACCTCATCATCAAGAGACAAACCATATATCATTGGAAATCCCTCTGAATCTACTTTCCATAACACCTTACATTTCCTCCCATCTCTAAAATTGCTCAAAACTACCCTTTTTGGTCTCAAGGACCAGTCTTCATAAATAGGGAACAATTTTCCCTCTAGGACCTCAACCATGATCTAAAACTATCATGGACATAAATTAAAACTCCTAGGATAAAAAAATTTGATTTATTCCATACCTTCTTTGGAAAACATTTCCTCAAACTAAACATCTTCAAAAACTTTCCTGTTTGAGTGGGATCCACAAATCATCACATGCTCTATCATACATTTCTAGAAATATGGAGCAGTCCTACACAATATCCAATCATCATAACAAGGTTCGTTTTAAGATACCTCTTAGAAATCGGAGGTGGAAAATACCTGCAAATATCCTTGGAACCGGTTTCACGAGAAGGCAAATTTTTGTGGGTCCGATGCAAAGAAAATTTTTGCCCGATTTTTAAGTGGTGGGACAGAAGGCTGCAGACACACTATAGATATTTGCTGACATGCACTTAATTCCTCTACACTCCTGTCACATGTCAACAAACTCTCCCTGTCGCGCATCAACAAACTCTCCTTATCACGCGTCAACAAACTCTTTGTCACACATCTATAGCCTCCGCCCTCATGTCGTGCATTTACTGTACTTGATAATACATATGCCCCCAAGTGGTATGAGTGAGCTAGTAGTGTTCTACATGGTGAATAATATAGGATTATATAGGGGATATTTTCAAGGGTAGGCAAAGCCGACCCCTAAAAAAATTAAAACTGTAATTTTTAGGCGAACAGGTCACTGACCCGCGCTAAAAATTCACCTTTTCAAATTTTTCAAAAATGGAATATTCACCATATTACAAATATTCACCACTAAAATTATCCCCGCATCATAATATAAATAAAAATCAATCATAGGCACTTACCATGAAGAGCTCTCCTACCACTTTTGACCTAGGGTTTTAAACTCACAAAAAGCAATTTACCTTTGTTAACATTCGTTCATAAAAATATGATGAAGAAATGAGATCATTATTTTTTTAAAATTATGTTATCTCAATGGAAAAACATCCTGAAAGCAAAATGTACTATGCAAATCACACAATCCACAATGAGCATCAGTAGTTGCAATTTGAGCTGGAAATCACTCTTTCTCAAAATCTTTCTTAAAATCACCTAAAACATCATAACTTGAAAAATATTCCTCATAATGACTATAAATTTTTCTCACACGTCTATGAAATGTCTGTGCACCATCTCCAATCATAAAATTATCTCAAATAGGTCTTCATCTTCATATCCCATCTCATTTGTATGACTAGCCCTTAGGGTTTTACATGGTTTAAGCTAGGTCATAGTAGAAGAACCTCATACCTCATCATGAAACCTCTCTAAAAGGCCCTAACACACCTAATACAACATGTATTACTCACCTACATACATCCATGATCTCACATGGCTCTATACCTCATCCTCATGCCTCATTTGGTCTCTAAGCACCTAGACTAGGTCTAGATGTGTACTGTAATTGAGTCTTCCACCTGTACCTACATTATGAAAAAAATGTTAGTGTCTAAAAAATATCCATCCATTCTCTCTATGCCTCTAACATGCTTCTCAAGTTACCATATAACTCCATCCACCATGATCTAATACCTAGGCTAGCCATGTCACAAAATTAGGCTTGTTATACCAAGCCAATCTCACTAAATCCATTCATGCAATCATGAAACAACCCAAATCACCTTGAAATCATCATTACTAGCATCCTATGACACTTCTCCATCATCCTATTTTTCATTAATGAGATTTTACATCAACGATAACACCTATACTTGACACATTCCAACACCGACAAGAATGTGTGTATGAAAGAAGCCTTTTATGATAGTGTTTTAGGTAGATTAAGAAGATGAGAAAATATGAATCAAGCTAAGAAGGAGGATGAAAAGAGAAGATAGAGGGTTTGAATAAGAGATCACAAATTGTTGTGTGAGACAACTAGAGAAAGGTGATAATTTTTTTGAAAATTCTTAGTTGTTGATTAACAAAATAGGGATTTGGAGCTTCTTTGCAAGTTGGAGCTTGCAAAAGGTCAAGTAGGAACTTGATTGAATTTTTGGGAGTTGTAGCTTCCATGCAATAATAATCTTGTTAAATTTCAAGTAGGTGCTTGGCTAAATTTTGGAGTTGTTGCTTCAAGTTGAGTGATTGCTCAACAAATTGTAATATTTTTAATCCTTATAGGACAATTGTCCACAATAGTGCATTGATTTTTAGTGGGTTTTTCTCCCTTAAGGGTTTCCCATATTGAATAATTTGTTCACATGTACTTTATTTCAATTTGCATAGGTATTAATGTCATGGTATTCTCATGGTAAAGACTAATCAATATTGAATGGTTTGCTAAATTATTGAAATGTTTTCAAAGTTTCAAGAAACATTGATTCACCCCTCCCCTCTCAGTGCTTGTGTTTTCCAAAAATTGGTATCAGATCCAGGTCCTCTTAGAACAATTTTTACAACTTGGAGGATATCATTAAATGAGTAAATTAGCTAAATCATTTTTAAAATTAAATTTGAGATTGTTGAGTCCCTGATTAATGGATTGAAAAAGGAAATCAAGTATATGGAAGATGAACATGGTCAAGCCCTCAAAGAGATAGAAGATCTAGTTGAGAATGTGTCAAAATCCCTGAAAGACAAGCAATATTATTTCTTCAAGAATGAATAAGAATTGAGAATCTTAAAATCTGAACTAGAAGATGCAAACAATAGATTGAATATGTATGGAAAACTAAAAAAGAGCTCAAAAGTTCTTGATGAAATTTTGGAGAGCCAAAGAGCAAGGGTGACAAGACATGACTAGGCTTCAAAGGAGAGCCTATGGAGAAGTTTGAAGATGACAAGGTTGGTCCAAGAATACTAAAAACATGTAGAAGGTCAAGGAGACAAATTTAAGAAGGCCTAACTTAGTCAAGCAACCTAATGCATCAAGGTATGAAGGAATGTTTAATGGCTATTGCTTAAACTGTCATAATTTTGGACATAGAGCTAAGGAATGTAAGAAGCATGTCATATATGACCATCCATGGAGGGATAGTAGAGATGAGAAATCAAGGAATGTAGTTTGCTTCAATTGTCAAGAAAAGGGACACACTGCCAAATATTGCTTATATGAACCATATAGCCAGTTTTGGAGAGAAGAAGACTCAAGAGGTATGAATAAGATGGTATGCTACAATTGCAAAAATTTGGACATATTTCTAGGAGGTGTCATAGTGAAAAGGATGATAAGTATAGTTGCAATCTTATTTCACATCTATATAGAAGAAAGAATCAAGTTTTGTGTTTCAATTGTCACAAATTTGGACATTTTGTAAAACATTGCTATCAAAATGAATATGCTAGGCATAATAGTGGAGATCAAACATTCAAAGGGAAAGCTAATAAGGCATTCAATATGAATAATAATCCTATAACCGAATCTAAGTCACTCGACTTGAGATAGTCACTGAAAAGAAGAAGATTGAGTATGAATACAAGGTCAAGGAAATTAATTCCGAGACTAAAGAGGAAAAACATGATGAGAAGACAACATGTGAAGATGATAGAGATGAGAAGAAATAAAATACAGTCATAGGATATACTAATATAAGAAAGGCATCAATTTTTTTGATAGAGCTAAGAAGGAAGAAGATAGACCTAATGCAAGCCATGAACAACTTTTACCCCAAACTGTGATAGAGCAAGTGAGAAAAACATCATATATGTTTGTCAAGACTTTTAATAGAAGAAGATATAGGTGATGAAATTTTCACACCTAAATAGAAATATAAGAATAATGAGAAGGTTTCAAAGGAAAAAAGAGATAAGATAGACTCATCAATCTCTTTTGATGACTATTTATTATTTTAGTGATCTTACAAGCATGATGAGTCTCCTCTAGGCTTCTAGGAGACATGAACTATCTGAAACAATCATGGTGCATTATTGAAGTGCATTACCATAAATAGGTGCTGATCAAATTATTATCATGTTAAAAATGTATGAATAGTTGAAAGGTATGTCTCGCTTAATCCCTTTCTTTAGGTCTATATGCAAGTTGGATCTATGTAAGGTACTTGAAGGTCACATTTGTTCATCCATGTAAAGAAAAATATTTTCATGACCTTGTATAAATTTTCAAAGCCTGATATCAAGCATGTCTAGTATGTATAAATTTTTTGAAGATCTATCTCGAGTGTCCAAGAAAATAAAAGTGTGTACATTGAGTTACAAGGTCTTTGTTGTCATAACTAGTGGATGTTGTCAAAGATAAGTCTTCAAAGGTGAAAGCATTCATAAAAGAGTTCTGATTAATTGGATCAAAAGAGTTATATTCTAAAGTTTGAATAGAATTTTTGAGAATTTCTCATGCTCTTGTATAGGTTAGTACATCTATCATTAAGAGTGTCATGTTGGAATGTGTTTTCTATCTTAGTCTTCAAAGTATAGAATCATAAAAAATGTTAAGGTTTGACAAGGTATATAACAAGTTTGTTTAAGTCTTACGTGAATGTCCTTGCGATGGAGAGAGTGTGTGCACTTGTCATGGTTATCCAAAAGTTATCATAGTGTTCAAAAATAAAATGGTCCATGGTTCAAGAAGAAAGTGTCTAGTCACATGATAATCAAATGTACAGATGCTCTGATGTGTTGTATGCCCCACAAGGTGTTGAAGGTACACCCCAACATGAAAGAAAAGAAGATGTCATTAAGTATCGGTGAACAAGTATAAATCCTACTAAAGGAATTCTCCATAATCATCAAGCCATCAAAGTAAATCAATTCTTGTGTAGAAGAAAGAGGTATACAGTCAAATCTTTGTGAGAGATAAAAGAGAAGCCTAATCAGAAGAGATTGGTTTTCAAGTCTTTTGGTGCAAAACTTAAGGATAAAGAGCTCATGAAATCGATCAAGGTGTCTTGGGCCCATTGAATTCTATGTAAGAAATGTAAATTAGCTCGAGGTATGGGTATATAATTCATTGTCTCATATTAATTCATGAAGTTATATATGTGCTCGGTTTGATTTTGGAGTAAACATGGTAATATTGCTCACATGGTGATTCTAGTCGGTTTTTCAAAGGATATCTGTCTATATAAGTTTCAAGATCAGTTTATCGAGCCTAATTTGATTGTTAAGTCCAAAATTTGGTCTCAATAAAAATCGGTGTTTGTAAAAGAGTGTCAAATGTGGTTACAGTCCTATGTGAAGTGATTACATGATGTTGTTATGGTTGATCACTCATTTAATTTTGTGGTCTTCAAGATATGTTAAGATGGTAATATGTATGGATGTTTATCATTATACTAAAAATCTGAAAATAGTGTGTTCTATGTCCATTCACCATACCTTGGATAAGACAGGTTATAGAGGTTTGAAAAGATGAGTTTCTCGATTAAAATATTTGATTGAATGACCAAGTATACGATGAAGTTATTAGTCTCTAAAAGATTATTGATATGTCTCTTGAATGATGATATATCTTTGAATGAGGTTATAGGATTTTTAAGGAGAGTTGAAGTTGGACCAAAGAGATGGCACATTCATGAAGCAATTTTTTTGCATGTGTGACCTACTATGATCATCATGAGCCGAGACGATGCATCCCGTGTTAGGAAATAAGGGATAAATATTATGCAGAACAATCCCACATAATCACAACAGTAGAAACTAAAATGTAGAATATATTACAGATATGAAATTAAAGGTGCAAAAAATAAAAGAACACAACTTAAAGACAATATTTAACATGGTTCACCCAGATCTGGGCTACATCTACCAAAACAACCATTCCTTTTATTCCATCCAAAAAATACAAGAAGGGATACACCCTACAAAAAAATCCATTGTAACTTCCTCTTCTCTCTATTACAAGAACCTCCACACAATTACAATGAAAAATAAGAATACAAAATGAGCCACACCTCACAACCCTTTTAGGGAAACAAAAAAAAACCACCCTAACCTATATCGTTAGATTTATGACCTAATAATTAATGCCCCGTATTTTACAATGAATAAATACATATAAAATTTTGCAGCACCCTTGACCTCCTATTGGGGAACATAGCCCCTGAACCTTGCAAAGGGGTTACCCCCTTGACAACCCCTAGGTTATGAGTGTTAACCAATAAAATCAGGCTCCACAACCAACAATCTCCCACTTGAGACTGATCACAACAACTCCACCGCTAATGCACCCACTTGAACAAGATTCCACTTTGGACTTGACATGTTTCTCATCTTCAAAATCATCCTTAAAGACCAACTGAAGTCTGAAAATAGCTTCAGTTTCTCCCTTATGACCACCTTGGTCATCATATATGTAGGATTCTGACTGGTATGAATCTTCTCCATCTTCAATTTCTCTTCCTCTAAAGTTGTCCTGATGAAATGGTACCGTATATGTATATGCTTCATCCTAGAGTGGAATGCGGAGTTCTTCGCTAGGTGTATAACACTATGACTATCACTATGCAGCTTCCCCAACTCCTTCTTGTGCCCCAAATCGTCAAGAAACTTATGTAACCAAATCATCTCCTTGCTAGCCTCTGTAGCAACAACATACTCGGGTTTTGTGGTTAACAAAGCCACAACCTTTTTTGTATTCATGAAATCCATCTCACCATTGTTCCACGTACAATGAAAATATAACATGTCGTGTTCCTCCTACTATCTACATCTCCTCCCATGTATGAATCTACATAACCACACAAAGTGGTATCTGATCCACCATAGCACAAATGATAACCCCATGGTCCCTCTCAAATACCGAAGGATCCACTTTACTTGCTCATCGGTTCTCTCTACCTGGATCACTCATAAACCTGCTCACCACTCCCACTGGATGGGAAATATTTGGCCTAGTGCATACCATGACATACATAAAACTTCCAACCTCTTATGAGTAAGGTACCTTGGACATATGATATATGTCTTCCTCGGTCTTGGGGCACTTTGCTCCTTTGATAATTTGAAGTGGCCTACCAAAAGAGTAGTAAACTAGTTTAACAACATGTATACTAAACATTTCTAAGACCCTATTAATGTACTATTCTTGAGATAAATAAAACTTCCTCCTTCCTATCCTGAGATATCCTCATACCAAGGATTTGTTTAGCTGCCCCCAAAATCCTTCATAAAGCAAAGGAGTCACTTAGATGCTTCTTGAGTACTTTTATTTCCTGCATGTTTTTACTTACAACCAACATGTCATCCACATACAAGCACAAAATAATATAACTACCATCCACAAATTTCTTTATATACACGTAATCGTCAAATGACATCTAAAGTAACCTTGCTCCATCATGAAGTTATCAAATTTCTTATACCATTATCGTGGAGTTTGTTTCAAGCCATACGCTTTCTTATTTAGTTTACACACCATCTCCTCTTTACCTTTAACCTCATAGCCCTCTCAGCCACTTTGAAAATATAGATACTCCTCCAAAGAACCATGAAAGAATGCATTCTTTACATTTAGTTTCTCTAAGTGCAAGTCTTCTTCTACCACTATTCCAAGAATAGTTCTAATAGAAGTAATTTTTACAACTAAAGAAAATATTTCATCAAAATATTTACCTTTCTTCTGTGTAAACCCCTTGACCACTAGTCGGGCCTTGTATCTTTTCTTTCCTCCTTCTTCCTCTTTGACTTTGTACACACACTTGTTCTGTAATTCTCTTTTTCCTTCAGTAGCTTCACAAAATCCCAAGTATGGTTCTCCATGAGAGACTGCTTTCCTTATCCATGGCTTGCTCCCATTGCTTCATGGCATCTACCTACATTTCTTCATCAAAGCTCTCTGGCTCTCCGTTATCAGTGAGTAATGAAGAATTAAAATAAGGATAAAAACATTTAGGTACCCTTCTTACCCTAGAATACTTCCTCAATATAGGAGTTTGGGGTTCTTGAATTGATTCATGTGTCACTTTCCCACCTGGAAGATCCTCTAGCACTACATATTATTTCATGGATTCTTCCCTGTTTTCCTACAACTATTGCTTATTCATAACTTTCTCATTTAATACCACATCCCTTGATCGAATGATTTTCTTGTCCTTAATACTCCAACATTTATATCCAAATTCATCACCACCATAACCAATGAAAGTGCATTTATCTGATTTAGCCTCTAACTTGGTCCTATCATCCTTGTCAATATGGACAAACACCTCACATCCAAATACTCTAAGAAATGAATAATCAACCTTCTTACTAGACCAAGCCTCCTCGGGTATGCCTCCATCTAAGAAACTTGAGGTTCCTCTGTTTATTAAGTACATAGTTGTGCTCACCACTTTTCCCCAAAAGGCAAGAGGCAGTTGCATGTAACCTCATGCTCCTAGCTCATTCCATTATTTTCTTGTTCATCCTTTTTGACACCCCATTCTACTACAAAGTTCTCAAAACTTTCTTTTTCCTATGGATTCCATTCTTTGAACATTAATCATCAAAATAACTATTGTAATACTCCCCTCCATTATCTCGACTGAGACATTTTACCTTAAGACATTTTTATTCTCTACCAAGGATTTCCATTTAACAAAAGTGTCGAATACATCATATTTATTTCTTATACAATATACCTAAAATTTCCTTTTTACGTCATCAATAAAAGTGACATAATAATTTGAACCCTAAGAGATGATACATGAGTCGGCCCCACACATTAGAATGTTCCACTCAAACTTAGTCTCTTTCTTTGTAGGTCCAACCTTGATAAACTTTACCTATTTCTATTTCACATATACGTGGTGCTCATAGAAATCAAAACTCATTTCTATAAATCTAGGAAAAAAATTTCTCTATGATCTACATGCCCTTATGGCTCATATGACCGATCCTATAGTGCCACAATGTTGTATCTACGTCCCTAAGCCATAAGATTACAAACATTAGTGCTACCAAAGTGGTTAAATACAAGGTTCCAACCTTCTTTCCTTTGCCACCACAAGAGCACCCTTGGTAACCTTCCAGAGTTCTCTCGCAAATGTCACAAGACAACCATCATTTCCCCACTACCCCGACGACACTATGTTTTGTCTTAATGCAAGCACATGTCTAACATCCTTCAATAGACATGTGTTCTCATTCTACATCTTTACTCGAACACAACCTTTTCCAAATATGTTGTAAGGCTCATCATCGGGAAGATAAATATTCCCAAAATCTTGTTGAACATAATCAATAAAATAATGCCTATGTGGAGTACCATGGAAAGAATCCCTCTAATCTAAAACCTCATATTCAACAATATTATCCAAAGAAAGAATCAAAGCATCCTAGTAAAAATTACCTATTGCCACATTCACCTCCTTGTTTTCTTCCCGTTGTTTGTTATTTTCCCAAAGATCCCAACATTCCTTCTTTGTATGTCCTACCTTACCACAGTGCCAACATTCCATCTTGCTTTTTGATTTTGACCTTTCTGATCTTTCAATTTTCCATGGCTCCCTCTATTCTTTTGTCTCCCTCTAGTTTCCACCATCAAATCATTCACTAAAGTAGAAGATTCCCTAGATATTTTTCTTCGCATTTCATTTCTTAGAATCACCCCTACAACATCCTCAAACTTCAACTTTAAATTAGTTGAAACCAAGTTGCTTACCGCCATTACCAAAGTTATTCCAACTCTCGTAAACAACATGAAATTAATAAATCCCTAAATTCTTCATCAAATTCTATTGTAACCGAAGATAGCATATTAAAAACCGTATTAAAATAATTCAAATGATCTGCTAATGAACCATTCTCGACATCTTCACATTGAACAAATTTTTCATTAAAAATATCTTATTAGAGGCGAGAGGGTTTTTCATATAACTTCCTAATGCATCCATGAGTTCATTTGTAATCTTCTCCTTTGAAACATTAAATAATACCAAAGATGCAAAACATAGCTAGATTGTCCCGAGTGCCTTTGTATCCAATACTCCCAATCCACATACGACATGCTCAAGGGTTTTTTCCCTATTCCGGTCAATGAGAACATAAAGATCCTTATGATAAAGGTAATCTTCAATATGCATTTTAAAAAGACTAAAATTATGCCCATTGAATTTATCAACCTTTGATCTTCATCATTTGCCATAGCTCCCACTCAAGCTCAAAATTTCCCCATGATTCAACACTTTAGAAAACCAACCTTTCTTTGAAACCAATTTTTAGGAGATAAGGGATTAATATTAGGCGGAATAATCACACAAAATCGCAAAAGTAGAAACTAAAATGTAAAATATATTATAGATCTGAAATTAAAGGTGCATAAAATAAAAGAACACAACTCAGAGACAATATTTAATGTGGTTCACCTAGATACGGGCTACATCCACCAAAACAACCAGTCCTTTTATCATGTCCAACAAAATACAAGAAGGGATACACCCTAGAACAAATCCATTGTAACTTCCTCTTCTCTCTATCACAGTCTCCTCCTCACAATTACAATGAAAAATAGGAATACAAATGAGCCACACCTCACAATCCTTTTTAGGGAAACAAAGAAAAAAACCACCCTAGCCTATACTAGTTAGATCTGTGACCTAATAATGAATGGCCTAGATTTTACAATGAATAAATACATATAAAATGTGGCTTTTGGGGGTGCTTCCCAGAACCCCCCCAAAGCGCACAACACCAAACCCCGTAAGGGGGTACCCCTTACTACCCCCATGCTATGAGTGTTAACCAATAAGATAAGGCTCCACAACTAACAACCATATTTGTAAAGAAAAGATGTGAATTTATCGAGGTTAGAGTCTCAATACATGAAGAATTAGGGCTAAATGGAGGACTGCAAACTTATGCAAAGACCTCATATTTTGAGATGTATCCTTTTGAGGTCATTCATGGTGATGTGTTAGATCTTATAGGTACATTTTAGGTGTGAGCATGAGTTTATTGATTTTACATATTGATTCATTAGATCTTAACTTATGGCTTGTGGTAAATTGAGAATGTCCATGTATTTTGAAGGAGTTATGAAACATTTTAAATCCAAATTAGATCTGTGAAAGATAAAAAGATGAGGGTTTTAGTTAAAAAGCATGGCTACATGTCCGATAGTGAAGATGTTATGGAACCTCGAGGTAGGGAAGATTATTAAAATGTTCAAGTAAGTATTTTAAGAGGGTTTCACAATTTGCATAATTGATCATAGAAAGAAAATGGAAAATATCAAGATAAGGATAGTTGAATCCTTGAAACAATCACCTACAGTCTGAAATACTAATATACAGTGTCTCGAGGAAGATGTCTCAAGAAGGAGGATTTATCTATGACCTTCAAGTAGGTGTCAAATGAGACTAAACATTAAGATTGAGTGATGTTGGAAAGTAATTTGACAAAGGGAGTAAGTGTTACAACCAAGAAGGTTATTATATCACACAAAGAAGTAATAAACACTAAAAAGACAATTGAGAGAAGAGGTGGTGAGGATAGTTTACCTATATGATATAAAAACAAGGTATGAAGTCTAATTTTTGGCATACAAATTCAGATATAGATGACATAATCTCGGGGGATCCATAAGGGGTTATTTAATGTGCTCCATAGGCTTTGGTAGCAAGGTAAAAATGGGATATTTTACTTTGATAGGTTGGCTTAGGGACCTAAGTCTTAAATATTTCCTATAACCAAAGATATGGAGGAATTAAGCCTAGTTTTTAGTAATTTGATTTGAGAAAGGCATATTTGTAAATTAGAAGGATGCCCTTACTCAAAGATCAGTTGTTGACATGTGTATGTTCTTTAAATGCATCTATCTAGGGGAGATACAACGACTTTAGTGTCATAATGAGTCTAAAAACAAAATTAAAGAAGGAGAGACAAGATTATAAGCTTGAGTGATGAGTTTGGTTGATGTTTCCAACCAATAAGGGTCTAAAAAATTTGATGAAGAAGAATACCATGAGCTAAAGACATGCACTTTTTCATTAATGTAAAAAGGGGAGAAGAACCAAGAGGTTTTCCATCAATGAAAAAGGGGGATATTATTGGCATGTGAATGTTGAGTTTTCATTGATGTAAAAGGAACATTAATGACAAAGTAGGATGAAGGAGAGCAAGAGGAAGCTTGGAATGAGTGTGACAAGGCATGACATGAGAACACCTGATTGAGACTTAGCTTCTTGAGTAGCTAATGACTAGAAGAGGCATAATGGTGATGTGATAGCATGTCAAGATGATGTCATAGAAGGTTTAATAGGTATGTGATGAGGAAATACAATCAGAATGATGAATACAAGGGTGCATGAGTGGAATTAGTGTGACTAGCTCAGCCCAGTAGGCCTAATCCTTAGTCCTAGTTAGAAAGATGACCTGGAATGGTTGAATGAAGGAAAGAGATAGATGTAGAATCATAAGGCTTGGAAAGCATGAAGAGAGTGAGTTAAGAAGAGATTGAGGCATGACAAGCATACACAAAGGTTGAAACAGGCTCAACTAGGCCTCATTCTGAGACCTAGTACAAGCACAACTTGGGGAATGGTGCAAAGCAAGCTAAGGCAGATGAGTTCAAGCATGAGGATAATGTTGTGACATTGTAGAGGACATGTGTAATATAATTTAGGCCATAATTCAGCTGATAGAAGCATATTCAAGGATGTTTGGAGGCATGTTCTTGAGGGATAGGCAGGAAAGCATGAGGAAATCAAGGCGAGTTATGAGTTCTAGGTGTGTGTAGAGAAAATGAGCATTGATACATGTGAATAAGGTCAATACAGCACTGTAGTCAAATTTTCAAATCAAAACTCCAAGGGAGAAGCAAGAAAAGTGAGTGTAAGTCCTATTGATCTCTCAGAATGGTTGTTTCCAACTTTAAGGTCATGTTTGATGAGCTCAATTTTACATGAAACTTGTGCATGGTGACCTAATATTTTCACCAAAGTTAGGGCATGTAATCTTGTTCATTTTTCAAGTGGAATGAGGAACAATGATGGCCTGATATTTATGAACGATGGCTAAGAAGTTAAACTACTCCAAACCCTCCCAAAACCCTACCTCTAGAGCGATGGATAAGAAATCAATATTTTAGTCATAAAATCAATTGGGAAAGTTGAGTTAGTGACTTGGGCATGTAGAGGACTCCTTTTACTTCAGTTTGGTGGTATTTTGTTGCTTCAAAGTTAGTAGGTGGTAAGGTTCTTGAATAGCTCTATGTTGCAAAAAAATTTCTTGTACAATCTTGTATAAAAGGTTTCATGTTGGCTAGTCTGGTGTGGACACAAGCTTGGGAGGTACCCCAACTTCTCATGAAAATATATGGGTAAGCACAATGTAAAATTTTGATGAACAATGTCAAGCTAGAAGGCCTGTCCGCTAAAGGAATATAGATGCAAAAACTAGTCATGGCGTTTGAGAGAGACCTGATGTGAATTCTTGTTTTGGGGCTCCAATATGGGCTTGAGTAGTTGAAAGAATTCCAATATGACTTGATGAAGCCCATAACTTGATATAATGAAGTGATTAAATATCCTAGTTCAAATGACCAAACCAATCAGTATTGCTATGTCAAGAAGGGTTAAGAAACTTAGTTAAAAGTGTGCATTTATCCACTTAACCTAAGAAAATGAGTGTTTGAAATTGAATTATAGGACTCATGTGAAGTTTTCAAGGTGTTAGTTTGGTATGAAAGTAAAGGTTGAAGTGATATAAGTCATCAAGAACAAGACTAGTTCTTGTGACTTAATATCTAGTGTGAATAGTTTGAAGAATGCATGCAAAGTGAACTCATATACCTTGAAATGGTGTAATTTGTGGGTTTTATAAGCTGAATGAGAACTATTTCTCTCAAGAAAATTGATTTATAAGTCATGATTAGGTGTATCAATTTGTAAACTTTCTCATTTGATGAAGACTATGTTTTTGTACTTGCAAAACCCATCAAGACCTCATTTCAATCAATGTTGTATGATGTGAATGGAGATAATAGAGCCACCCCATGCCTTTGAAGGTGAATCATATGTCTTAAAAAACTCTCTCCAAGATTTAGAAGGTTTTGAAAGTGCATGCATCAGTGGTGATTGATCATCCTTGTGACTGTGTTGTTTGATCCTCCATGACTATGAGACCCAAGCTGCGATGAAGAGTAGAAATGACATATTGTGCCTTGATATGTAGGGTACCAAGTATGTGATGATGAAAAGGAAATTTTGAAGTGCTCTCCTTCCTGATTATAGTGCATGATATGAGCTAAAAATGTAGTTCTAACTTTGATTTAGAATATTGTGTTTTGAAGGTCTTAGACCTTGATGTGCATGAGAGATTTAATGAAAGTTGAAGTTGAAACAGAGAGTTGTAAAGCATGTAAAGGATTTAGAGAGTAAGAGGAAGGATCTTGTAATGTTTACAACTCATCATGGCATCAGTTATATGGCCTAGAATAGCTAGAAGACAAGAAGACCTTGCCAAAGAAGAAGACAAACTGACATGACTGTTACAAATGAAGAATGTAGATGTCGATTTGGAATATCACCAGAGATTCTAGTGGTGTGGTCAGTTTCAAAAGGTTTCTAAAATTTCTAATAGGTTTGAAAAGCATCTTGATATTTCATGAAGGATCTGCATTAGCAATGACCAAGACTACAAGTGAAATGATTGCATTGTAATAACTATAGATGATGTTATGTCAATCTCCTTTTACAAGTTTAAGAGAAAAGGAGATGAAGAGTTGGAAGGTGAAGTGTAATTTTTGTAAGAGAAGGTCATCCCCATGGATATGAGATAATGCATGTGTATGAATTTTATTTTTGATGACTATGTTTTCAAAGTAGTATGAGGACATGAAAAACAAGGAAAATCAAGGAGCATGTGAAATGCCTTTATGACTATAATTTTTGCAGCAATATGTATAGTTGAGAGAGTAGGTGTTTGAGGTTATTAACCAAAGAGAGAATCCTAGAAAGAATGTTTTTATGAAAGAATCCTTTTATGATATAGTGGTTTGCAACAGATTAAGAAGATGAGAAAAGAGATGAATCAAGGTGAGAAGGAGGGTGAAAAGAGAAGATAAAGGAGCTGAATAAGAGATCACAATTTGTTGTGTGATATAATTAGAGAAAGGTCATCAAAAATTTGAAAATTGTATGTTTTTTCTTAGAAAAATATGGAGTTGTAGGTTCCTTTACAAGTTGAAACTTGCAAAAGGTCAAATAGGAGCTTGACTGAATTTTTGGGAGTTGGAGCTTCCATTCAAATAAAAGCTTTCTAAAGGTCAAGTAGGTTCTTGGCTAAATTTTAGAATTTTTCTTCAAGTTGAGTGGTTTCTCAACAAATTGAACTCTTTATAATCCTTATGGGACAAATTTTCCCACAATAGTGCATTGATTTCAATGGGGTTTTCTCCCTTTAAGGGATTCCTACATTAAATATTGTGTTCATGTGTAATTGCTTTTCATTTTCTTAGGTATGAATGTCATGGTCTTCTCATGGTAAATACTAATCAAGATTGAATGGATTACTAAGTTATTGAAATGTTTTCAAATTTTTGAGAAGCACTGATTCACCCCTCCCCTCTCAGTGCTTGTTTTTTAACAGATTATGCTAACTTGCTTCATTATAGTCTTGAATGCCTACAAAGTCTTCTCATTCATATAGTTAAATATAATACAATTCATTACCTCAATATCTCAATAATTCCAACATACCTACATGGATATGGCTTCATCCTTTGTTCAATCTCCTTTAAACCACCTTCTCTACATGCTTCATGAACATGTACAGTCTTATCTTTCTTGTAACAACATTCACTAATCCATACATCACATGCATCAATCAACAATTAACATTCACACATGGTTTCACAACATTTTTTTCCTAGTATAACTCAAGAATTTCTTATTTGAGATATCTATTCATGAAGGTTTACAAGAATTTTGATCACTTGAATCTATAACAAACTCTCTTTTACCCTCCTAAAACTCTATCTATACCATTTTCCCCTTCCTCATTCAAATAAATTCATTAAAGGATCAAATGAGGTAGTTAGGTTTCTAATTAGCTAACTCAACTATGGTGAGAGTGACTATAGTTAAGACTTATAAATGATCCTTGAAAATCATTTATGACACTTATTCATTCTAACCTATCACTAAAACCACTAGAAACAACATAGGTAATTTCAAATATTTGAATTGGTGGTTTTGGAGGGAAACTCCAAAATCACTTTATTACATGACAAAAGAGGTCTAAATGGACTAGAATCCATTCCTAAACACCTAAAAGGACCTCCAACACCTAAAACACTTATGAAAACCAAAATTTGACTATTTACAAGAAATGATGCTCCTACATCATACTCCCCAAGTGGGAAGATTTGAGCTCCTACTCAAACTTAGTTTTCTTTCTTGTTTTCCAATTTTTTTGCTTCTTTGTTTTGTTTCTAATATTCTTATGTTTTCTCCATTTGTCATGACTCTTCTTTATCTTTTCTTTGTTTTCTTTGCTTCTTGTTTTATTCATTTCCATGCATTTTTCTTGTCTTTGTCTTCATTCTTTCTCTTCTTTTCACCTTCAACTCTCAAATGATATATGAAATCAAGTTCATGCTTGTCTTCATCTTCCCATGGATTCTTCCAAACTGATTCAACTTGGTCTTCATCTTCTTTAACTTCTTCTTCTCCATGTAATATCTTCAAAAGTGCCTTTTCTCGCTATTTTCTAGTCTTCTTCATCTTTAAACAACTCTGAATTTTTGATTCCATCATGATTTCTTGCCAAATAACTTCTTCATTTTTGTAAGTTCATTATCCTTTTCATTTATTATTTCATCTTTAGCTTCTTGATTTTTTATGTCTTCTTTCAATGTAATTTTTATAGTCTTCGTACTTCTTTTGATTTATCTACATTTGCACATGAAAATGAAATATTATAATGAAAACATGGAGGTCATATAGCCTCTTAAGAAGCTCATTTAAAGATCTCTTCTTCATCTTCTTTCATTTGTTGATATTATTCACTATTTTTCTCTTCTTCTTCACCTAACATCATACCCACTTCTAGAAAGAAAAAAATGATTTTTATAGATTTTTGTTTTCTTCTTTCCTCTCATTTTAAAGCAATAAATTTCTTCTTCCTTCTCTCTATAAGCCACTCAATGGGCCATTGCACTCTTTTCTTCATACTCCATCCAAGAACTTGATTTTCCTTCTTACTTCTTTCTATCATCAATTTCAAATCCTCCTCTATCTCTCTAAACTCTAAAATCATCTCTTCATTTGTCATCCTCTTCTTCCTTTCACTCTCCTTCAACTTACTATAATACCCATCTGGAAAGAAACCTTTCATCTTTACTCACTTTTCTCTCTTAACTCTTTCTTTGTTTATCTTCACAAGAAAGTAGTTTTACCTTACTTCTTCCAATACCTCACCCTTGAATTACCTAGTCTTTTGGAACTTATTTTCTTCTCTCTCAACCTCCAAGTTTGTTCCACCTTGGATTTATTCTTCACTTCTTCCTATCTTCTTCTTTTAAGCCTTCAAAGGCTAAGGTTTCTTTTCTTACTACTTCACTTTCAAATTTTCACTTTATTTACTTCAAAATATTTCTTCTTTAATAGATCAAACCTACTCTAATGCCAATTGATGCAGAGGAGGTTGGCAAACCAAAATCAAATAACTATAATAATGTTAGTTTCAAATCAAATTCATCAAAAACATGCTAAATCAAGAGGAATTCTAAATGTACAAAAGTACCAATTTCATATCAAGACTGAAAAAGGTCTATAATCACATGTTACCTACCTAAAATTATCAAAACATGTTTAGGAACTTTAAGAAGGTTCAAAACATCAAAATATCTCTTTCACCTATTTGACCTTGTTCACATGCTAAGATATCCCTTCTTAATCGTAAATATTGGCGCATAGAGAATTTAACAAAGATTTAGAGGTTAATGTTAATATTTTTATACCCTTTAGGGTTTTATAGCTCCTCACCAAGTTTCATCTCCCAACTTTAATCCCAATTATTCTTATTCTCATTTTATCTTTTTTTTAACTTTAGCCTTCTACTAGCCATGTTTTAGTCTAAAACTTGTTGTTAAGAACACTTTATAAACTTTCTTGAGAAAATAGTCACCTTTCATGATAAAATTTATCCTTTTATTTCTTTATGCTGATTTTCATAAGCCAACTCTTCATCCTGTTTCCCCAACACAATTGTCACCTCTTTAATTAGGTCTATTAGATCTTTACTAGGTTTTCAACCTAACTTTCTAGGGTTTTGACTCTACACTTATTTCATAACATTCTTGATCATTGTTATAAATTTTATTATTTCTTATAAAATCCAAAAATCCACCTTGTTAGGTTTCTTAGAATCATATTTTTACCAAACACAAATATGCACAGGTTTGTTTAAAGGCTTAGTTCTTACCTCGCTCTTGGCTTATAACTTGTCTCATTGCATGTAATTCTTTTCACTTTTAAGATCTTATATTTCCTTATAGGATTTCAATATACCTATATAATACATTAATTAGTATCAAGATCCTTCACATAATTTGCAATCATAGAACTCTATTTTTATCTCTCACTACTTAGAATGAAGCAACAAGGCAAATCTTTAAAACATTGTTCAACCACAACACAAGACTTCCTTTTACATTAGTTCCCACATTTCTTTATGATATCCCTTATTATCAAACAAATTTCCATTTTCCCTTAAACATCCCTTAATGTCCTTCACTACACACTCTTTACATTATAACTATGGGTTCTTAACTAGGGTAGTATATAAGAATGTGCCTATAAGTTTTCATCCTCATTAAGCACATGTATTATCTCTTAAACCATATCCCCACCTTCAATAGGATTCCATTTAACCATAGTACATGACTAAAATAATATGACATTGGAATTACAATTATTCAATCAACTTCCTTGAGTAACACCTTAAATTAGGGTCATGAAGTAGTGGACCGTATTTTGAACTTTTAACCTATCTAAACTCCCTTTCTTGGTTTAAAATTCACACTCCTTTATTAGCCCTAGTAATATCTTCCTCAAAATTATAGAAATGTTATCTACTATATCACAAGATATGTACATTTATTTATTCCAAAAACGTTAGGTAGGGTTCTACAAATCGAGAAGGAACATTTGAGGATTATTTTCCATTTTCACGGTCTTAAGACTCTTTAAGGCTTCAAACACTTCTACAAGTTTTCCTTCAAGTTACCAACCCTCATCATTCAAAAATAAACCTTGTGATAATAAATATTACTACAAATATTGACTATTCATTCCTCAACAAGACTGGGTAACACAATTTTACCAGCTTTTTGACTCTTCTTCAAAATTCCACATACATTTAAACATGGGTATGAATCTATAACATACTTGATTGTTCCAACTTACTTAATTATAGTATTGAATGCCTAAAAATCATTCTCATTCATATAGTTAAATACAATACATCTCCTTACCTCATATCTCAATAATGCCAATGTACCTACATGGATATGGCTTCATCATTTATTCAACCTCCATCAAAACACCTTTTTACATGCTTGATGAACAGTATAATCCCATATGTTGGTATGTGGTCCTAATAGGTGTCTTCATTGATGCAAAACAAAATTAATGAAAAATTAGACGTTTTATTATGGTCTTATGATGATGTACATGATGCTGACATTTTGTTTCAAATGTGTTTGTGTTGATACAATGGGATTCAATGAGGTGTGTTTGCTTTTGCAAGACTATTCAGGTGCCTACGAGATGCAACATAAAAATAGGATATTTTTGGATGCTTCAAAAGAATGTTGACATGATGGATAGTATGGGAAGCATGTTGACATGATGGATAACATGTTTTGAGGGTGTTTGGGCACTCACAAAAGTGGCATGGTGTAGTATACGTGTGACTTGTTATGTTACAGTCCTCATTGGGAACAAGTATGGTTTCTTGGAGATGTGATAGTATGGTTTTGAGATATATGAGCTCATTGAAGCTTTCATTCAGGTGTATCATGGCATACCAGGTATGTTTGGGTCATTCTTAGAGGTTAGATGCATATTTGAGGTCTTTAGAAGCTACAAGTGAAAAATAAGTAGTTTAACATGGGTAATTCTTAATGGATGGAGAGTTTGAGATGAATTATGGATATGTGGTGACTTTGAGAAGCTATATTATGTTTTCATGGTGCTTTATGCCAAATTTTAGGTCATTATGCTGAATATTTTTGAAGATATGCAAGTTTTGGTGAAACCAGGTAAGTAACAATGTGTTTTCAAGCAAAGTTGAACCTTCTGATGCTCTTTGTGAATTGCATGATTTGCATGGGGACCTGATATCTTTGGGGTAGCTTATTAGGTCATTTATATATCTTTCAAAAAAATAATGAGGTGGTTTTATCTTCACATTTTTATGAACAATCGTTAAGAAGCTAAGTTGGTTTGAAACCCTAGTTAAACCCTAGCTAGAGAGGTTTACATAAAAGAGCTTGTAGAGCCCGGGGCTTTTGGTTTCTAGTGAAAAAGTGATGATTTTATGTTGTATAGGAATCTTCCATATTTCCAAAATGTATGTTTGAGCATGTGGCCATATGTGGGCCCCACCGAATATGCATGTTTTTTAAGAATTCAAGTTTGAAGCAAAGTTATCCAAAGAAGGTAATGGATAAATTGGCATTGTGGAATGTATGTGATATGATATTGATTTCTAAGGAGGTTTTAGGACATTTTTACATAGGGACATGGTCAAATGAGGTCCATTCAAGTTGATTGGTCAAAGGGCAGTTTTGAGGCCATAAAAAGAGGTGTTTAGTAAAGTGAGCATAACATGAGCTAAAGGTGGAGTTAGGAGGTGATTAAATTTTCCTTGAAAATAGGATTCAGATATATTTATAGTGATATAAAATTTGACTCATGATGAGGTGATTTGACAGGGTTTCCATGTCATTCTTTGATAGGAAGGTTTTTTGGCAATGCAGACAAAATGTGTTTTGGTGAAATTTTGATGTTGTTTGAGGCATTATATTGATGGGGTGATGATTTATATCACCTATAATGTGAATAGGGATTAAATTTACATCTGATGAATCCATTTGGAGGTCTTGAATATATGTATAAATGTTTTTATGAGCTAACCTTTGAAAGTAACGTTTTTGGCAGGTTATTTTGGTGAAGGAAAATTAGTCAGTGGTTTTAGAAGGTGGTTGACTCAAGGATTATAATTTTCTTAGATTTTTTCTAAAAGTTCTTATATTTCTATAAATTGGTTACATGTCATGGATTTATATTGTTGAAGTGATTGGTGATCAAATGGAGTTTCGAGTCTTTGAAGGGTGTAGAAGCAATCATTTGTTTTGAGAATCGCAAAAGCATCGGGGCCCATTAAATGAAATATTCTTATTATTTGAGATAAATTGATACCATTTTTAATGTTTAAATGATGTATTAATCATTTTCTTATGAATATGGGAGCTTTAATAAGCATGGTTTTGGAATGAGGAGATTTTGGTCATCCCAATGCAAGGGTTTTGGGACACTTTGGTGCATGGAATGTTGTTTTTGGCTAGGAAAACCTACCTCATATATGACCATCGTAATGATGTTATTTGAATTTAATTAATTTTTATGGGTGGAATTTATCATGAGGGACCTACCTCCTTTTGGTTTATGCAAAGAAAATGATATAAATGTTAAGTTTGAGCTTATTGGGTGAGCTAATCTTACATGGGGGAGTAGTGCAACCTAGAGGAGAGATATTTACAAGTACAAAGGCATGATTTTAGGGAACATAAAATGTGTTTTAGATTGATTAATATATGACAGCATGAGAGCAAGTGTTTAGAGGCAAGACAAGTTGAGAAAGTGGAAGAAATAACAAGGTTGAAGACCTAGGGTTTGTGAGTTGAATTTGTGATCTCCATCAGTTGTGGCAGCATAAATATCAAGATAAAGCATCTTGGTGGCTGAGTTTGATGCTTGGTCATCCTACGGGTTGTATGATCCTTTTGGATTGGGTGCTTCACTAAATTTAGGGGTTGGTGCTCCTTGTAGGGTTGGTGCTCTACTAAACTAGGGGTTGGTACTCCTTGTGAAGTTGGTGCTTCACTAAATTACTTTGATTTGTGTAATATAAGCATAGTTTCAGTGGGTTTTCTTCCCCATGAGGGTTTCCCACTTAATTTTGGTGTCTTGTGTACTCTCTTGCTCTTGATCTTTCTTATGGTTGTTTATATGCTTAAGTAAACACACATATGGTACATGGTTGAATGAATGGTTGTATGAATGATAACATATGATGAATGGTAAATGAAATAAAAAAATTTATAGGAATGATTCAGCCCCCTCTCTCAGTCCATTTTGATTCCAACACTATCTTTTCCTGTAACAACATCCATTAGTTCATAAATCACATACATCAACCAACAATTAACACTCACATGTGGTTTCACAACATTTCCCACTCATATATCTCAAAAATTATTTATTTAAGATGTCTATTCATAAAGTTTTACAAGACTTCTAAAACCTTGGATCTGTAAAAAAAACTCTCTTTACCCTCCAAAACTCTATCTCTACCATTCTCCCCTTCCTCATTCGAATAACTTCATTAAAGGATAAAATGAGGTAGTTAGGTCACTAATTACCTAACTCAACTATGGCGAGCATGACCATAGTTATCCAAAAACCTATCAACAAGAATGTAAACATATAAAAAGACTTGTAAATACTCCTTGACAATCATTTATGACACTTATTCATTCTAACCCATCACTAAGACCACTATACACAACATAGCTAAATTCAAAATATTTGAATTGGTGGTTTTCAAGGGACTCCAAAATCACTTTATTACATAACAAAAGAGGTCCAAATGGACTATAATCCATGCCTAAACACCTAAAATGACCTCCAACACCTAAAACACTTAAGAAAACCAAAATTTGACTGTTTATAAGAAATGGTACTTCGCATCACCAACAATCACTTTTCCAATTTGAAATCTCTTCATGGATTGGTTCATATTCCATAGATCATTCGTAATAGAAATTTAACCTATGACATGTAATTTCAAGAGTCCCATTGCAAAACACATTCCTAAAGCATTCCAAGATCTCCTAAACTCCTTCAAAATAGAAACACAACCTAAGATTAGTCCATACATAGGACTAAATCCAGCTTAAACCATGTTCAAGAGTCCCGCTTCTCATTTTATAGACCTTTAAAGTAAATCATATGCAAGATTAAGCATGTCAAGACATTGTTACTCATTATCAAGCGATCAAGTTACCAAAGTAGTTTCATCCATATAGATATCACATGCTACGTGGAGAACTATGTGTGGTTTGAGGTATCTTTATAGTAGTGTCGGTATAGGTGGTGTTAGGGTACTTAAACCCAAATACTAACCTTCTCAGAGGGGTATTTATGTAGAGGATGAACAAAATCAACATAACAAACCAACAATTAGATTCATCATTGTCAAACTATGCAATTCCTCTTATCATTCACTAGGTATTTCTCAGTGCCAACATACCAAAATCATATGAATACATATATAGTGGCTATGTCCAATATACACACTCTTCATACAATTCATTACCTATTAAAACCTTCATCAAGAACATTCATGAATGAATCAAACCAAAATTTTATTAATTTCATCTTCTTGTTCAAGAATAGGTTCTACTAGCCCTCAAAATAGGCAAAGCTTATTGTCTAGATCAATACACAAGCATTCAAAACACTATGAATTTTTTTAGCACCCATTAAGCCCTTATAACTCCTCACAAAATTTCAAACCTTGTCTTTGAACCTATTTCCTTTAATGTTCTTAAGACTATCTCCAATTAGGTCTCTAGTCTTCTAACCATGTTTTCATTCAAACATTATTGTTGGGATCAATTCACAAACTTTCAATAGAAACCAATCATAGATCTAGATACCATTTATTGATTTTATGCTTCTCGCTAAGTTTTAGGCCCCAAATCTTATAATAAGTTCTCTAACCAGAGTGTTACTGTTTGAATTAGGCCTCTTAGGTCTTCTTGGTCAACCAAATATGAGTTTCTCAAAACTATATCCTTCCTCTGGGTTCCGACCTTTACCAAAACTTTAGAATATTTTAAAAAAACTTCATTTAGGTCATTTTTATGCCTTAACCTTATACTTACTCCCTAATCTCAACACTTCATTATCATGTCATCTCTTACACCACTTACCAAGTAGGGTTTTGGATTGAGTTTCTTGGATATTGGGTCTATCAAGTTAATTCTCCTTCTTCCAAACATGTCCTCCTCTTACTCAACACATTTTGACCTCTCTCTACCTATGATCAAACCTCCATAGATGATATGAAACACCTTATTGGACATATACCTCAAACTTCACCAATACTATATGAAAAACAGTAGTAAGACCGCAGACTTCATATTTCTACCTTACATTACCTTGTGCTTCTTCCTAAAAGATATACACATCTTCAATAGACATCCTTTCAATGTATTAACTAGTTGCAAAGAAGGTAAAGTCTAGTATTATTTGTTTTGTCATTTACCTTCTCTAAACACTCAAAATTGGGTTATATTGTACATTTTTCTTGAGTTTTAAACATTTAACATGTTAAAATTTAGTATTTTGCCTTAAAATTTATTAGAGACCTTATTTATTCTTGAATCCTCCTTTCTATTAATTTGTAGGATTTTCTCATGGTTAAAATGCAAGTTATACTTGTTTTCCTCCTTTGTTAAAACCTTAGACATGGGATAAACCGAGAGCACAATATTTAGGTTTATTTTTATTGGACCAATTTTTTGTTAGGACCAAGTTAATAAATTAGCATATTAAATATGTATTAATCTAAACATTATAACAAACATTAATAAATAATATTTAAACAAGAAATAATTAAGAAATTATACAGAGACACCATTTTAACATGGAAAACCCCTGAGGGGTAAAAACCATGGAATAAAGATATTTCCATTACTTTGAGAAAATTTACAGTCCAGATCTCCCTCCTCACTTCTCTCCATAAATTCACCAAGTGAATTCATTAATTTGATCATGCCACATGATCTCTTATATTTGACCCCACGGGTCATGAACTATTAAGTGACAGTTGTGTCTTTTTTACAAAGCACCCTGATTTAAATATTGATTAAATATAATAAATTAAACATAAACAACCTAGTTTATATTAAATAATTAAGAATATAAATATTCCTAATTATTTAATTATAAACTAAGGTTTATAAGCACTTAATATTATGTTTTAACACTCCCCTTAATATTAAGTGGGGAACATATGCCAATATTACTTGTTTATACAACAAGATTTACAAATCCATAAACCATAGTGAAGGTTTAGGCTAGCATATCACATTTGAAGGATTTATACACCTTCATCATGCTCATCTTACTTTTTGGTACAAAAGAATTTTGAATCCATAAATCAGTAGTGAATGATTTGGGCTAAGCATGATTTGTGAGACTATAACTCATAGTTTCTCATGGAAAATATCTCAACCAACATCTCTAGGAGCCTTTTATAACACAAGTACCTCCTTTACAACAGATGCAACACACTGGAATGTACATCGTAAACTTAGAGTGGAAAGTTTACAAAGATCATAAAATATATTTTGTAATGCTTTACAATAGAGAAGAAGTATAGAGGAGAAGGAGATATCACAAAGTCAGCCATTAGGAGGTGACATTTCCATGCACACTCCTCCTCAATGGAAACTCTAAAAGGAAAAGCATTGCATGAAACTTGCATAATTTTATAGCACAAAATGGATTTGTAAACATATTTGTAACTTGATCTTCAATGGCAGTACTAGAGATCTATATCACTACAGAGAACCTTCTCTCGGATAAAATTCACGTGAATCTCTATATGCTTC
Organism: Taxus wallichiana var. yunnanensis; assembly: GCA_018340775.1. NCBI lineage: Eukaryota > Viridiplantae > Streptophyta > Pinopsida > Cupressales > Taxaceae > Taxus > Taxus wallichiana. The sequence goes on along the minus strand of CM031242.1, from coordinate 821,131,567 downwards.
ATTCTCTGATGCTAAAATATATTCTTAGAAAGAGTAATATAACTCTCGCTATCACATAGAAGAGGATTTATTCCTTTAGCTTCAATTTGTATCTCTTCTAACAGACGCTTTAACCACATGACTTCTTTCGTTATTTCCATTGCACTTCTACACTCTTCCTTAGTAGAAGAGATGGATATTGTTTGTTTCTTTCTACTGCTCCAAGTAATGACACTTGTACCAAAAACTTGAACACATATCCAGTTGCATATTTTATATCTAACACAACATCAACATGGTTAGAGTCACAATATCCATATAGACATTATAATAAGCATAATATAAATCATTATTGATTTCACTTTTAACCATCTATAAAACTTATATTGATAGGTTAAAAACAAGTTGTATAACAACTTAAATAACAATATGCTTAATCAACTAACCATGTTATATTAAAAATATGTTGAACAATTTTAAAATATTAATCTTGTAAAAATATATACTAGATGTAATCAGTATTGGACATCTCCAATACAAACACAAAGGTGTCCCCAAGTGCCATTCGATATGCATATAATAATATTTTTTGTAATCACATACTAATTTAGAATTTAGAAATATTTTATCAACAACATATATATCTTAATTATATATTCTAAGCCTTTAAATTTGTGATAAGGCTGATAGACAACACATCTAAAAATGACAAAATCATTCATGAATAATCACAACATACACTGAACCATTTAGGAATTTTTAAAGATCCTCTAACAATATTGTGGATAAATTCCATGGATTATGTGGAGTTTGATTCAAAAATGGTGGAGGAGGGTTTTTGGTGATAGCTTACCATGTAGGCACCCTTCACACATTTTATGCAAGATAGGTGCTAGACCATAAACTAGTTTAAGCCAAGACATGTCATACATGCTCCAAAAATCACCTGGTCTTCCATGCCATAATTGAACATCACTTCTATTTTTGAGTAAATAACCAAGAAGCCGAAGCAAAACCTTTTAAACACATATCATCCATTCTATCGCATGCCTTTAGAAATTAGTGATATCTAACTCATTCTTAATAAACCATTTATCTTGAAAAATATTACACTATAATTATTCTCGAGTAAAGTGAGAACAAGAAAGAAAATTTATTTTTAATTTAGGAACTAACAAAAAATCGTTAATGAAACCATTAAAAACTTTTGCTTTTCCTTGTCCTTGAACATCAAAAATAGAATGATCACCTAAATAGATATGATCATTACATTCTTTAAGATCAATTAGAATATTAGACATGGATGTCATGTCCCTAAAGGGACCATCTGTATAATATCCACTTGTTTTCTTTGGTATTGACAAATGCAGACTTAAGATTAGCTACATTAGATTTATGATTAATATAAACACTACAAAGGAGAGAATTTATTCACATAAGGTACGAACATAGGATTTGGTAGTAGGGGTTTGGGAGTGGTAGCCCCCAACGGGGTCGAGGGCAACATCCCTCATGGGGTCCAGGGAAACTCCTTTCGATACAAGGTGGGGTCAAGGGGAAAACCCTCGATGCCAAGCAAAATTTACAATTGACAAAAATAAATCTTTGTGAATCATATTTTCCTCGATTATCAATGAATAAACATTCCTTTTTTAGAAAAAATAAGGTACACTTACATACAAGGTTGTTAATGTCGTGTTACTTATACCTTGCCTCATATCAGTTAGCTTTACAAATGGAGTTTTATGAAGTCCCTAGGTCAATTTTCAAGTGAATATGAGGTTGTATATCGATGATTTCTCTGTTAATTCACATCGAAATTTGACTCGTTAAAAAATACTTACACAAAAATATATTAATTTGACTATATTCGGATCAAATGTGAATGATTTTTTTTAGTTTTCAAATAACACTTGACCCTCTTAAGGGATGCTAAATTAAAAAATCTTCATTTACATGCTTCTTTAAGAAATTGAGACCAATAATCTTTGAATTTTAAACCATTTCTAAAATGTTTCTCGTCCCAAACTCCTAGATTCTCTTAAAGGACGTGTACAATCAAATTTGGGAAAAATTATCTAAATCCTTTTTAGCTTACGTATTCTTACAAAGAAGGTGTTCTAGAAGATATATTTATAGAAATGCACATTCATGTGTCTTATATGTTTAGAAATATAAAAGGAACTGGCTAAAATTATCTTGATCCAATACTAAAGATGAGTGAGTAAATTTCACCCATATTTCACAAAGGAAATTGCAAACCGTTTATTGTTTTTTGTGCAACATAAAGTACATGCATATAAAAATCAGTTGGATGAATTTTACTACAAAGGTGATAATTGAGATGTACAAATGTAGTCTGTTGATAATTTGGAGGAGTTATTGCCAAGGTGATCCTCATTAAAAACACAAAAGACATATTCCCCATGATAATGTGGATCTAAAATTCTAAAGGGTTATTTAGAACTATAAAGTATCATATCCACTCGTAGAAATAAGTAAAATATACATTTTAATAAATTACCCTCTTAAAACATTAAAAATAACACAAGGATGCTAAAATCTCCTGAAATTTATTTTTGATAACATATGTGATGACTTTCACATAATGTTTGTCATGGAAAGAACTGCACGTACTTGAGAAAATCAAACGATTTTTGTTGTAGTTGTGTCAAAGCTTCCTCTTCCATATTTACATAGACTAACAACTGAGGCAACTTCACTTCTGATGCTTAGAACAAGTCAAAGACTTATTCCCAAGGAATTAGGTATTGATAATTTAACACATATACTACATATATATACCCCCATTGACTACTTGCATGTCAATAAAGTAATCAATGTTGTTTACATGCATTGTTATCTATGTGATGAGATTTCTATGTTCATTTATAAATTATAAAAATTCCATCAAGACAATACTATGCTAAGATTGAATAATTTAAGAGAGCTACGCAAGTTTATATTATGTTGGCCAAAGGGAGACAAGTAACGGCGGGTATGGTAGGGTGCGTGGTAATAGTGGGATCCACGTGGGAGCCAAGTGGAGTCATGAAGAAGGGTATCTCAATCACATGCCACCCACGTACATAGTTTAGGTTAATAAGCCATAGCATTTAAGTTTTAATATTAACCATAAACTATAATATAGATTATGGTCCCTAACTTAGGATATAACACTTAGGTTAGAAACTCTAGGGTTTATATATTATTTTATTTTAATAAGTTGTCCCGAATACTATAGCATTTAAATTATAGTATTTAAACATTAGTTTAGGTCTAGTTTAAAATTATTCGGACTATAGTTTAAAATCATGAACAAGGGTTCCTAATAATATTCTAGTTTGACTCTAGTATTATGTAAATAATATAAATACTATAGGATACAACTAACATAGTATAATATAGTTTAGGAACTAGATTTATGTTATTATTGTTTTTAATAATATAGTTGAAAAACTAATTGAAAGAGAGTATAAGGGGTCCCACCAGACACTAGAGGGAAAAAATAAATTTCGAGTAAATTATATTTATGGCCCAATTCCACGGGTCTTCACTGGAGCCAATATGAAACATTAAATTTCTATTTCTATGGAATGTTGTCTCCATGTGAGAGACCTTGAGTGACTTGTTTTTAACCCCTTATAATTACTTTCACTTGCACACACTTTCTAAATGATATAAAATTAATGAAATATTTCAAATAAATTTAACCCTTATTATTTACGCAAGGCCACGAGCACATCTTTCACCTCCTGAGAAATTTTCAAAGAATTTTAAAAGGTGTTTGAAATATTTGTATGTGTTGTGTGTAATGTCCAGAGAGGGAGGGGGTCTTTAAAAAAATTCTAACCACCTAACTAACCAACCGAATAAATGACATTTCGATCGGTAAATTAAATTAATATTATTACACACTCTATAGCATGTTAGGACCAAGGTTATAAATTAGCATATTAAATATTTATTAATCCAAAAATTATAACAAAAATTAATAAATAACATTTAAACAAGACAAAAAAGAAATTACACAAAGACGCCATTTTAACATGGAAAACCCCGAGGGTAAAAACCACGGAATAAAATATATTTCCATTACTTTGAGAAACTTTATAGTGTAGACCTCCTCATAACTTCTCTCCATTAATTCACCAAGTGAATTCATTGATTTGATCATGCCACATGATCCATATATTTGACCCCACAAGTCATGAATTATTAAGTGATGGGTTGTGTCTTTTTACAAAGCACCCGATTTAAATATTGATTAAATATAATCAATTAAACATAAAAACCTATTTTATATTCAATAATTAAGAATATATAAGAATATTTAATTATACTAAGGTTTATAAGCATTTAATATTATGTTCTACCACTTTTAGGGTTTCTTCAAAACTCTACCACCCTCTAACAACTTTCACACAACTCCATCTTCTTCTTTCAAATCTATTTTTCCTCTAGTATGACTCTTATGACTTTTAAAGTCTTGTTTTACTAGTCACACCTACCCCGTGACTCTTGAACACCAATTTTATCTTCTCTATTTGAAATCAAGATAAGACTACTACTATGACCCTCCTAACACCTTAGTAAGTGGTAAAAATCACATTACCCATACATCCTCTCAAGATTAATACTTTGTTAAATGATCCATTCCCTATTTATTCTTCTTACAAGTCATAAGATCTTCATGAACTATTAACTTACCTTCTTCAAATGACCTATTATAGCCTTCGTTAAAGCTTTTCATGCTTCATCCCATACTTTTCCTTATCCCTAATGACTTGTACCTTCTCATTAACCTACACACGGTCATATTATATATTCGAAACAAAGAGTTTATTTTTTAAACTTTAGCACATACTCTCAATGTTATCTAGTTTCAACAAGTAATAACAATCCTCTTTGCTCATGTCTCCCTCTTTTCTCATGTCTCCCTCTTTGTTTGTGTCTCCCTTTGATTGTGTGTGATCATCGGTTTATTTGTCATCTTGTGAATCCCATTTTTACATGTCATGTTTCCTGGTCATCGTGAAACCTTTTTATATATATCATGGATCTTTGTGATCCTATGCTTCTTGGTTGGATCTTTCGTGAGTCTACTCTATGTCGTCGAAGATATTAGTTTACAGACTCAAACTATTTTCCTACTCTAATAAACTCTCATGCAAGGCATTTATTTTTCATGTGAGGCATGACTCCTGTAGGTCCTACTGAGCCCCTATTTTGTCATGTTTTATCCTATGTTTTATCCTATTTTTCCATGACATCATTTTACACTATGTATAATATTGTCATTTTGTAATTAATACTTTACTATGTTTTGGAAGGAAATATTGTGCATATCCTTGTTATTTTCATCTTGTTTTACTTCTTCAAATATGGTTCAAATGAATATTTATGAGTATTAACAATACATTTGGAAAGCATATCTTTAGTCATCATAGGACTCAACTACGCACCAATGCATGACTCACTTATATACGAACGTAGGAATTGATTTATAGCATAGGACTCACCCTTGCATGAGCACAAGACTCACTATGGAGTGCAAGAATCACCCAGAGCACTAATGTAGACTCACTTGGAATGAGGAACTTGTGCAAAAGAGGAAAATGACTTGGATAACAAAAGAACAAGTTGATATAGCTAGCACACTAGTTAATATGATGAGATGTGTACTTCTATCTTAACCTTCATGTATATTATGAGGACCATGTAATATCAACTTAACATTAGTTGCTCAAAGACATGGAATAGACAATCAATACACTCATAGACTTATAATCATCATGATTATAGGGAATCAATTCAGGATCTATAATATCTTTTGGCATTGATTGACTATCTCAATTAAGAGTCAATTACGGACCTCATCTGCAGTTAACAAGATGAATTTGATCCAAACATGACATGGAATAATCCTTCCATGATTGTAATTCCTTAAATAGTTAGTTGGAGTTATATGTGTCTTCCAATTAAGTAGTTGTCATTAATTTCAAATAACTAGTCCTCTTTCAGAGAGACTAGGACTACTTTGAATATAAAAGAGAAAATGTAGTAGGAGTAAAAAGTTAGTTCGATTGATCACTGTAAAATAAATTATTTCATTCAATAAAGTGTTGATTCAGGGAAAATTCTACTCATGTGACTTGTAACTTTAAACCGGATCGATGGGAAGGAGCAAGGGCCACTCCTCCCCAACGTGAAGGGATAATTTCTGTTCATTTCCCTTTTGTTATTTTGCATTAGTTTGATTTATTGATACTATAACATTTTCATTATTTTTATTTTGGCATTCAAGTAATCCTTTGTTATCAATCAACTTCATTTCTTTATGGCAATTAGTATAGCATTTGGTTAATTTCATTATTAAATAAGTATTGAGCATGATTTCGAATGTTCCCTTTGTTGCAAATATCCATGGACACCGCTTGGATTGATAAACATAAGATAGATAAAGTGTGAGTACAAATGATGCTCGTCACTTTTTGGCGTCGTTATCAGGAATCTCAAGGTGTTATCAAAGATTAAGGTACTAACTTGAAGTGCTACTTGATTGTCAGTAAGTTTCCATCTAGAAATTGTTAGGAAATAAGGGATAAAATATGCGGAATAATCCCTCACAAAATCGCAACAGTAGAAACTAATATGCAGAAATTATTATAGATCTCAAATAAAATTGTAGAATAAAATAACACAACACAAAGAGACAGTATTTAACGTGGTTCACCCAATTTGGGCTACGTCCACCAAGAATCACTTGCTCAGATTTTATTACAAGCCACCGCTCTCTCAATACAATACCCAGATCCGTTTGGAGCTATGCTAACAAACTCTCTGAGAATTCACACCCAAATTCAAAAACACATCTGCAATACATTTTCTTGTACATCTATCATATGCATAAGACCATCTAAATAGACAATCAAGTTGCTGCGCTTTTACAAAACAGTGGGTATCAAAACCATTGGCAAAACCCGTCCCATAAACCTATGGGTCAAAAAAAACTCACCCATATGAGAAAATCACGTTTCCCGATATATCGTCGTGCATTTTTGAGGCCAAAAATTTATTTCCATAACTCTTTCTTTTGAAGTAGAAGATCTTGTAGTGACAGCAAGATTCTTTTGTGCTTTGGAGTATGTGGAACACAAACAATCAAGTTAAGCACTGGTAGTTAGGGAATTTTCCTTAGTATGATAGGATTTTATGTTTAGACCTAGAGACTGTAGAGGTAGATTTATTAGAATTAATTTGAAAAACCCCCTCAAAACCAACCTATGGAACAACTTGTTCACCAAGAAAGGATGGTTGATGAAGTAGATAACCCCAATGGTGTAGATAATGGAAATCCTCCACTTGGAAGAATGTTCACCTATCCCATACAATTGGATCCTAATGATCAATCCCCCATGAAAAACATATCCCCTTCAATTTTACCAACCTTTAGGGGATTAGTATCAAAAGATCATGATCAATTTCTATTTGAGTTCAAAGTCCTATGTCAAACCTATGATTATACCTCAGATACCCAAAAGCTTAAGTTATTTCCTTCGACCTTAAAGGATACAACTATGATATGGTTCATAGGCTTAACCCCTAACTCCATCCATAGTTGGAAGAAAATGGAAACAATTTTTTTGGATAAATACCAAGACTACCACAGGGTGAGGGACAGGAGGGAAGAACTCTTTAGGATTCAAAAAAAAGGAGGATGAGAGTGTGGAGGACTATCTTGATTGGTTCCTCTTCCTTCACAGGAGGTGTGGTATTGGTTTGGATATTAATCTACTCAAAACTTTATTCCTCAAGGGATTGGATGAAGACACACAGGAAGCCTTCAATCTTATGGGAAAATGAGACATGAACAAATTAGAATTTACTGATATCATTGGCCTCTATAGAACTCCTCCTAAACTCACCCCAACCTTCGTAGACAAAAATAAAAAATGGCCAATGGTGATATATCCAAACTAAGAGAAGAGATTGCAAATTTGAGAACATACCTCTTAGTTTAACTTAATACAACTATGGATAGGGAGAAATCCAAGAATATAAAGCCTTTGTTCATCTACTATCCGAGATGTAGGAACAAACATGGGCTTAAGGACTATCCCTTAGACAAAAAAAACATTTTTCTTGTATGTGATTTAAAGCATGCCACAAACCAATGTGGATTTCTCCCCTTGCTAAAAAACCATCTAAAACAAAACACACAAGATGAAGTTGAGTTAAACTATATGGCTTAGAGGCAAGGAGGGAATTTTCAATCAAATCAAAACTAGTCCTATGCACCAAAAACATAATGGGTCCCAAACCAATGGAATGCACCATGGTCATACCCCCAGCCTTGGGATAAAAAATTCCCAATGGAATGTAGTCCTCAGTGGAATGCACCACCAAGTTATTATCCACAATCTTGGACTCTAAACCCAAACATTCCACTGTTTTAACATTTTAATCCTCATTTTCAAAAATAGTGGAATGTACCTCAAGATCAAGGAAGAAATATTATAACCAAAGAATACCCCAAGGTCAACAAACTTTATTAACTGGGCCTACAAAAGCCACCTCATCCGAACAACCTACCTAGCCATAGATTTCAGCTCAAACTATGGTGAACCCCAAAAATGTGAGGTAGGGTGACCCAACATACATCACGAGAATCGGTAAAAATGTCACAACGAACTCTGTGTATTGTAGAAACATCCTGCTACAATTAGGAGGGTTACCTCAAAACCTTCATCTCATGTTATAGAAGAAATCCCTGAAGATAAAGAAAATCCGTAAGAAGAAACGTATCCCAATGTTGTTTTTAAAGAAACCCCCAACCAAATGTTGATATTCCTTTTCCATCTAGACTCTTGGAGAAACACAACACTGTAATTTATGAACAAAAAAATTCAAGTGATTCGGGGACTAAGGAAATTACATATTAGGATTCCTATGTTGTAAGCTCTTAAGAAAATTCTAGAATTGAACAAGACCATTAAAGAGCTCTATTTTAAGACTCCAGGTAAAAGGAAGAATCAACCTAAAACCATCCATGTTGATGGGAAACTAGCTAGTATATTGGAAGGGAATATGACCCCTCATAAATATGGAGACCCTGGAAGTCCTATTGTTATAGTTTGCATAGGATATGTATAGATCCCAAACATTATAATTCACTTAGGACTGTTATCAATGTGATTACCATTGATACCTTGTCTACATTATCTCTCTCTGAACCACAATCAACCTCAATAGTTTTACAAATGGTAGATCAATCCATAAACAAGCCAAAAGGGATTATAGAAGATGTTACCATAACCATTGAGTCCTAGGACTATTTGGTAGACTTTATGGTTATAAAAATGAAGAATAGGAAGATTGGATACCCTTTAATCCTAGGATGTCCTTGGTTAGCCAATGTTGCCACTCTCATTGATTGCATAATAAAAAATATGATGATTAAAAATGGACATGATTTCAACAATTTATCCACCTACCCAGCCGCAAAACCTTTTGCTACAGAAAATAAACAATAGTGGAAGTATAATGCAGATGAATAAGAGGATATTATTTCATTTGTGGCCATGGTCATAATTAAAGAACATTCAAATAAAATTCAAGAGGGTGACCATGAGTCCTATGTTCGACTGAGTATAAATATTGAACCTAAGTACAAAGATTGCATTGGATTAACTAATAACCCTATGCTACAACTAGTGGAAATAAGAGATCACATGATGTATGAGAACAATCATCCCATCATCTACCCTTTTTCATGAAATATAGACTTAACTAATTACTCGTATTTCAAAATATCACTGCTATTCAAATATTACTTCCCCAAAAGTTCCCATTAAATTAATTATTAAGAGAGTATCCCATTGTAAATTCTCTCCATCCAGACACCAAACAATTACCTATTCTCCCAGGGAAAACATTGGCAATAAATAGTTGGCTAACTAGTTAGGAAGAAAATACCTTGTTTAAACTCTTATGCTCTCATCCTCAAGCCTTTTCTTGGGAATATAGTGACATGAAGGGTATTCACCCCAATATTTGTACACACCACATTTACACAACTGATTCCAGGCTAGTTAGACAACCACAAAGAAGGATAAACCCTGCCTTAAGAGACATTGTAAAAATTGAAATTGAAAAACTTCTTAGGGTAGGATTCATTTATCCAATCTCATATAGTCAATGGGTTTATCCATTAGTTATAGTTCCTAAAAATAATGGGAAATGGAGGGTCTGTGTGGATTATAGGGAGTTAAATAAGGCAACTCATTGAGATTATTTTCCATTACCTTTCATTGATCAAGTCTTAGATAATTTATCTAGAAAAAGGTATTTCTCATTCCTTGATGGGTTCAGTGGGTACAATCAAATAACAGTAGCACCAGAGGATCAAGATAAAACCACTTTTACCTGCCCATGGGGAACATTTTCTTATAGGGTGTTACCTTTTGGGTTTATGTAATGCTCTTGCCACTTTTCAAAGAGCCATGTTAGCAATATTTTCTGATCTCACTCATGATTGTGTTGAGATTTACATGGATGAATTCATTATTTATGGGGCAAAATTCCAAGAGGCAATTGATAATATAGAAAAATTCCTTTCTAGGTGTGAAAAACATCAATTATCCTTAAACCATGAAAATATTTATTCATGATGGAACAAGGATAGTCTTAGGCCATCATGTTTTAGCTAAAGGAATCAAGGTAGATCCTGACAAGGTCAATATCATTGTAAAACTTCCATCTCCCATAAATCAAACAAAGGTGAGAAGTTTTCTCGGGCATGTTGGTTATTATAGAAGGTTTATTTCAAATTTTAGTAAGATAGCTTCTCCATTATTTTCTCTTCTAACTAAAGATTCTGAATTTGAATGGACAGAGGCATGCCAAAAATCCTTTGACACTATCAAAGAAAAATTGATAAATACCCCAATATTAAGAGGCCCAAATTGGAAGCTCCCCTTTCATATACAAACAAATGCTTCCAATGAAGCAGTAGGGGTTGTACTTGGACAACAAGAAGAAGGAGAAGCGATGCATGCTATATACTATATCAGTAAAAATCTCTCCCTTGTTGAAAGGAACTACACCACCACAGAGAAGGAATTTCTTGCAGTTGTTTATGCAATTAACAAGTTTCACCATTATATCACAGGATATGAAGTGATTGTTCACACTGACCACTTTGCTATTAAGTATCTAATGAATAAACCTTTAGTACATGGAAGGATTGTAAGATGGCTATTATTATTGTAGGAATTTAATATTAAAATTATTGACAAGCCAGGGAAATCAAATGTGGTGGTTGATTTTCTTTCAAGGCTAACCATTTCGAAATAAATATCAGGTCAATGATGATTTTCCATATGAAAATTTGTTTGCAATTTCTATTCTCTCCTTGATTTGTAGATATGGCTAACTACTTGGTTACAGGGAATTTCCCCACCTTTTTTGAACATAAAAAGAAAACAATTGATTAAACAAAGTGTGATGTATACATGGTTAAATGGAATTCTTTTTAAATGTGGACCTGACCATGTTTTACGCAGGTGTGTAGCTGAAGATGAGATCTTTGACATACTCAGGGCATGTCATGATGAGCCATCAGGAGGACATTATTCAGTTAAAATAACCATTCACAAAGTCTTGGGAGTTTTTTACTATTGGAATTCCTTGTACAAAGATATCAAAAAGTACGTTTGGTAGTGTGATCAATGTTAAAGGATGGGAAAACCAACATTTACATTTGAGATGCCACTCCAACCTCAAGTTATTTTAGAACCATTTGAGAAGTGGGGATTAGATTTCATCAGATTGGTTGAACCAAATTCTCAAGGGAGGGAGTGCATTCTAGTTTGTACAAATTATGTCACCAAATGGGTTGAGGTGCAAGCTCTACAATATGCAAGGGATGAAAAAGTTACAGACTTTTTATATGAACATATCTTTCAGATATTTGGGGCACCAAGATCCATTGTTTTAGACCAAGGGCCATAGTTTATGTCAGGTGTAATTAGTTCCTTTATGGAAACATACCAACTTAAGCACAAGAAGTCATCACCATACCATCCACAGTCCAATGGTCAAGTAGAAGTTACTAACAAGGAGTTGGAGAATATCCTAACAAAAATCATTGGATATCTTAAGGAAAAATTGGGTTCAAAAGTTACCTAAAGCAGTGTGGGCCTACAATACTACTTGGAAAAAAACCACATGATTCACTCCTTATGAGTTGGTTTATGGGAAGAAGCCTATTCTTCCTATATAATTTGAAATTCAGACCTTAAGAATAGTTGTTGAAGTGGGAATTGATTTATCATACAAATAATAGGAAATAATTCTTCAACTAAATGAGTTGGATGAGATGAGAATACAAGAATTACATCAAAAAATCATCGACATCAAAGGAAAGTATGGAATGATAAACATATTAAGAAAAGGAAATTTCAAAAAGGATATTGGGCCCTATTGTTTGATTCAAAATACAAGGACTTCAAAGGAAAGCTACAAACAATATGGATGGGTCCATATCAAATTGAGGAAGTCTTCAACAATGGGATAGTTCAACTAATTCCAATTGATGGTGAGAAGAAAGTAATGTTGGTTAATGGCCATAGATTGAGGCTATACCACAAACCAACATCTAAGGAAGAATTCCATAACATGCTACAAGAAGATGGAGCTCTGAATTGTTTGGACAAAGTCTCTTTGTCCAATTCAACTTAGAGCTAAGCTAGTTATCATTTAAATAAATAAGAGATGGTTGAAAACTAGAAATGGAAGCCATCATTCTATGAGGTATTGATTGAAAACTAGAAATGGCGGACACTACTTCTAAAAAAAAGAAAAAAGTTTTTTTGAAAAAATACAGTGGCTAAAAACTAGCAATGACAGTCACCACCCTCGAATCATCTAGACAATAAATAAAGAACAATACATGGAGGTAGGATCAAAGATTCATTTAAATGATAGTCGGCGATGTGATAAGTGAAATTAATCAAGTATGCATAGTCATTCTTTTATTAAATATTATGGTAAAGTTTAATTTATGAGATGATCATTATTGTGCTTGTGCGAATTGATGGCCTCCCTCATTCCCAATGTCTTCCCACGTACCACATATTGGTACCCAAATATATTTGTCCTGGTTTTAGCCCCTTTTTGCACTTTGAAAAAATTTATCAAAGGAGATAGGCCAATCTAGGTCTCAATTCTGAGGAGTATTTCTTTTCTTATCATAAGTGTTATGGTTGGATGGGTGATTGAGTAGTTGGTCTTTACTTTTGCCACAAAAATTTCTTGACAGCTCCGCATATTTAAAGTATATTATAGATTGAATGGTTAATGCAAAGTCGGGATTTCAGGTGTGTTTGGCCAAATTGTAAATGTGATGGGTGTAGTTTACCCTGAAGCCTAAAATTTGGCTATTTCTAGAACTATTTGACCTAAAAACTAAGTAACTTGAAAATTTCCTCTGGAACTCGATTTGTTTATACCCCTCATTGTAAAGAGGGTGGATGTTATCCAGCTTTGGGTCTCATCTAGGATGGGTCTAAGGATAGCTTCTCCTGGCCTCTGAGACCACCTTTATTTGGTTGCTTAAAATAAATTACATTTCAGGATCCGGGGCCTGATTTACTTTTGTCTGGATTTGGTATGATTTGCAAGTGTTGTTCCAGACCCAACCAGCTAATTTGATAAAGGATAAGAAAAAAATATAGTTTCATCCAGTTTGTAAGAATGAGCAAAGTGGTAGGGATATGTTTTTCTCTCCCATGTTTCTACATAGTTAAGTATGATCCACTAAGGCACAAAGGCCAAATGGAATGTTTGTTTCAAGGGATTCTCATTTTCAAGGGATAAGAACAAGAAAATGTGAAGATATACTAAAAATGATAGTAGTTACACATATAAAGAATAAGAATTGAAGGAAATATTTATGATAACAAAATGGGGGTTCTATTTATGGGGCCTTAACCCTCCATTGTCTAACTATACAAAAAAATAAGAGAAAAAAATGAGATAAAGTCTGATGCATAAAATATAGTGGTACATATATTAAACTTCCATGGTTGCAGTAACATTAGGGGTACTTCTTAGAAACTGGTCATGACACCGGATGAATTCCTCATGAGCCACGATGCTTTGAAGACGTCTTGTATATCTCCCGCTAGACCCCTTAACATCCCTTTCTCACATAATTCAGGATACCTACCCTCACTGTTCGGGATGTCGACTAGCTCTCTCCTTTGTGTAGGAGAGTCCACCCATTCATGCAAATTAAGCCCTCCCCTATTGTATGATTTGGGGTGCCGGCCTTTAGTAGAAATGACATATGGGCTGAGTCACATCACCGGTTGGGTTTCGGGAAGGGCTTTCCTTTTCTTTTACTGAAATGTGTGCGGCCGACCACACCTTGAATATATTCCATGGAAGATTCTAGAGCAACAAGTCACTCCTCTATTCTACTCGCATGACCAAATGAGGATGGACCCTCATTGTTTAATTATTCTTGATTGGTGGAGAATTGGAGCTTTGTTTCTAGAAGGTAGGAGGAATAGTAGGCCCTCATCATGTGCCAATTATTATCAGGGAACACATGGGTAGTGATGAGACCAATGATTTCTCAAGGCCTTGGGATCTAATTGGAACTCCGGATAGACCATGTAGAAGTGCATAGTTTGGAAAATGGGAAAAGAGGGACACATTTTAACCGGTGGTTCATGAAAGATAGTACCAGGGTAGGCTAATGAAGACAATCTTGAACATTAGCCCTAGTATTTGGCACACTAAAAACTTGGAAAATTAGGGCCTCATTTGGCCCTAAGAGTTGTAAAAATTGGCCCATATCGACAAGTTCCTCTCTTAATAGATTTGCACTCAGGAAGGATGAATCCATTGCTAGGAATTTTGAAGTGAAAAGGAAATGGCTTTGGAAAAATCTACGACAAATCTAAATAGGATAGGTGATGAAGTGAAAGAGCTAGTAGACCACTTAAATAGGCATGGTGGTGGCATTGACGTGGAAAATAAAATCATTTCATTATTAATGCCATATCAAAATTTCATTTTTAGGTACGTGTGGAGCTTAAATAAAGATCAATTATTTATGGGGAACATGTTGTAGCAAAAGGATTAATTTACCACACAATTCAAGAATGTCTTGTCACATTAAATTTTTGGCCACATCATGATTGTACACATGTGGAAAATTTTAAATGTTAAATGTGATATGACTTGGAAAATTTTTGGCTATGTCATCAATGACATACACAAGACATGGTGGTAGTTGGTGAAATTGCTGATCATTTGAGAATAATCGTTTGTGGTTTCATAGGGGCCTAGAGCAGTTGGAAGCAACAATTTTTTTGTATCTAAGGAATACTCCTTAAAACCCTAAGCGAGATAAGTTGATATATATGGAGGAAGAAATAAAAGAGAGGAGGATTTCCTTGAGGGAAGAGGGTGAAAAATTGGCGGGAAGATCCGTGGGGAGAAAACATTTGGTGGGAATTCACAGAGGCATTGCGAACTAGAGGAAAAGATTATGTTATGATGAAGGTTTTCTCTATATGACCCAATTATCAGGAATTTGTGTTAAGATGATTGCATATGTAAAGTCATTAACGGGCTTTGAGAGCATTAATATATGTTTCCCTTATATTTTCCTAAGTTTAATGGTTTTTACTAGATGAATTTCTCTGGATTCACGACCTTTCTTTGTTTTGTCAAAAATGATGTTAGGTGGGAATGATATGTGTATTTTGTTATAATTATTTGTGAATCATGGTTGTAATTTGACTTTAAACATATCTTACATTGGCTTGGATCTCTTTTAAGAAGGGTGTGATTATTTGATGTTTTCGAGGGTACTTGAAAGCCTCATTTCTTAAGCTGTAAAAATTTCCTGCTTGAGACTAAGTAGGGTTTGTGGGTATAACCTATAATTTCTTGGGGTCCCTTGATCCAAACTATCTAGCATGATCTCGCATAAGATGGTCCTACCTTAGGTGTACTGAGCTAGATTGTTAGAAATTTGGATATTGATTTTCCTAGAGCTTTCCCTGTAGACAAATTTCCATACAAGGGGTGCATTCATTTCCCTCTCTAGCATTCATGTAGTGATAGGAATAGATGACAATTGGGTTTTTGTTATCTCGATTTCCCCCATTTCCCTTCATTGATCTTTCCCTTTTTATCCTTCCTTTTCTATAGAGGTTCCCCTCATCCTTACTAGAAAATCTCAAATAACTTTTCAACAAAACCTTAACTCATCTCATGGGTTCCAGATCACTTTGTTCATATCAAATTGACCCGCTTGGAGAACACATTATTGACTCGATATATCTTTCTTGTTCTCACCTCCAATCAATTCCATTATTACCATATTGTACATGAATCCTGCATTAAAATTTGGGACAAAATATTTGGTCGGATTAACACTTGCCCTTTGCGGTCCGCGTCGGGTCCTCGGGTGTCTACATTGTTTAGTGACCACTCTTTCGAGTGAGCATTGTATTTAATGGTTGCACCTAGTCCCAATCTTCCCCTTTTTATATTTCAAATACTATCATTCAAATTTTGTGCCCGAACCTCTGCTTTCCCCGATCGGACTCTCGGTACTCTCATCCTAACTTGGGCATAGTCAAAAGTAACGGGGATTACAGTTGCATTTTTGTATAGGTGTCTCCCCATCACTCCCTCGGGAAGGGTGGATGGGCGACCGGGAGGCCTTCCCCACAGCTATAAGATAACATATCACAGAGTCCCCTTCCATTGCAGGCCTCCACCGCAAGTCCTCATTTCCCCTTCCCCTTGGGAGTGTAATTCCAGGAACTAACACCGCATACCCCATTAAATCCACCACTCATCTCCATATTAATCTCCCACACATACCAAATTACTTACTCCTTTATCGTTGTCACATTGGGATTTGTTAAAAATTTCCCAATTTGTGTTGTTCCATATATAACTATTTTGTCTCCCCTATCTTTTCCCAAATTTTCACTTCTTCCATTTCACTCTTGCACTACTACCAGCTTCATTATTGTTCTTATTCCCATTTGTGTGATATTGATTCTCCATTCCTGTGCCCCATTACTATCCAACCATGCACAAGTAAGTTGCTTTATTTTAGAACCAACCATGGGAATTATACTTAGGCATGAATCCATGAATTCAATCAATTATTGGGTGATAAAAATTCAATAGTAATTTTTAAAAGGCAAAGGTGACTAGACTTCATGTTGGCTTACGAAGAGTTCAATCCAAGAATGACAGAGGAGTTTTCCAAGAACATTGAGGAAGGACATGCTATAATGAAAGGTAAGAAAATCTTGTTCAATCCTACTATTATTAGCCATATTTCAAGAATACCAGAAGAAGGGAAATTAGTTAACTCTAGGACCCTCTATTATGAAATTATTAAGATATTTTTGTTGGAAAAAGGAAAAATTGGAACTAGTTATGGACAATAAAGGAAAGCTAAGGGTATAAAAGGGGTACTCTCCCTGAGCCTTGGGTGGAGGTAGCTAAGTGGATAATCAAATATTTCACATGTGAGGGCTAGTATGAGGTCATTTTGGGCCTTGTTTTAAGAATTCTTATCCACCTTTACCATGGCCAAGCTAAATCCCATAACAAAGTAAACCTTCCCAGTTCTTGTTCGATTTTTTCTCCTATGCTACTGAAAAATTTCATCGGGGTACTTCTTATTTGAAATTCCAAGGCCTAATACACTTAATTTACAAGCATCATTTTATCAAGAAAATACATGGCCTTAAGAAGTGGATGAAATTCTAGAAAAAGTATTCCCTAGAGCCTATAGTGGTTCTAGAAAGAGGGCCTTCCACTTCATAATGGCCTAGGAAACACCCCAAGACATCTAGGCCTACTCGGAACCTTGTTGAACCTCAAATGAATATTTTTCCTTCTCAATAAGAATAGGAGGTGGATACCATCATGCAAACCTTACTATAGACACCACATGTATCCCCAACTCATTCTACATCACCCTCTGCTCCAGGTGGCTGAAAAATAAGTTGAAAAAACCCCAATCATTGTTGTTTACTCTCCCATCAGGGACAAAGATAAAGAAACCATGATTGAAGGATAACCTATTTCCCCTCTTGATTCTAACACAATCATTCCATAAGTCTTATCTATTTCAAAAATCTAGTATGAACTCTAATAGGACCAGGAAATAATTTTCCACCTAAAGCTCCTTCTACAAGCAAAGAGTCCGATATCTCTCAAATGGAGTATGAAAAAGAAAAGAAAATCCAAAAAATTCATCAAAATAATGAGCAACAAGAAGAGGAAACTCTTCAACTTCAACATGCTTTAGAAGAAAAGGAACAATGATTGGTTCCTTCATACCAAGACATAAGAGTTAACCATATCACTTACAATCTTGCAAGAAAACGAGGAGGAAATAGAGTGGGTGCCTACTATAGAAAAAATAACTCGAGATAAAAATTTTTGTTTCCTCGAATTATTGTATTGAGAGGAATGGCTAAATGGATGTAAGAGTGTTATATTCTTAGGGGAGTAGCCAAATAAAATAAGGTTTTAAAGGATTAAAACAAAATGCTTCAAGATAATGTGCTTAATATTTATCGGTTATATGATCAAACCCTCTCATGCACCCCCTTCTAATTTCTATGCATTATTTTTAAAGGAACAATTCTTAAAGTGGAAGATTTCTAGATTTTTCTATGCAAGATATATAATTTGATGATGATAAGAAATTTGTTGGAGCATACACAATAGGAGATAATGTTGTTAAGAATCTACTATGTGAATTTTATGTTCATAAATTCCTTCTCCCTGAACAAATTGAAATCCCAATTAATCTATATGTGGGAGAGGTACAATTAAGGGCATTTATCTCTACCTTAAAGCATCAGTCTGTGTGGAGGGAGTAGAGGGGAACATACATCTGAGAAGAAGCTAATATAGGCCTCTTAATGAGGCATGATCTCCCTGCCCCCATCCAATTTCTCAAAAGGTTTCAATCTCAAGTGTATTGTTTACAATTGGTGGAAAGGTATAAGGCTATTTTGAGAACTTGTGTATCAAATTTCAGGGAGCAGTACTCCCAACATTTAATGTTAATTTCATTTCTTTCTATTTGAGATATGAACTACTTCCAGAGCACTATAAGAAGAAGGAGGTGATTTCCCCAACTAACCTCCATTGGTCATTGAAGAGGGCCAAGGACCTCTATAAGATTATTCTAAACATGCAGGAAAAATGGATTGGAATGAGATACAGGCCTCCATTTGTGATAGCCCTTATACCATGTTGGAACTCCAACAGGATCAATTTGAAGCCGATTCTGACACATGGAGGGAACTTTGTCATCAAGTTCTTTGGTTTTTGTAACACAAATCTAGATGAGACTTGGCATACTTTTTCCAATGAATATAATTTTTCAAGAATCGTTGAGAACTTGAATAGGTAGTAGGAGGACCTACTAGATATTAAGTGTGGGGGAGTGATGAGCCCTTATTTTTCATGTTTTATCCTATGTGAAACCCTGTTTTTCCATGATCTAATTTTGCACTATGTATAATATTGTCATTTTGTAATTAATACTTTACTATGTTTTGGAAGGAAATATTGTGCATATCCTTGTTATTTTCATCTTGTTTTTGCTTCTTCAAATATGGTTCAAATGAATCTTTATGAGTATTAACAATGCATTTGGAAATCATATATTTTAGTCATTATAGGAATTAACTACGGACCAACACATGAATCACTTATGTACGGCGTAGGAATCAATTTATAGCGTAGGACTCACCTTGTAAGAGCACATGACTCATTGTGGAGTACAAGAATTACCCAGAGCACTAATGTAGACTCGTTTGGAATGAAGACCTCACGTAAAAGTGGAAACTAACTTGGATAGAAAATAAATGAGTTGATATAGTTGGCACACCAGTTGATACAATGAGACATGTACTTCTATCTCAACCTTCATGTAGATTATGAGGACCATGCAATCTGAAATTAACATCAATTGTTTGAAGACATGGAGAAGAAAATCGGAAGAATCGTAGAATTATAATCATCATGATTATAGGGAACCAATTCAGGATCTATAATATCTTATGGATGTGATTGACTATCTCGGTCAATAGTCAATTATGATCCTCATCTACAATTAATAGGATGAATTTAATCCAAACATGACATGGACTTATCCTTCCATGATTGTAATTCCTTAAATAGTTAGTTGTTGTTATAGGTGTCTTCCAGTTAAGTAGTTGTCAATAATTTCAAATAACTAGTTCTCTTTTAGAGAGACTAGGTCTGCTCTAAATATAAAAGAGAAAATGTAGTAGGAGTAAAAATTTAGTTCGATTGATCACTGTAAAAAGAAATTCTTTCATTTAATAAAGTGTTGATTCAAGGAAAATTTTACTTGTGTGACTTATAACTGTAAACTAGATTGATGGGAAGGAGCAAGGGCCACTCCTCCCCAACATGAAGGGATAATTTCCTGTTCATTTCCCTTATGTTATTTTTCATTAATTTGATTTATCAGCATTGTATCATTTTCAATATTTTTAATTCTGCATTTAGTAATCCTTTGTTATCAATCAACTTCATTTATTTATGGAAATTAGTATAGCATTTGGTTAATTTTGTTATTAAATAAGTATTGAACATGATTTTGATTGTTCCCTTTGTTGCAAATATCCATGGAAACTACCTAGTCGACAAACATAAGATAAATAAACGGCACTCATCAAGTCATGGGTCTTGACTTGGATTTTCACGGTTGTGCTTTAATATTTGCATGGTCCAAATAGGTATTTATAGATTCCTTTCTCTTCTTTTTAGTTGTTTCACTCCCTTCCCTATGTTTTAAAATCTCCCTCTTGTGTTGAGCCTATTTCTCTTCCCCTCGGTCCTCCTCCCTTTTATCCCATGGGCTTGATGCCCACCCCGACACCTCATGTCTAAGCACCTTAGTTATCTCCCCCTATAGACGGTCATCCTAGCAAGCATTCTCTCTTCCTAGGTTAATATGGAACAATATTCACCCATGACAATAGTCTAAAATTGGTACTTGAATCTCCCAATTCCAAAAATATAACTCTAAGAAGAACTACGATATCTTACGGGAACTTCTAAACGAATTTAATGGATGAAAATAGTTAAGCGGGGCATCCACTAGAAAGTTGGTGCATCCACTAAATGAAAACATTGGAGAATGCCCTCACTAAAAATTTCCAGGGAAAAAATCTCCACTCTCCCAACATTTGAATTTGAGAATGATCTCGAAAAAAAATTTCCAGAAGGGAAAAAATCTCCACTCTCCACTCTCCCACGGACACCATCCAAACAGAGATCCATGATCTCAAGAAATTATAGGAGGCAATCAAAGTGATACAATATTCTTTCAAACAAGAAACTGAATCACATACCCAATCATGGGTAAAGGTGGTTAAAGAGAACATTCCCCCACCTATGGTGGCAGTTGAGGAGGTCATCCAAGCCAAAATTGCCAAGGAACATTCTAGATGTAAGCATGAGCTAAGTCACAAGACCCCTTGACTGTGGGGATTTCATTCATCAAGGTCACTTTGGGCATCGAGGACATGCACCTTGAGCATGTATGGCTCAGCTATGAGTTGACTCTCTTCCTTTGGTTTAGGACAATAGCTGACATGCTCAAGGTTCTAAGGGCTAAGAGGAGACTATTTTCCCTCTCTAATAAAATCTTCCTTGATGAGGATCTTACTAGGTCACATGCT
Source organism: Taxus wallichiana var. yunnanensis (assembly GCA_018340775.1). Classification (NCBI taxonomy): domain Eukaryota; kingdom Viridiplantae; phylum Streptophyta; class Pinopsida; order Cupressales; family Taxaceae; genus Taxus; species Taxus wallichiana. The sequence goes on along the minus strand of CM031242.1, from coordinate 821,109,800 downwards.
TCCAAATTCAAACACTCCAAGGATCTAGTTCTAGAAGCTTGGAAAGTAGGGAAATATGCGATTATAATCAAAGACACTTTCCCCCTGGATGCGAGTATCGGCATGGAACTTCCAAATTATGGGCCACAAAGGGGATGCAGTGGGACAGGGAGCATGACTATCAGATGTTGGAATGGTAATGGCTCCTTTTGGTCCTCATCTGGTCTTTTACTTGATGCTCTTAGCTTCATAGACATCCTCTTTATCACTGAGACTCATGAGAGTCCGGTGAGGCCTCTTCCTGATATCACGAGTTACCTTTGGTACTCTGCACATAGACATGAAACTAGAAACTCGGGAGGCATCAAAGGTTCTAGAGGGGTAGCCTTTTATATGAGAGTCACTCCAACACAGGATCTCTTTGGTTTCTAGCGATGAGCTTGCCAGGTTTTTCGGGTGATGATTTAGGGTGTGGGCCCCTATGTAGATATATCTACATCATAGTATGTTACTTCCCTCCAGCTTCTTCCCCTATTCCATTCATAATAGACTCGATGGTGATCCCTTTTCCAATCTATATTAAAACATTTCCCAGTATTCAATGATTGAGGAAGTCATCTTTTTGGGTGATTTCAATGCCCACACAAGAGCACTATAGATCCCTATCCATGACCGAGAAGAGGATATGTTTTGCACTTTGATAGTTGATCTAGATATAGTGGGCTTACACATGACCTTTTTTAGGAAATAAGGGATAAAATATATGGAATAATCCCTCACAAAATCGCAATGTGATGAAAATAATATGCAAAAATATTATAAATCTTAAATAAAAGTGTAGAATAAAATAACACAACACAAAGAGACATTATTTAATGTTCACCCAATTTGGGCTCCGTCCACCAAGAATCAATTGCTTATATTTTATTACAAGCCATCGCTCTCTCAATACAATGCCTATATTTGTTTGGAGCTATGCTCAACAAACTCTCTGAAATTCACAATCCGAATTCAAAACACATCTATAATGTTACATAATACATACCATATGCATAAAACCATATAAGTAGATAACTACTTAAGTAGTTTTACAAAGCTGCAGTATCAAAACCATGGGCCAAAACCGTCCCATAAACCTATGGGTGAAAATCCTGCCCATATGAGAAAAAAGTGTTTCATGTTATATCGGGCATGTTTTAAGGTGATTTTTTTCCTCGGGGGCTACACCCTAAACCCCCACTACTTTGGGGCTGCCGCCCTAAACCCCGATGAGACAACTATGGAAAGTGTACAATAATCTTATTATACAGTCTTCAACACTTTCTCACATGAAAACAGGCTCCACAACCTAACACCTTTGAGGATGATTCGGACCTCTCATTTCTCATGGTGACACCTCCTCCGGCAGGAGAATCACATGAGCTACTTATCCTCAATGGGGTTACATGCTTTCTTGATTCACATCTCTTCACATGTCAACTGCATGGTGGTGGTGCGAGTGTGGTGGATTATGTCCTCTCCATCTAGAGACACTTTCTAATGATCAAGAATTTTCCATTTCTTCCATTCCCCTTGTCGATCATGCCCTTCTCTCTCTAACTCTCAGTCAACATTTCCCCCTCATGCCACTACTCCCCCTTCATGGGCCCCCTTACCATCTTCCATTTATCAAATGGGGATCCTAACTCCTTCAATCTTCAACAAATTCTCCCTCATGTGTCCTAATTTTCTTTGATGAGAAATGTGGCTACCAAATACACCCTTCTCTCCTCCATCATCTAGGAGGCCTCCCTCATTTCCTTCCCTAGTTACACCCAACCTTCATCTATGTCCCATCAACAAAAAAAATTCCCCATGAATAAATGGTATGATGAGGAGTGTAATAAATTTCACGAGACAATTATGTTATGCATTCAACCAGGCCCTTCCCTCCTATCATACCTTGAAAGCCTCCTACCATTGTCTCCTTCACCATAAAAATGCCTCTTCATTTCCTAGCATAGACAAATCTTGTGTGAGTCCCTTTGGAACTCTCTTAAAAAAATTTTACATACCGTTTTCCCCACCACTCATCCCTTCCCCTCGAGCTTAACCCCAATTCCTTGTTTTCTCACACCTCTAGGCTTTATGACATCCCCGAGAAACCTATCATCTAGGTGAACAACCCACCTTCCTTGTGCCACCTTTTCACCTACACTAAAGTCAAAGAGGCAATTAGGATGATGAAATGCATCACCACAACAGATGAGGAGGGATTCCAAGCAGAATTATTCAAACTTGGTCAAGGGGTTCTTTGTAGTTATTTGACTGACCTCTTCAATCATGTGGTTTGTTTGGGATTTCGCCATCTTGGGAATGCCATATCATCTACCCAATTCACAAATAAGGTTCCAGCTCTGACCCCAATAACTACAAAACTATCATGGTGGGTCATACATTCTCCAGGTTACATATGAAGTTATCCAAACATGCTCGAGAGAAGAAACATTAGATCCAGGGGCAAGCTAGCTTTCAACTTGATCACCAAACTACCGACCATATATTCACTCTAGGGACCATCATTGAGGAGTCACATCATCACTCTTTCAAGTTCTATTGTTACATTGTGGAATTTTGGAAATCTTTTGACTTAGTTCCACGTGAGGATTTGTTCTAGCGGCTCCATGACATTGGAATTTCTGAGACCCTCCTCACATCCATCATATGTCTATATGAGGATATATTGGGCCACATCTGCACCTCTTAGGGTGAGTCATATTTTATCAAGAGTACCATTGGGGTTAAGCATGGATGCCTCTTATCTCTAAATTTTTAGGATCTACATTGATGAGCTTGAGTCTTTTCTCCATGAGAATATTTAGGAAAGTGATGGGTGCCTTTTGGAATGGGTTCTGATATCCATTCAATTTTTATGGATGATGTGTTTCTCCTCACTTCTTCTTTGTATTTCTTACATAGACAACTTGATGCCTTAGCCTGTTTCGTGATCTTCGGCGGTTGACATTCAACCTAGGCAATGTTGGAAGCACAATTAATTGAGAGGGGGGGTGAATAAGTTATTTAAACTTTAAAATAATTTCATATTATTATACATACACCATTAACATTTATCCATATATTAATGTGTGATTAAAAACATGAAATAATCAACCATATAAGCACAACCAAGAAAGCATACACATGAACACAAGATATAAGTGGGAAACCCTCACAGGGAATAAAACCCACTAAAAATCTACTTATATTAAACAAAGAAAAGAATTTTAGTGAAGCACCAAATTCATAAATAATACCAACCCCTAAATTATTGAGGCACCAACCCCTGGTTTAGTAGAGCACCAACCCTACAAGGAGCACCAATCCATAATTTAGTGAAGCACCCACTCCATAAGTAGGCTATAACCCTCTAGGATGACCAAGCACCAACTCAGCCACATTTAGATGTTTTATCTCTGATTTTTATCCTACCACAACTAATGGATATCACTTATTCAACTCACAAACCCTAGCTCATACCTTAGAGCATCAAACTTGCTTTATCTTCTTCTTCCTCAACTTGTCTTGCCTCTAAAAAATTTCTCTCATGATATTATACCTTTATCAATCTGAAACACATCTTATCTACCTTCAAATCATGCCTTCACACCTATAATTCACTCACTTATGGGTCACACTTTTACCACTTGTAAGACTAGCTAAAAATGGAGCTAAACCGTCACTTTTATAGCCAAATCTTCTCTCAAAACCAAAGGATTTTAGTCCCTCATAAAACAATTTACCCATACACCTTCATTACATTAAAATAAAATCATTAAAATGGTCACATATGACCCAAGTAGGCTGGCCTATCCAAAAGCAACATTCATGCACCAAAGTGCCCCAAAACCCTTGCATTGGGATGACAAAAATCTCCTAATTCCAAAAATATTTTTATTCAAGCTCTAAAAATTATCACACATGTTTAAAATAACATTTAAACATCATCTATGGTATCAATTTATATGAACCAATCAATTTTTTGTTAATGGGACCACTTCTCTTTGTTCTTCTCAAAATTGTTGTTTCCTACACCCTTCAGGACCCTGAAAACTTATTTATGCCACTATATCACTTCAAAACATTTAAAATATACCATGTAGCAACTTGAAGGAAATTATAGGACTTTTATAACACTTCTAATCAAGTTATAATTCTTTAAACACTCACCTTCTCAAACCAAATCTACTTTTGTCTTCATTAAAACAAATTGCCCAAAACGATGTTTTCAAATATCAGCTGGTTTACACATTTCTACGAAAAATAAAGACCTCTAAATAGATTAATTAGATGCAAAATTCATCCCTATTAACATTCAAGGTGATAGAAAGTATCACCTAATCCATACCATGCTCCAAACAACTAATAATTCAAAGAACAACCATGTCCTAAAAGCGCCATTACAAACTTCTTCACAAATCAACTTGAAATAATGACCAAAACACATCATCATGAGAAAAACATACCTCATTGGAAATATATATGAATTAAATTTCCATAACATATAATAAATCCTTCCAAATCCAAGTGGAAGGCCTTAAAACATGTCCATCTCTACAAACTATTTTTAACTCTACTTGGACTCAAGAACTGACACTTAGCCCAACTTGCTCCAACATACCAAAAACCACTTAAAATATTAACCAAAGCATGAAACATACTTAAACATTATTTATGAGCCATAAAAAACCTTCACCAAGCTTGATCAGATCAGAATCATCACTTTACCTCATGTAGCTACATGTACCCTACTAGAATGAGCATCCTCCAAACTTGAGCCTCAAATAATAGATCATAACTTTTGCATAAATTTTACAATATTCATGTTTTATATATCAATTTAAATATACCATATTCACAACACAACTTGAATGGAGTCCTAACTCCCTTGTAGCTCAACAATCTCAATTTCTTGAAGGTTGCTCCAAATCGCCCCAAAACCAGTCCTTATAAATAGGACACAAATTACACTTTTTCAACTTTACCATGACCTAAAACCTTCATGAAAATATATATCAATTCCTACAATTTCATAAATGGAACTTTAGACATTACCTCATTTGGATAACTTTGGCAAAAACTAAAACTCTTCAAAAACTTGTTTGTTTGAGTGGGGCCCACATATTGTAACAAGCACTACCATACCTTTATAGAAACCTGGAAGAGTCCTCTACAACATCCAATCATCAATTTTTAATAATCAATCAAAACATGCTCACTGAACCTCTTCTTTTGCAAGCTTCTCCTAGTTAGTGTTTAGCTAGGGTTTCAAACCACTTTAGCTTCTTAACGATTGTTCATAAAAATGTGACAATCAAACCACCTAATTATTTTTGTGAAAGATTCATAACTTACATTATAAGATACTCCAAATATATAAGCTCCCCATACAAATCATATAGTTCACAAAGAGCATAAGAAGGTCAACTTTTGTCACAAAAACACATTATTTCTTACCTAGTTTTTCCAAAACTTGCATATCTTCAAATTTCTTTAGAACTTTGACCTGAAACTTGGCATGAAGCACCATGATAAAATCTTATAAATTTCCATAATCACCATATAGCCCAAATATCTCTGAAACTCTCCATCCACAAAGAATCTTACACTGTTAAAATGTTTTTTTCTCACTTGTAGCTTCCCGAGGACCTCATGAAGCATTGAATCACTTAATGCAAACCTGAAACTCACTATACAATTCAGGTACACTATCAATATGCTTCTACCATGATCTAACCGGACTTTTTTTTGTCTAAATATCACTTCTCCAACTCATTCCGCATGCTTCATGGCTAGAAACAAGCCTGAAATGACCTGACTCAACCATGACAACCCATGAAATGACCATGCTAACCTCATGTAGACCCATATACACCTAAAAAATTCCTCATGGACCATTAATGACCCGATGACAACATCAAACCAAATCATAATGAATCAAACTATGATTACTCGCATACTAAACCAAACATCGGGACACTACGCAACAAACCACTCTATCAACATGTTTGATACTTTAATGACATCATATGGGGACTCATACTAAATCATGACACCTTTTTCCATCAATGGGGTTGACATCAATGACAAAATAACCACACAATGGCCAACAATCTTCCCCTTTGTCATTCATGGCAACAATTATTCATAAACATTGATGGCAACTAACATGCATACATGACCTCAATACCATGTGTTTGATGTCTCTCTCCCCCTTTTCCATATATTAATAAGGCTACACAAACTCTTAGACATGAGAAATGACAACACAAGACAATTCACAATGGAAACAATGCAAAACATGACTTACTTGACCCCAATGCTCCCCCTAGGGAGAGCTCTCTTCTTGGCCTCCATCAACAACATGTAGAGATCCTATGGACCTGATATTAACAAGAAAAAAATGCCCCTGGGCAAGTACATCTCCTATTCTCCTGCATTCATGCTCATCATCACATTTTAGGACTTGTTTAGCCTCAAAACCACAAGATTTTCCGTCAACTCCAACATGTCAACCATAAGGACTAATTGTCCTTGAACCATGTTTTTCAGTCAAAAATTGACCAACTTCTCAAGATTCTAGAATCCCACACATAGTATATCAAGCAACTTAAAAATTCCCCACTGGACTCATTGCATCTAATTCTAACTGAAAACACATAATTGAGCTTCATACCTTGCTTAGAATACCTTGGAAATGACTCGGTCTCTTTGTTACAGGTCTATAACATCTTTTCGCTTATTACAATATCTTTTGTATGCACTGTTAAGCTTATTAAGACAATAATCCATTTACTTATGAATAACACCATTTATCTTGACTTACAATCATTCTAGTCCTCAAACACCTCTTATAGGGTCAAAATCGCACTCCCCTAACTTCTACATGAATTCGGATGTATACTATGCATCTTTGACTTAATATCACTACACATACCACTCTTTCCACATTGTATCAAACAAGAATATCCACTTTTCTAGTCACTTTGATGAGTACATGCAAGTTCACTAATGTCCTTAGTCTAAATGTGCTTCTTAGTCCTGTGATGTAATGATTTTACTCTCCTCATGATGACCTTGAATGTACTTGTCATACACTGTAGCTATACACTTTTTACTTATTTTTACAGGTCACACAAAGTACTTATTGATAGCTTACTTACCTAAATTGACTTTCATTTTTCCTATTATGGTATTCTAGGCCCTAGAGATCCTAAAACATAGTCAAGCAAGTTTCCCTTGCACTTATTGCTCTTCGAAACATAGAATACCCTGATTTTGTATCAAGACACACATGCATCATACAATTTCATTCATACTACAACAACTTTGATACATCATTTTCTTTTAATCTGACTTCTTGATGACAAAAACACATTTTTATGGCATGAATTTAACACTTGGGGTCATATTCACACATTTTTCGATCAAATCTAGATTGACATAATCTCGTAATGCTTAGACCTATAACATTAACTTTTTTACTTCATGACCTTAACGAGATCTATGTACTTCTCTTGAACTGACTTCATGCTTTTTTCTTCAATGAAGACACTTATCTCATTCATCCTACAATGTAGTCATTTGATGAGACCACTACAAGATTCCTTTGGATTAGACATCATTCGCTCACCTATTCCTTCTCACTTTATAGCACTAACACGAGACCTCTTCTAAATATGATGAAGGTGAATTATCACTAGAATCTCTTCACATAGTCTTGATCTCCTTGAATCAACTCTAAGGAACCTTTCACTTTTTCTTTGGTGAGCACTAATATTTTCCAGTTTTAAGAAAACCAACCCACATATAAGAATGCATTTTACCCTTCTTGAACATTCTGTATCAGTCATGTAGCCCTTATCATTTTCTTCGATATATCCTTCAACATAACCATTATAGGATTCATAGTCATAGTCCACTGAACCAAATATCTCTTGCAAATCACCTTTCTCAAGCTACAAACCCAAATCATTACATGGTAGAGAACTTGTTCATGCCTTGGAGCTAACATTAGGGTTTTAGGGATCAAACCCTTCACATTTCCATATACACTATCAAATGTCAATTGAAATTTGTACTTAAATCCTATAGACATCATTAAAACACCTGTAGAGCTCCATATTCTTGCAAAATATCTTCAAGACAGAGTCTCGGGAATCTTCATTCTTTCACTTAGACCCGAGTCCTACTTCTAATACCAAATCAAAATCTTTGAAGGTAAAATAAAGCCTTCACAAAGCATTGACATCACCATGTTAAGTTAGACTTGATGTATAGACCATTAAGAGACAAAATTTGAGAATTACCATTTTGATCAATACATACTACAAACCTTCCTTTGATTGAGATATCCTTCATATGTTATTTTGAACTTATAGCCTTTTATGAGACCATTACAAGTTCTTCGAGATGAATTCACTTGTACATGATCAAACCGAGATGATTTCAAACATTTTTCCTCTACTCTTGAATGAAGGACCTGATTTGTTTTCATGTCTTGGAGAAAATACAAACTATCAATTTCATTGTCATCATGATTCCCATGCTCAAGGTGTCATCTAACAGAAATTTGACCTGAGTTCTGACTTTTAAGTTTTGAAAGCATCTTGTCATACATATGCCTCAAAGACCATCTTGAAGTATCAAAGGCTATGCTTGATAGAGTACACTTTATTTCTTCCACCTAAATTTTTAGCATGTCATCTATAAGCTTTAACACATTGATTTATCCCCTTGAAGCTTATTTCAATCACTGATTATGAGACATTAAGTATAGACCCATGACATTGGTGAAAACTAAGACCTTGACACAAAACTCGGTGAGCAAAGAATGACACATCACATACACACTTGATGAATAGAGACATCTTGACCTAATTTTGGCCTCGTGATACACAAATTCAATCACTAGACACCTTAGATTGATAAAGACATGCATACCTTAGTTTACTAGTACCATCTTCATTCTTTGTTCAACACAACTTGAACACATACACTTACCTTCACATTGATCAAAATGAATAATATTGCCTTCAATGACATAACATGTAGATAGAAACATCTTGACTCAAGACTTAAAGGTACTAACTATTCTCAAACTTACACACAACTTCTTGAGACAACAATATAACCATGACCATTTGGAGGATACAACCTTGGTACTTAAAACATGATTTATCATGAAGTTACCCCAACAATCTGATCACTCTAGTGGAGACTCCATTCACAAACTAAAATAAGATCTTGACATAACATAAAACACCTTGTGACATAAAAAAAACCACATGCTCTTGAGTTGATGTGAACAGAGACTCATACTACTACACACATACTAACATGGCAGAGATTTGAAATAAGATACCACAATGATAGCAAAAACTTATTTCAGCGATCCTAGGAGGACTTTTCACTATGTAGATATTCCCTAAAATTCCCTAAAATTAGACCATGCTGAAGGGATTCTTGATATATTTTTGATAGTATGCTTTGAACTTTAGAATTGGAGTTCATATGCAAATTCTATCGTCGGTCAAATTTAAGGTCGTAAATGGGTCAACCCTAGTCAATAGGTCAACAAGTGGACCAATGACAAGGTGACACATGGTAGTTGGCGACAAGGAAAAATTGATGGTCTTGTAATGTTTCAAAATCAGTTCCATGGTATAGAGCTCATCGCAAGCTTTCGACGCATTTTGAATGGACCAAATCTGAGTTTGTATGCGAAAGATATGCATAGTCAAAGTTGTGGTCAAATGATGACATGACACACTCTAACATGGACAAATGACATATTATGGGCGTGAAACTTGGCAGGTTTGTAGTGGATTTAGATTTAAAATAATAATAATAATAATATATTTAATCCATTCCACGTGAATAAGCCTAAATCCCATGGGATAAGGAGGATTTTGTGGCCAAAAAGCTATTTAAAGGCTTATCCTATCCCTTTCCCACCAAATGTGGGGTCAATGGCTAAATTGGGCGCCTAAACCTATGGAAGGGGGATTTGAACCCTTGACCTATGCCAAAATACTTATCATCCTTACCAACCCACCACTTTTTAGCAAGTGATAAAATATGAGATCACTTCTATTTAAAGGGACCTTTTGGTAGGTTTGTGAATGGACAACGAAGGACTAGTTTGCAGAGATCACCATTTTCGAGGCACTTATAGTCTAAATTTTGTAATGGTGTAAAAAATAAACTTTATGAAGAATTCCGAGAGCTATCCGTAAATATAAAGTTTTTTACGGGAAGTGTTGTAGATTTTCCTATGTAGGTGTTTTTCCATTGTAATTTCACATATCAGGCATGAGGAGCATGCAAAGATCTACATTTTCCAACCGCTTCTCAGAATCAGGCCATGGAGTAAAAAGGGAAGTTTTTCATAATTTCCTCTATTTTCTATAAATGTAAACATATTTTATGCAGGTGTTGTATATTTAAAGTTGTATATGTTTTTCAAACTCAATTTCATAAGAAGCTATCAAGTGAAAATACTTTGTAGGGGCCACGGATAGACTTGGGAACATTTCTGGTGAATTGAGGAGTTCCAAGATGTCTAAATCAGCTCATTTACAGGTATAAATTTCAGTTATGTCATTAGTTAAGGGATATTGTACTTCATTGGGCATTTAATATATCAATTCACTTTCTGTGAATCCGAGAGACATAGCCTTCGGATGAACTCCGTTATCAAGTTCTTGTGTTGTGGATTTGATTTTAGTTTTTATCTTTTGATCAGATAAAAGAATTTAGATTAGTTTATTTGATTAATTATTAAATCAAGCCAGAAACTAGATTAATTGGATTGAAGTTGTTTCAGTATCCATAACCCACAATCAGATAATGAATGCACTTGCAAATTTTGGAATCCAGAATTCAGATTGAGTGCATATTTTAATTCAACTTGTGATTATTTTTAATGGATTTGAAATAGATTCAATATATTCACTTAAGTTGGAAAAATCAGATTAATTGATCATATTGGAAGATTTTTTTTTAAAATGGGTTTTCAAGACACCCAAAATTGAGTAAGTTGAACTCATGATCAATGTTGAGTCTGATAAGTAATCATCTGAGAATTTTCTAAGTATTGGAAAAATTTCAAGTACCATTTTCAGATCAATTTGGTATCAGAGCAGGTGATCGTGCTTGTAAACTTGCTAATCTCTGAGCAAGTTTGGTATTAGAGTTGGTTTAGCTCTTGATTTGGTTCAGTTTGGTTTTTGCATTTTGGCTTGATCTTTCATTGGCAGTGTGCAGAGTTTGGAGGAACAAGTGTGCAAGAATCATGGGCAAGATGTCCAACAAGACCAAGTTTTAAGAACTTGAAGCATGTAATCATCAGATTTCGGGAAGAGAATGCCTTCCTGAGATGTCAAGTGTTAACTCTAGAGGAGAAACTTGACACATTAAAAAGAGAGCTAGAATCCAAAAATGAGCTCTTGATGGTGTTGCAAATTGAAGGACCTAAGAAAGAGGTACCTATTACTGTTGATGCATCCACTATGATAGATGAGTGCATAGTAAGTATGAAAACACTTAATTCCTCTCCCAAAGCTAAGTTAGATTCAGAAAGTGTGCTTGGTGAATTTGAAAAACACACTAAAGGTATAGGATCTAAGCTTTTAAGTAATATGGGTTTTAATGGAATTGGCCTTGGTAAGAATAACCAAGGCATAACTAACCCAATCTTGGTAGAGGAAAGGCCTCACATGCAGGAATGGGATATGCTAGTACAGGGAAAAGGAAATTGGAGAGAGTTCTAAGTAAGCAAGAAGAAGACAAGCTTTTGACATCTAAGTGTCATCCCCATTAGCATCGGGAGGATTTGGTAAGAATTCACCATAGAGAGTTATAGAAATCCCTCGCCTTCTGTTTACCATGGTTCTAAAAAGAAAGGTAAACAAATTGATCCCTTATCTACACTGGAAAATTTTGGCTATGATTTTCAAGCAATGTTGAATAGTTACCCTTGCACATTTTGTGGGTTGTCTAACCATTGTGTGGCCAAATGTAGGAAATGGAAGTCCATATTGGAACAGATTGAGAAAATGCATTCTCCTAACCCTATCTTGGCTAAGAGCAGTCAAGGTAAAGTTCCTAAAAATGTGGATCCTAAAAAATTGGATCAGAGATTTTGCGGTCACTGTAAGAAACCAGGTCATGAAATTGAAAAGTGTTGGAAGCTACATCTAGAACAAAAATTAAAGTTTTTTTAAAAGGATCACATTTTTAAACCAACTATTTTGACCACTTCAGTGGCACATGTAAAAACTGAATTGAATCAGCCCCCTAAATAGGACAATATGTTGAGTAAGGTGGGTAAGAAATTTATTAGTTTTATGTTTGCATAAGTTGATTTGTGGAATACATGCAAACTAACAAGGCAGTTTTGGAAAATCCTATTGAATTGTGAAAAAGGATAAGCTCCAAATTTATTTTTTTGCTTTGGTGTTGGTGAAGTATCCTGAAGAGGAAATAATCAAGTGACAGTTTAAAATACTTGATGTAATTTTCTTTTTTAATGGTTTTACAACTTCATCTTTCAAACATTTACAATTCAATGGGCATGATCATTGGTTGGATGTCTATATTTGGATTGTAGTTAGTATGTTGTTATTGTGCAATTTGTGGCATGTAGGCATTGTTTGTAAGTGTACAACTTATACAAACTCTTTGTTTGTTATACATGATTTTTGCACATGTGTAAGTCTTATTGATAGGCTTAAATATTTGTAACTATTATATATAGTTGCAAATAGTATGTACAATTTTTACACTAACAAGTTGTGAATGTAGGTTACATTTGCATTATTGATGGTGAGTACATGATCAGGATGTACAGAAGAGGAATATGGCAGTTGCAATGTCATATCAGTTATAATTCAAGCCATTGGGTTATGTTGCTATTATTAGCATTCAAATATTGCAATATTTTGGAAAATAAATGCTATAAACTCGGGTTCAAGTGTTTGTATTATGCAGAGAACATGTGTACATTTCAGTAGAGTGAATTTCCATTTTGAGGTCAAAATGGTCTTACTAGGGAGGAGTGATCCAGATTTTTCACTATGTATATCTTCCCTAAACTTCCCTAAACCTAGACCATACTGAAGGGCTTCTCTAATGTAGCCAAATTAAGAACAAACTAGATATACTACAAATAATATGAACTCCAAAAGAAAATAGATCTCCTTCTTTGTTATCAAATAATGAATTACAATGTTTCCTAAATAGGAAAACAACTCCCAACTCGAGTTGCCAAGTAAACTCTAGCTAACTCTGACTAAATCTACTCTAGGTGGCGGAAATTACTATTTTTAGCAGTTTACTAGAACCTGTTATTCTTAGTAAGTTCACATGCTTATTCCTACGGGCATAGAAATTTCCACGCATCTTCTACATCCCTAAATTAGAGGAATTGCCAACTTTCTAACTCATAATGCAATTAATAGACTAAAATTAACTAATGCTCAAAAATAGGAAAAACTAAACTATAACTTAAATCCTAATTTTTGTCCTCAAGATGGTGGATTTAGGGCCCAAAAATGTGTCGACTATGTTCTTCTCATTGAAACACATGGTTTCCAAAAAAACGGACTCAAACGGACACTTGGAGCTCAAGTTATGACCTTGTCAAGTTCCTTCTAATTCGCGCGCATCATTCTCCCTGCTTGAAAAAAATGCAGCTCCTGCAAGTTTTCTTCTTCAAACTGCTTCCATTTATCTACATCCAACTTTTGAATCTCCCACTCTGTGACCCAAGTATTGTCCTCTTGTTCCAGTCCTTTCCAATGTACCAAATATTTGTTGTATTTCCCATTTCGCGTGTCCATTGTTTTCTTATCTAGAATCTGATCCACTTCTTCTTTCTTCTTCACTAGAACCTGCTGCCTCCAATCTACTACTTCATCAATAACATCCCCTTCTGCACCATCCCCATGAAAAGAATACAAATCTGAAACATTAAACACTGGAGAAATATCAAAATTCCCTGGCAATTCTACCTCATAAGCATTATCGTTTATTTTTTCACGATTTTGCAGGGACCAATCTTCTTGTACTTCAGCTTGTTATAGGTTCCTCTTGGAAACCTTTCCTTCCACAGATATACCATAACCAACTCACCAATTGTAAATACCTTTCTCTATCTGATGCACATCTGTTATTTCTTTATACTTATCATTACTATTCTGCAGCTTCTTCCGCACTTCTTCCTGTAATTGTTGTATATGTTTGGCAAATGCTTCTACATCATCATTGACTCTACCATCAACTGGTAGTTGTACCAAATCTAACACCCCATTTGGATTACTCCCATACACAATTGAAAATGGAGACTTTCTCATGGATCTGTTTATGGAACTGTTATATGTAAACTCAGCTTGTGGTAATGCTAAGTCCCATTGTTTCGGCTTTTCCCCAACAATGCACCTTAACAGGTTTCCCAAACTCCTATTTACCACCTCTATTTTCCCATCAATCTACGGATGATAGGCACTACTGAAATGTAGTTGAGTTCCAAATTTCTTCCATAAAGTCTGCCAAAAGTGACTTAAGAACCTTGTGTCCCTATCTGAAGTAATGGTTTACCTCGTTGTGTTTTTGGTAATCCCAAAACAAAGTCCATACTCATATCTGTCCACGACCCTTTAGGAACAGGAAACGGCATATACAACCCTGTATTCTGTGCATGGCCTTTCGAGACTTGGAAAATTTGACATCTCTCCACATATCTTACCACATCTCTTTTCAACTTTGGCCAATAGTATTTGTCTACTACCAAGGCTATCATCTTATCTTTACCAAAATGCCCAGCCAACCCTCCGCTATGCAACTCTTTCACTATATTCTCTCTCATAGACCCAACTAGAATACATAGTTGGCATCCCTTGAATAGGTAGCCATCCTATAAAATATACTCATCTAGGACATCTCCTGCATTGTCTGACAATGGACTAATTAGTCTTTCAACAATATCCTTGAAATCAAAATCAAAAGAATACAAACCCTTTATTGCTTCAAAACCTACCACCTCATTTTCCATAGTGGTAAACAAAGTCACACACCTACTCAATGCATCTACAACTTGATTATGTTTTCCGGATTTATGTTTTAGAGAAAAAGTATATCCCTGCAAAAATGATACCCACTTTGCATGCCTACTATTCAACTTCTTTTGGGTATTCACATACTTCAGGGATATGTGGTCTGTAAATAACACAAACTCCTTAGGCACTAAGTAATGCCTCTAATGCCTTAATGCTTGTACAATTGCATAAAATTCCACATCATAAGTAGAGTAGTTCTTTCTTACCTCATTCAGTTTCTCACTAAAGAAAGCTACTGGCTTTCCTCCTTGATTTATAACAGCCCCAATACCCACATGTGAGGTGTCACAATCAACCTCAAACACTTTATCAAAATTTGGTAGTGCCAAAATGGGTGCCTCTGTCACCTTCTTCTTCAAGAATTGAAAACTATCCTCATCTACCTTTGTCCACAAAAACTCCCTTCCTTTTGTGCAATCTGTTATAGATGCTACAATACTGCTGAAATTTTTAATAATTTTTCTGTAAAATGTTGCTAGACCATGAAAGCTCCTTACCTCTATTATACTCCGTGGAGTAGGCCATTCAATAATTGCCTTTATCTTTTCTGAGTCCATCTGTACCCCATCTGCTGAAATAATAAAGCCCAAGAATACCAAACTCTCTTGCATGAATGTGCACTTCTTCATATTTGCATAGAGTTTCTCTTTCCTTAACACTTCAAATACCAACCTTAGATGCCTCAAATGTTCTTCTTTAGTTTTACTAAAGATCAAGATATCATCAAAATAAACCACAACAAACTTACCATTATACTCTCGTAGCATGGTGTTCATTAATCTCATAAAAGTACTAGGTGCATTGGATAACCCGAATGGCATCACCAACCACTCATATAATCCATTTCTTGTCTTGAATGCTATTTTCCACTCATCTCCTTCTCTGATCCAAATCTGATGATAACCACTTTGAAGATAAATCTTGGTGAAATACTTAGATCCAGCAAGCACATCCATCATATCATCAAGGTGAGGTATTGGGAACCGATACTTGATTGTAATTTTATTGATCTCTCTGCTATCCGTGCACATTCTCCATGTTCCATCCTTCTTTGGTGTTAATAAAGCTGGTGTTGCACACGGACTCATGCTCTCCCTTATGACCCCCTTTCACACGAGCTTTGCCACTTGCCTATTCAACTTTGCATGAAATGTTGGGCTCATCATATAAGCTGCTTGATTTGGGAGTGAAGACCCTGGAATCAAATCAATGTGGTGTTGAATATCTCTTTTGGGTGGTAATCCATCTAGTAGCTCATCAGGAATAACATCCAAAAAAATTTCTATTAATTCTCGATGTTTCTATTGGTATTTGAGAACTTACAACTAGTGCATAACAAAAACCGGTTGCCTTTGCCTCCTTCACAAATTCCTTTGTAGAAAGCATATTTTCAGCCTTCCCCTCTTCTTTAAGAGGTAGCAAAACTATTTTTGTGCCATCCTTCCAGAAAGTATAAGTATTCTTTCCCCATCATGAATAACTTTTCTATCAAATTGTCATGGTCTTCCTAGTAGCATATGACATGCATCCATAGGGATAACATCACACCAAATATCATCCTTATAAGCTGCTTCCCAATAGAAAAGCTTATTAAACATCTCTTATCAACAAGAAACTTCATTACCCTTCTTAAACCATGCAATACGATAAGGGTTAGGATTCTTCTCACAATGCACTCCAATTTATCGACCATCTCATTTGAAACCATGTTCTCACAACTACCACCATCAATAATAACATTACATACCTTTCCTCCTGAAGTGCATCTTGTTCTAAAAATATTTATATGCAGCCATGCATCCCCCTTGACCTCCTTTCTTGGAGTAATCATCATCTTCTTGATCATCAGAGTTTCTCCAACATCTGGTGGAATTTCCAGGTTCTGTTCATCTTCTACTTGCTCAGCTTCAACAAGATTTACTCTTGGAGCATCTCCTTTCCTTTTGTCATGTGTATAAGTATGTGGGCATTCAAAATCTTGATGCCCTTCTTCACCACATCTGTAACAAACAAATGGTCTTCGTGGAGCCTCCCATCCTCTTTTGCTAACATATCCTCTACCCCTAGGAAATCCTCTGCCTCTTTGTTTATTATAAATCTTATCTCGTATCCTCTTGCTTTTCCAATCCACAAGATGATTCTCCCCTACCTTGGCTGAAACCAGCTCATCCCCAAAGGAAGTTGAGGCCCCCTATTCATTCCAGGTGATCTCCTAAAACTTTGACGATTTTGTTTTTCCTCGGCCTTTAAGGCTAATTGATAGGCATCCTCCATGCTTTTAATCCTATGCATACTTATCTCATCTTGAATAGAAAATTTTAATCCATTAACATACCTTGCAGCCATTTGTTCCTTAGTTTCTTCATGCTCTACATGAATGGACAACTTATAGAACTCATCTGTGTATTCTTGCATTGTTTGTAAGTTATATCTGAGATTCTAAAACCTCCTGTAAAGGGTTTGTGCATAATCCACAAGGAGAAATTTATCTTTCAGCTTCTTCTCCATCTTACTCCATGTCCTAATTCTTTCTTTCCCCTTTCTTGACCACTCTTTCTATAGGTGATCCCACCATAACATAGCATGACCTTTCAATTTCGTGCATGCAAATTTTACCTTCTTTTCTTCTAACATAGCCTTCCACTCAAAAAAATTTCCCATGCTAGTCAACCAGTCTATCAGCTCCTCTGGTTTTAGACTACCACCATACTCTGAAACATCAACTCTTATCCCATCATTCTTTCCTTCTAATGCTCGAAGCATCCTTTCTTCAAAAGCTAATGGTGGTGCTTGTGTTTCCTCCTCTTCACAAACTTCTTCTTCATCTGTGTCATCTCCACCTTGATTTCCTCTCTGGGTTATCATTACAGCAAGCGCAACAACTTGTCTCTGTAGATCTTGCATATTTCTATTCATCTAGGCAATACCACCTCCTCTTCCTTGCCATTTAAAAAAAAAAACTTCGAACCAGCTCTGATACCAGATAATGTAGCCAAATTAAGAACAAACCAGATATACTGCAAATAATATGAACTCCAAAAGAAAATAGATCTCCTTCTTTGTTATCAAATAATGAATTACAATGTTTCCTAAATAGGAAAACAACTCCCAACTTGAGTTGCCAAGTAAACTCTAGCTAACTCTGACTAAATCTACTCTAGGTGGTGGAAATTACTATTTTTAGCAGTTTACTAGAACCTGCTATTCTTAGTAAGTTTGCATGCTTATTCCTACGGGCATAGAAATTTCCACGCATCTTCTACATCCCTAAATTAGAGGAATTGCCAACTTTCTAACTCATAATGCAATTAATAGACTAAAATTAACTAATGCTCAAAAATAGGAAAAAACCAAACTATAACTTAAATCCTAATTTTTGGCCTCAAGATGGCGGATTTAGGGCCCAAAAACATGTCGGAAACTTGCCCCAACCGGTAGGGTGGATTGCCGCTGCGTTCGTCTTATCGTAACACGTGGTTTAAAAAAAACGGACTTAAACGGACACCCGGAGCTCAAGTTATGACCTTGTCAAGTTCCTGCTAATTCTAGCACATCATTCTCAATACCTTTCCGATGGTATTCTAAACTTGAGGATTGGATTTCGTATGCAAATTCTATCGCCGGTCAAAGTTAAGGTCATAAACGGGTCAACCCTAGTCAACAGGTCAATAAGTGGACCAATGACAAGGTGACACGTGGCAGTTGGCGACAAGGAAAAATTGATGGTCTTGTAATGTTTCAAAATCATTTCAATGGTATAGAGCTCATCGCAAAAATTTTGACGTATTTTGAATGGACCGAATCTGAGTTCATATGCGAAATATATGCATAGTCAAAGTTGTGGTCAAATGATGACGTGACACACTCTGACGTGGACAAATGGCATATTATGGGTGTGACACTTGGCAGGTTTGTAGTGGATTTGGATTTAAAATAATAATAATAATAATATATTTAATCCATTCCACGTGAATAAGCCTAAATCCCATGGGATAAGGAGGATTTTGTGGCCAAAAAGCTATTTAAAGGCTTATCCTATCCCTTTCCCACCAAATGTGGGGTCAATGGATAAATTGGGTGCCTAAACCTATGGAAGGGGGATTTGAACCCTTGACCTATGCCAAAATACTTATCATCCTTACCAACCTGCCACTTTTTAGCAAGTGATAAGATATGAGATCACTTCTATTTAAAGGGACCTTTTGGTAGGTTTGTGAATGGACAACAAAGGACCAGTTTGTAGAGATCACCATTTTCAAGGCACTTACAGTCCGAATTTTGCAATGGTGTAAAAATAAAATTTGTTTAGAATTCTAAGATATTTCTAGAAATATAAATTTTGTTATAGGAAGCGCTATATAGTTTCCCATGTATCCATTTTTCCATTGCAATTTCACATATCGGGAACGAGGAGTAGGCGAGAGATCTACATTTTTCCAACCACTTTTGTTTGAACCGTGGCCATGGAGTAAAAAGGAATTTTTTCATAATTTCCTCTAGTTTCCATAAATGTAAACCTCTTTTATGTAGGTGTTGTATATTTCAAGTTGTAGACATTTTTCGAACGTAATTTCACAGGAAACTATCAGTGAAAATACTATAGGGGCCACAGATGGACTTGGGAACATTTCTAGTAAATTGAAGAGTTCCAAGAGGTCTGAATCAGCTCATTTGCAGGTATAAAGTTCTATTAAGTCATTAGTGAAGGGATATTGTACTTCATTGGATATTTAATAGATCGATTCACTTTCTGTGAATCCAAAGATGTAGCCTTCAGGTGAACTCCGTTATCAAGTTCTTGTGTTGTGGATTTGATTTCAGTTTTTAGAAGATTTTGATCAGATAAAAGAATTCAAATTAGTTTATTTGATTAATTATTAAATCAAGCTAGAAACTGGATTAATTGGATTGAATTTGTTTCAGTATCCATAACCCACAATCAGATAATGAATGCACTTGCAAATTTTGGAATCCAGAATTCAGATTGAGTGCATATTTTAATTCAACTTGTGATTATTTTTAATGGATTTGAAATAGATTTAGTATATTCACTTAAGTTGGAAAAATCAAATTAATTAATCATATTGGAATATTTTTTTTAAAATGAGTTTTTAAGACACCCAAAATTGAGTAAGTTGAAATCATGGTCAATGTTGAGTCGATAAGTAATCATCTAAGAGTTTTCTAAGTCTTGGAAAAATTTCAAGTACCATTTTCAAATCATCGACATGCATACAAACCCCTTTGAAATTATATGAACAAGCCCAGGATGTAACCAAAATACTTCAAGACACATGACATGTCATAAACATTCTTGAAATCTTGTAACATGGCCTTTTCTCTTTGACTAACTTACACATAAGATACACTCATGACTTCATGACAGGGACTTCATTTCGACATATGACCATCTTCAAACTATAGAATTGGAGACTTCAACATGCACATACAATCCTTGACAGTAAAAATACCTTCAAAGACTCAAACTCAACATATTAACTCACTATGACACTATAGATTCACACAATACTTCATATAACACTCTTGATCATTGCCTTCATGGACTACACAAAGACATATTGACTTTTTGTTTGATGCTTCACAAGTTCATGGATCAAGTTCCACTCATAACATGATGATTGCAAACTTATCTCGAAACTTTGGTATCTTTAAGAGACATGAAAGTAGTTATATGGACCATTTCTTGCACTATAACATCATGACTTTAAATCTTTGACACACATATGACTTCATCATACACTCCAAATAACCAAGGATATTTAACAAAGAATACTAAGACACACATAAACACAGTACACCTATCAACTAACGAGGACTCAAAAATGCATGAGAAGGATCATTTTCCATACCTTGCAACTTTGTAGGTGTCCCACACCCCAAGACTTCTCAGCTTCTCAAACACGGAAGAGTGCTTCACATAAACTCTTTTATCAAGTTTCTTGTTGTAGACACTGTAGTTTGATCAATGCACTATTACTCCTAATATTTGACTAATTATTCTTCCCTTTGCAAATTGACGGCACACCGCCAGTTAGACCTATTTAACTCCCTTCTCACAACGTCCTTTTGGTCATATTTCCTCTTATAAACCACTTAAACAGGTTGTCATAGCCTCGTTTTGACTACATTAACTTCTTATTCCTTTCTAGTTTGCTTCCTTTAGCTCCTTAGACTATCAATCCATTTCATTGGATTGATTAGACCTTCCGAAGCCCTTCAAAACCTAATTTCTCTCTCGGTAAGAATAATTACCCTCTAAACATGGTTAACTAGTCTTAACCATGGTCATTCTCTTCTAAACATAGTCAAATCACACTTTGACTTGCTAAAAGTGCTTTTGGACTTTAGCATTTGTCCCACACACACCCAATCTCCCATTTTCCCAAATGGAAAACTATAAATAGGGCTAGACCCCCTCCCTCATTTTCTAAGAATTCTCTCTTCTTCCTAGCACAAATTATAGTATTTTGTTTACGCTTTAGATTGTATTTCATCTTCTTCCATTAAGCTAATAGAATTTTCTTTTGTATTTCATAAAGCACCAATATGGAGTGAAAGGGAAGATCCTTTGGCATTAATGGGGAGGTATCTTTCTCTTTAAACACATAACCGAATGCTTAGATCTTCTTAGGTTCATTATTTCAAGCTTTCAAAGAATAGAGGTTAGCTTCATTTGTTTAGTTTGTATGTTTAATTCAAATTAATGTATGCAAATATGAAAACCTTGCTCATTTCTTATCACATGGTCCACTTGATCAGATTGTTAAAAGCCTTTGGGGTTTCTTTAGAGATTCTTACCCAAAAATTATGGCTTTTACAACTTTTCACCGAACACATTTGGCACTTTAGGATTAGATTAGGATAAACATGCTTTAGGCTTAGTTAACTATGGTTTAGGCTAGTTAAACTTTGATTAGCAAGTGATTAGAGACTCTTTGAGAGTTGGGAGGGGTTTGGATAACCAATTGTGACTGATACATAGCCTACGAAGCCAATAGAAGTGGTCTAGAGAGAACTATGGAGGTTCTGAATGGTCAAAAGGAGGAATGTTTAGCTAATAAGAGAGATATTAGCCAAACAAGTTGATTATAGGAGGAATACGAATGAGAAGGTGTCGTGAATGGGCATTCGAGAGTGGAGTGAATAAGGGTTGATTAATAAAGTGTCATCAATTGGTTGAATTGGAGGAAATTCCAAGTGTAGCATACTTTAGGTTTCTACATTTTCCCTCTTTGAGGTGGCATAAGAAATGTCACTTCAAAGAAAGTATACAAGCATAAATAAGTAGAAAATTTTGAAGGGATAGAAGAAAAATGAGTAAAATGGAGGATGCCCCCTCTTTTTCGATGGGGTGATAGAAGAACTCGATTGACGATCGATAAGATGATAGAAAGAGAACAGAAGAAAGAATAGTGTGAAGAAGAAAGGGGATATAGAAGAAAAAAGGAATATGAAGAAGAGGGAATGAGCTAACATCCATCCAGTGCCTTTTAAACAACTTTATTTGTCATCATATTTCTAAAGATCTTCATCATCGGTATTTATTAAAAAGAATGAAAAAAAGTGGAGTATGACATGAAAAGCCATATACGAACAAATGTCCATTTTCTAAAAACACCAACCCCATGCAACAAAATGCAATGCAATACGAGATAGTAAAATATGCCTAACTCCATGCAACATACATAATGCAATGCAATACAAGAAAGTAAACAAGCTAAACTAACAGAGAAACAAGATGCAATGTTTTTGTTATCAAGCTTCAGCTCCAACCTATTCGAATTAAAGACAAGGGTTAACAATGGTTCTCTAAGCAAGGATACATTCAAGGGGAATATCGGAGGACACTTGGGTCCGATGAAAGAGCAATGTGGACTATGAAACAATACCGTAACTCATTGTTCCCGCAGTACATACGAAGTAAGCAACTTAGATTTTGTTGATGGAGATAGATCAAGATGATCCATGTGTCGCGCACATGAACATGTGATAACTAAAGAGTAACATTTTTTAGGATGATTTTCAATTTTTAGAAGTTTTCTTAAACATATTTGAATGTTTTGAGTTTTCTAACATATTTGAATGTTTTGATTTTTCTAACATATTTGAATGTTTTTGACGATTTCAAAAGTTTTCTAAAACTATGTACAGGAAGATAAGGAAACGTGGATGCCACTAGTGATAGATGGGATGTACAAGGGCATAAGGCCACGTGCGTATGAGAAAGGTGAAGATGCAAAAATTCCCTAGTGATTAGGTGGGAGTATTCAAAGGAAAACTCTTCATGGGTAGAAGCGGGACCCAAGGCCATTATGGATAGGTTTAACATGATGATAAACGTAAACCAATGAAGTGCTGAGAAGAAGAAAGGATGCCCCCAATGTAAGTTGGCCTAAAAGCACATGATAGAAAGGAAGGAGGCGATTGTTTTTTTAAAGGAACAAAGGTGTCTAAAAACATGGCAAAAAAATAATCTTATACACATGGATGTTCTAAACGAAGTAGAAGAACGATGTGAATTATATGAATGTATCTTAGAAGCCTTGCAATGAAGAAGTGATTAGCCAAAGGCACAAATCATGAGACGAGATATAGACTAGAGTAAGAGTCTAAACAAGGTCCCAACAAAAAGACACTTGGTAACGTACTAATCCTTCTTACTCATAGAGATCTAGTGTGTGTACGTGGAATTTAATTAACTCTTGAAGTAAAGATTTAATAGACAACAAGTGAATACACCCTAGCCAATGTGTAGGAATGATTTATTTTGAAAGGTGATTTTGTGATTTGTGATTGAAGGGTGAAAGGATAGTCATACATTACTCCGCCGCGCAAAGTCATCCATAGCCCCGATGAATATGTATTTGATTCTAATCACAACATTGCTCTACTACCACAGTCAGTGTCCATAGCCCCGATAGAGATTATTAGAAATACCACAAGAGAGAGTAATACATCAATTTTATTTTGCTCTTAGATTTTAGCTTTTGATTTTTGATATATTTTTATTCTTTTTATTTCGAAAACTTATTTCAGCTCTCTTATTTGACAAGGGGTTAAGAACCACTGATGGCTTAATGGAAGGATATGGAAGTGATTGTGATGACAACATTTTCTAGTGTCAAAAAATATGTCCAAAAGTTCTTCGCTAAGAGGTCACCATTCTTTAATTTATCAAGGTGATAAAAGACCGGTGGTCAAACAAATACCATAGAGATAAATGTCACAAAATGCGTGTGAATAGGCTGACCAAATTATCACCAAAGGGATGAAAATGCTAGGAAGACTTGCAGAATAACAAGGAAGGGAAGAAAGAAACATCCATGTGTATGCAAATACCGTGATTGCAATGTTTGGGAAAATGTACCTTTGATTTTTTTAATGTTTTTTATATTTTGAATTATTTTGATTTTTAGGTTTTTGATAGTTTTTGGAAAGTTGGGACCAAAAACATCACTCTGCATGGTAAGATCCAACAACGATGTTTGTGACTTCCTTGATAAGGGAGATTAAGTGTGTTTTTTTAACAAGAGTTATGTTATCCCCAATCTCAATGATCGAGGTGAGCTGGTACTCAACAAATGACTGTAATTTTTCTTGAAACATGTATTTCGTATGCGGGAGCTTGAGTTCCCCATCCAGATGTTTATGCACTTTTTGCCATACTTGATGGTTACATTGATGTGTGTTCTCGAATCACATTTGGTTTACAATTTTTAGATTGTTCAAGTTGTTGGGGGATTTCAAGCTCTTAGAATTTTTTACCTATGCTTGATTAAGAAACTGTTTGGGTTTATTATAAGTTGATGCATGACTTGTTTGATCCCGAGAAGGAGAAGAAAGTGAACGTGGACATTTATGATTAATGGTAGGAACAAAAGAAATGATAGTGGGCTTGCCATGGTCATTGGTAGAAGGATTGTGTGATGGACGAATAGGATATGGTCTAAGAATTGAAGAGGATGGGCTACGAGGAGGTGAGCCACTGATAGAAGATGACGAAGGGCTGCTAGAATATGGCCCTAAGATGGAAGAAGTTGGGCTATGAGGACATGGCCCAAGAATAGAAGAATATGATGAAGGGTTACTAGGGCGTGGCCCAAGTATAGATGAGGAGGGACTACTCGGAGGTATCCCATAGATAGAAGAGGATGAAGGGCTACTAGGATGTGGCCCAAGAATAGAAGGGAATGGGCTACCAGGAGGTGACCCACAAGTAGAAAATGGAGGGATACCTAGGGGTGGCTCCAAGATAGAAGAAGACAATGGGCTACTCAGTGGTGACCCAAGGTGAGATTTTGATTGAGGAATGATGATAGATAAGGAATGATTTGGTAACGAGAAGATAGGCCATGGATCAATGCTAGACCCCGACATCTCATCATGCTTAGAAGAAGGTGAAGATGGAATAGAAGAAGAATCAAGCTCCATGACCTTAGGATTTTCCTCTATGTTTTGATAAAAGGAATCAACTTCTTTTCCCCAATACGTGATCGTATCGAGTTTTAGAAAGAATCCTTGTTTGCAATCCTCTAAAGGGATATCATTGTGTAGTCTAATTGTTCCCTCATTCTGAAAGAAATTAATTAGTAGAGGTTGTTTTTATTTTTCCATAGAAGGTTGAATAGAAGAAATAGGTCCGATAAGTGGGGATGATTGATTGATAGAAGAAAATGACTCAAGAGAGGAAGTATGATTGGTGGTAGGCATCTCATGAATGGACAATTTGGATCTGGACCTAGATTTCTTTTCTAGAAGATGATGTAATGTAGGAGAGAAAATAGGATCACATAGCCATCCATTAAGTTGTGACATAGGAGTTGAGTTAGATGATTGACTAGAGGGAATCCGAGTCATGGAACTCTTTGACAAAGGAAGAGGTCATTGAGATGACTGATGAAGGAGGTCCTGCAAAGAAAGGGAGGACCGTGACTCAAGAACCAAATTAGATCTTCAATCAATGAAACATGGAGTCACACGAGTCTTCAAAGGAGGAAGACATCGTTGAGGTGATTTGGAATAAAGGTCCTGCAAAGGAAGGGAGGATTGTGATTCAAGATTTGATCTAGGGGTATCTGAACAATAGGTTTTTTCTGATTTCTTTGAAGTGACGTAGCTCACGCCACCCCAAAGAGGGGCAAATGTAGACACTGTCGTTTGATCAATGCACTATTACTCTTAATATTGCACTAAATATTCTTCCCTTTGCAAATTAATGGCACACTGCCAATTAGACCTATCTAACTCCCTTCTCACGTCATCTTTTTGGTCGTATTTCCTCTTATAAACCACTTAAACAGAGGCTGCCATAGCCTCGTTCAAATACATTAACTTCTTATTCCTTTCTAGTTTGCTTCCTTTAGCTCCTTGGACTATCAATCCATTTCATTGGATTGATTAGACCTTCCAGAAGCCTTTGAAGCCCTTTAAAACCTAATTTCTCTCTCGGTAGGATTAATTACCCTCTAAACATGGTTAACTAGTCTTAACCATGGTCATTCTCTTCTAAACATATTCAAATCACACTTTGACTTGCTAAAAATGCTTTTTGGACTTTAGCGTTTTCCCACATGCACCCAAATCTCCCATTTTCCCAAATGGAAAATGATAAATAGGCTAGACCCCTCCCTCATTTTCTAAGAATTCTCTCTTCTTCCTAGCACATATAGTATTTTGTTTAGGCTTTAGATTATATTTCATCTTCTTCCATTAAGCTAATATCATTTGCTTTTATATTTCATAATACTAATATGGAGTAAAAGGAAGATCCACTAGCCTTAAAGCCATTAATGGGGAGATCTCTTTCTCTTTAAACACATAATTGAATGCTTATATCCTCTTAGGTTCATTATTTCAAGCTTTCAAAGAATAGAGGCTAGCTTCATTTGTTTAGTTTGTATGTTTACTTCAAATTAATGTATCCAAAGAAGAAAACTGATCCGAAAATAATCGATTATTACTACCCGATCTTGGACCCTTGTAGGCTTTAAATATTTGCTGATGATTTACTCATTTTAAGTAATCAATTTAAAATAATGTAAGACATAATGAAAATTGCACATAGATTGATTACGGAGTTCGGTAATTGCCTACGTCTCCAGGTTTGTGGTCGAACCGTTCCACTAGTCAAAACTTGTAAGTTACAATAGTACTTTCACAAGAAAACCTAATGGAATTTTACTTGCCTATCAGTACACCAGTTCTTCAAAAACTTCCGATGATCAATCGAATTGTTCTTCACCTTCCTGATGCACAATCTCCTTCGGCTTCGATTGGCCTTCCCGACGCTATCAATGCGATGCTAGCACTCCGGTCGACAATCTAGGATTTGCAAGTAATTAGTGTGGCTCAATGGGCCTATTGGGTAGTTTATAATTTACTCCCAATCATAAATATTTCATCTACTATTGCCTAAAATAATAGGCCAATAGACAATATTTGTTAACACACCTCACAAAAAAAGCTTAACAAATAATAAGCTCAAGTTGTGTGTGTGTGTTACAATGCGAATGGGTTCCTATTTATACAAAAAATAGGGCCCTTAAAAATACAATATAATTTATCCTAAGGCTATTTTTAAACCTTAGCCTCACCCGTAGCAAAATTAATGGGATAACATATTCCAAAAATCTGGTTTGCATGTTTAAATGGGATTACATACCCATATTGGCGGATTTGAATTTTTAATGGGATAAAATCCCAATTTGAGTGGCTTAGGGTGAAGGGGGTGGTTTTGTATTGTAAAGTGGGTATTTATCCCACATTTTGTGGCCTTAGACTTAGGGAAGGTTTTAATAAACCTTATCTCCTCCATTCTCCACGTGGATCTTACCATGCATGGCATAAGCCCCAACAACCGCTTCACCTCCTCCCTTCCACGTGGTCTTAGCATAAGCATTGGCTTTGGCGGTTTATACTAATGTATGAACATTAATATATATATATATATATATATATATATATATATATATATATATATATATATATACACACACACACACACACACACGTGGCATTTGGAATGGTGTATAAGTGGACTTACCAAGTAAATATAATTTCGACCCATGTAATGTGGTATGGAAATAATTAACTCAGTCAATAGTATATATTCCACTTGTCATCTCCCGATAGGCAAATCGATCGTATTCGATTCATCAAACAACTCCCTTTGCCTTTTCACCACGTGCCATAGTGTCATTGGTCCAATATTGACCAGTTGACCAGAGTTGACTTTCCCATTGTCTGAACTTTGACCAGACATATCTAGAGCTCCCATTGTCCGTTTGCCGCGTTCTCACAGTTGTTGGAAAGATCTCGAGATGATCTTTTGCACTAACACCATTTAGGGATGTTTAGGGAACTTTCAAAAATGATCCCCTGATCACACCTCCCCACTGAGAAAGGCTTTTTGTCCCAAAAAGCTTCCATACTGTCCTGAATCTGAAAACTCTGCTGCCACCTCGGAAGTGCTGCTGTAGTAGACCCTTGGGTCTTCTCCTCCAACCTTCTCACTTCAAAACTCTGCTCCAATCCTGGGACTTGTGGGTTATGGGCCCACGACGCTTCTGCTGCGCCACTCTGATATCCGAAGAAGACCTCCACGCCTCCGCTTTATGGTGCTAAGTTTTTGAATGAAACCTCAACGCTCCTTCTGTGCGGTGCTAAGCTTCTTGATATCTAACAACAAGGATCTTCTTTGACTCTATAACACAGCTCCTGGCTCCGAGTTGATTCCACAGAATCCAAACTGGTTTGAAGGAACTCCATGTTACATAGAGCTTTGATTGATCCGATGTCGGTGATGGACAATGCCTTGTCCCTTTACAGACCTCAACGCCTCTAATGCATGATGCTAAGCCTCTTTCAAGACCTCGAGCCTCCGATGCACGATGTTAAGTATCTATAGACCTCAATGCCTCTGATGCATGATGCTAAGCCTCTTTCAAGACCTTAAGCCTCCAATGCATGATGCTAAGTCTGTTACAGACCTCAATGCCTCCGATGCATGATGTTAAGCCTCTTGTAGGACCTCGAGCCTCTAATGCACGGTGCTAAGTCTATTGATCAGCTACCATTCGAATGTGCGGTCGCAATTCCTTGACACCGAATGACATTCCGAGCTGATCCTTTGAGAGCTCCTCTTGTTGACATACTAATATCAGGTACCATTCTGCTACACGGTTGCAATGCCTCTACACAGAATGAAGTTCCGACCCGACGTCAATGCCAATGGTGATTCAACTATCATTTTGCTACATGGTCATAATGCCTCTATGCAGAATGAAGTTCCGAGCTGATCTCTGCGAACTCTACTATCTGCACAAATGACAGATCAATCTCCAAGCTTTATATGAGTTAATTCCTGTGTCCAAGCTGTAACAGGTACTCACACATTGATTAGGAGATATATTTGGAGCATTAATCAAATTTTCTAAGTAAGAAAATCCACTGAGTATGGTAAACCTTTCTCTCAACATTTTCTCACAAAATTTGATCTCCAAACTTAATATTGCATACGATTCATCAATCTGAATTATGCAATATATAATTGAAAAATTGTTGACTTACCCATTTTAAAGGACTTTCACTTTCAGGTATTACCTGGTCCTGGGTTGACTTGTCAACTGGTGGTGGAGTAGAAACCTCTTCTGCCTTTACAATAGGCCTCCATTCCATCTTTGGCTTGCCATTACTCTGATGGTGAGATGGATGTAGTTTCCAACAATTTTCCACCTGATGCCCATTCCTTTGGCAATGAGCACAAAAATTCCTCTTAATCTCCTTCTTCTGGGATGAGGAACTCTTTCTGCCATTTCTCGACTCTACATGACGAGATTGGTCTTTTTGATTTGCCGTGTTCCTGATGAACGACATCAACTTCTTCATCAGTTTCCTTCTCTTCCAGCATATGGCCACTGAATGATTATGCAATCCACAAAAGTACATGGAAAGGCATTCCACATCTTCTGAAAATCATAACCATACTTCTTAAGCTAAAAAAGTGGATAAGAAGTTTTATTGTGCTTACGATTATGGTAAGAAACTAGAGGTGGAATCTCATTACCTCTTCGCTGATTTCTCTTACCACATCTTGCTTGTGATGACGAAGCACAACTTTCCTACTCAGAATCTTCTTGCAGGACTAGTGGGGTAATCACTTTTCTTTGAAGCTTGTCTCCCATCAGCGTTCTTGGAGTATTCTCCAATTTCCATTCCCGCACTAGGATAACCCAAACCTGCAAAACAAGGACGATCCTCAACCTGTATTGGGTTAGAAATTCCTTGGCCATTTTTCCCAAGGCCTCTTCCATCAAATCCCATTTTATCTAGTAACTTGGATCCAATGCCTCTAGTATGCTTTTCAAACAAACCAAAGACTTCATTACCTGAATCCTAAACCGAATGGGAGGAAGAAGAAGATTCACGTGGTGAATAACTTACAGTTTAGTCATATCTGCCATGGCCTCTGCATCTGAATTTGAAGGTATTTCCTTCCTTTGATCACCACATTGCAACCTTGCCAAGAGCTCATCCTTGGTTTTCAGTTCCAATTTCAAACGAGCATACTCCTCTTCCAAGGAGTAATACATAGATCGTATGAGAGATTTCTCTTCTGGATCTCGGTGATTATACGCCTCAATTTCCTCGAGCTTCACCTCGCAAGACAATAATGGCAATTGCACATAGATTGATTACGGAGTTCGAGTTCGAAATTGCCTACGCCTCGCTCAAGCTTCATGGTCGAACCGTTCCACTAGTCAAAACTTGTAAGTTACAATAGTACTTTCACAAGAAAACCTAATGGAATTTTACTTGCCTATCAGTACACCAGTTCTTCAAAAAAATTTGATGATCAGTCGAATTGTTCTTCACCTTCCTGATGCACAATCTCCTTCGGCTTCGATCGGCCTTCCCGACGCTATCAATGCGACACTAGCACTCCGGTCGACAATCCAGGATTTGTAAGTAATTGGTGTGGCTCAATGGGCCTATTGGGTAGTTTATAATTTACTCCCAATCACAAATATTTCATCTACTATTGCCTAAAATAATAGGCCAATAGACAATATTTGTTGACACACCTCACAAAAAAGCTTAACAAATAATAAGCTCGAGTTGTGTGTGTGTGTTACAATGCAAATGGGTTCCCTATTTATACAAAAAAATAAGGCCCTTAAAAAATGCAATATAATTTATCCTAAGGCTATTTTTAACCCTTAGCCTCACCCGTAGCAAAATTAATGGGATAACATATTCCAAAAATCCGGTTTGCATGTTTAAATGGGATTACATACCCATATTGGCGGATTTGAATTTTTAATGAGATAAAATCCCAATTTGTGCGGCTTAGGGTTAAGGGGGAAGTTTTGTAATGTAAAGTGTGTATTTATCCCACATTTTGCGGCCTTAGACTTAGGCAAGGTTTTAATAAACCTTATCTCCTCCATTCTCCACGTGGATCTTACCACGCATGGCATAAGCCCCAACAACCACTTCACCTCCTCCCTTCCACGTGGTCTTAGCATAAGCATTGGATTTGGTGGTTTATACTAATGTTTGAACATTAATATATATATACGTGGCATTTGGAATGGTGTGTAAGTGGACTTACCAAGTAAATATAATTTTGACCCATGTAATGTGGTATGGAAATAATTAACTCGGTCAATAGTATATATTCCACTTGTCGTCTCCCGATAGGCAAATCGATCGTATTCGATTCGTCAAATGAATCCCTTTGCCTTTTCACCACGTGCCATAGTGCCATTGGTCCAATATTGACCAGTTGACCAGAGTTGACTTTCTCGTTGTCTAAACTTTGACCAGGACATATCTAGAGCTCCGTTGTCCTGCTTTGCGCGTTCTCACGGACGTTGGAAAGCTCTCGAGATGATCTTCTACACTAACACCATTTAGGGATGTTTAGGGAACTTTCAAAAATGATCCCCGATCAAAAACCTTGCTCATTTCTTATCACATGGTTCATTGATCGATTGTTAAAAGCCTTTGGGGTTTCTTTAGAGATTCTTACCCAAATTCATGGCTTTTACAAATTTTCATTGAACACATTTGGCACTTTAGGATTAGATTAGGATAAACATGCTTTAGGCTTAGTTAAGCTTGGTTTAGGCTAGTTAACTAGGGTTTATGCCAGTTAAACTTTGATTAACAAGTGATTAGATACTCTTTGAGAGTTGGGAGGGGTTTGGATAACCAATTGTGACTGATAGATAGCCTACGAAGCCAATAGAAGTGTTCTATAGAGAACTATGGAGGTTATAAATGGTTGAAAGGAGGAATGTTTAGCTAATAAGAGAGATATTAGCCAAACAAGTTGATTATAGGAGGAATATGACTAAGAAGGTGTCGTGAATAGGCATCCGAGAGTGGAGTGAAGAAGGGTTGATTAACGAAGTGTTGTCAATTGGTTGAATTTGAGGAAATGCCAAAATGTGTTCAATGAAATATTTTGCAAAGAGCTATGGATATGGGGCAAAACCCCAAAGCTTTGTGCAAAGTCCCTCAATGGACCATCAGATAAGAAATGAGCAAGGAATCCTATTTGCATGCATTTAAACTTGAAATAACAAGAAATCTAGCAAATATAACTAACCTCTATTCTTGAAAGCTTAATAAAATGAGCCTAATAAGGATCTAAGCAATCAGTTTTGTTGTTTACTCCATGAGGGTGAATGAATCTCACTAAATGGCTACATGGCCAAGTTTAGCTATTCCATTACTAACCTAACATGGGTGCAAGATGAAGTAATTTTAATGGTGGATGACCCAAGAGCAAATAGGGTTTAGGCTAGTTAAACTTGGTTAGTAAGTGATTAGAGACTCTTTGAGAGTTGGGAGGGTCTGGATAACCAATTGTGGTGGTAGATAGCCTACAAAGCCAATAGAAGTGGTCTAGAGAGAACTAGGAAGGTTCTAAACGGTCAAAGGAGGAATGTTTAGCTAATAAGAGAGATATTAGCCAAATAATCTGATTATAGGAGGAATGCGACTGAGAAGGTGTCGTGAATGGGAATTTGAGAATGGAGCAAAGAATGGGAATTAACGAATTGTCATTAATCGGTTGAATTGATGAAATGTTAAGTGTAAGAATACATTAGGTGAACCTCTCTTCGATACATTTCTACTACCCGCTTTTCTATTGGTGCATTGCTTGCCCAATACAACTTAGACCATCAAGAGAGAGCAGTTTACTATCTCACTCACACCTTGATTGCATACGAGTTAAATTATCCCCAAATAGAAAAGGCTTGCTTGGCAGTTGTCTTCACATTTCAAAAGCTTCGCCATTATCTCCTAAATAATAAAACCAAACTCATATCCAAATTTGACCCTCTCAAGTACCTTTTATACAAACCCACCTTAACAGGCCGAATGGCTAATTGGATCATTCTTTTGAGTGAATTTGATATCGAGTTTGTGAATCGAAGTCTTTAAAAGGACAGTGCATCTTGGCGGATCAGGTTAGCGTAAGCTCCTCTCCTGAATGGAACCTTTGTGCTTAAATTTACCAAATGCATCTATGATGTATATTGAAGAATCCATAGAATGACAGTCCATTTTGATGGATCTTTTACCTTCCATGGATCTCGGGAGCAGCAAGCAGTGGTCCTCATCACTCCAACAGTGATGTCATACCAATGGCATTCGGATGGGATTTCCATGCACAAATAACATTGCAAAGTATGAGGCACTAATCGTTGGCCTCAAGCTAGTTATTACATGGAACATCGACAACCGCGATTCATTGGGGACTCTCAATTTATCATAAAATAGGTTATGATGAGTACAAGGTTAAAGATGAGAAGCTTATTCTCAGTATAAAAATATGGTTGAAACCTTGGAGGAATATTTTACACAAGTCATATTTGAGAAAAAACCAAGGTCACATAATAGATCCACATATGCTATGGCTACTATTATTGGTCTCTCTTACGCATAGCACCTAAAGAAAGCAAGATGCCTTTCTTCATGGAGCATTTACAAGTGCCTGCATATGATATGTTAGAGTCATGTTTGGCATGTGAAGTTGTTGGTCCTGTATCCCCTCGTATGACCCTATCTTCTAATATTTACATGATGGTACTCTTCCACCCGACATCACCCATTCTCAAAAGAAAAGCCCTTATTCGCCGCATATCTCGTTATACCCTCCTAGAGGCACCCTTTATCATTTTGGCTACGACGGGAATCTGCTTCGCTATTTGGATGTTACTGATTCTATCCACGCCATTAAAGAATTCCATGGTGGTATTTGTGGAGCACATACTAGCGGCATGGTCTTAGCTAAAAATCTATTGAGGGTAGGATATTATTGGCCTACCATGGAATCTAATTGTTGCAACTTCATAAAGAAGTGTGAACTATGCCAAAAATATGGGAACTTAATACATGTGCTAGCATAGGCCTTACAACCTATTGCAATGCCTTGGCCATTCTCTAAATGGGGCCTGGATCTCATAGGGAAGCTCCATCCTTCTTCTTTAGATGGCCATACTCACATCATCACTGCCACTGAATACTTTACCAAATGGGTAGAGGCTATCCCTCTTACTTATGTCACCAAAGGTACGATTTCAAAATTCATCATGAACCATCTCATATTTTGTTACGGGATCCCTTTGGCCATTTTCACTGATAATGGTAAATCCTTCAAAAACAAAATGGTTAAAACCTTGTGTCAACGCTTCCATATCCAACTCAAGTGGTCTACCCCCTATTACCCTCAAGGTAATGGACAAGAAGAAGCCACTAATAAAACCCTTGTATGGATTATGGAGAAAATGGTCAGCAAAATCGGCCATAATTTACATCTACAGATACATCTCGCCCTCTGGGCCTATCATACCTCCATCCGCACTCCTACTAGTGTGACCCCATATTCACTTGTCTATGGCACTGAAGCCATCATACCTTTAGAAGTGGAGCTTCCTTCCCTAAGAATATCTCTCAAAGATTATCTTGATAAAGACGAGGACTACAAGGTTTATTGCCTAGCAGAGTTAGAGCTATTAGATGAAAGGCATATTAGAGCGCTCAATCACCTAAAAGTTTATCAGAATAGAGTATCCAGAGGATATAACAAATGCATCATTCATCGGGAATTTGATGTAGGAGATCTAGTTCTCAAAGAAAATAAGAAGAACACCATCAAAGACAAAGAAAAGAAAGGAAAGTTCGAGGCTAATTGGTTAGGTCCTTATGCAAAGTTGATTGCAAAATATGGATCAGAGCCTAAAACTTGCATATTCAGATGGTGAAGAGCTTCTATAACCTATGAACGCCATGCACCTCAAGTGGTTCTACACTTAGGCATGATGAGAATATCGATAAGAACTAAAAAATAGAAAAACAAAGAAAAAACAAGCAAAAAAATGGAAAAATAAGAAAATAGTAAAGAAAAAATAGGTCGTCCTCATGTGAAAACCACGCAATTGTGGCGCAATGGACAAGTCTTTGAGTGAAAACCAATTTTTGGTGCTCAAGGAAGATTCACCGGATGCAAGTTACTCTTACAACAGGGACGGGTAATCATCACCACTTTCTAGATATGACTTCCTTTGCTAAGTCTAGGAACCCTACTAGAACCACCTTTTCATACCATGATCTGGTTTATTTGCTCTTATATCTACATGGATGACATTACCTTTGTATACTCCCATCTAATGCTAAGTGCACATGGACATTATCACTTCTTCATACATACACGCGTGGCATTATGCCTTTTGTATATTCCCACATCACGCTGGGGGATCCACGCTTCTTTGTTCTTGTACATTACTCTCTGAACATGACCTTGGAAAATATAAAAACATTTGGAAAAAGATACACAAAAACCTAAAACATCTGGAAAATTCCTTTTTAGTGATAAAGCTACTTTCATTTCACAAACGTTATCTTAGGGAAACCTAGACAATAATGAAGACCACAACTATAAAAACTTATCTTTTTAGATAAACCCAAAAACATTAGAAAATATGTCAATGTTGTCCCAAAAACAATGTAATGCTTTAATTACTTTCATTTTTTGGTTTGTATTGCTTTGATGTACTTTTCTTGTTGAGTTGTTTGTTCTTTGAGTGGATTATTTTGCTTATCTTATATTAAGTCTTGTTTGATTCAATTGTGTATGGCATTGTATTCATTTAGGCACTCTCATGCTTATAAAAATTGTTGTAGATTTCTTTGTTATGTGCGTCTATTAGAATTCATTTTACTTGCTTGGATTAGATGCCATTTTGGTCTCTTGTTAGCTTTTGTGGGTGTTTTCATTTGGTTGTATTTTTTTGTTTGTATGTGTATATGTTTTTAGTTTTGTTAACTTTTGCTTGTGTATTTTGCATAGTTGTTTGTTATCACATCTATCATCTATCATTTCATCACATTTTCAACATCATTCACTACATCATATATATCAAGAAAAATGCTAAGTATTACATCATGCATGTATGCTAAGCTAATCATCATATATCATATCATCAATGGGAGAAAGAGGGGTTACACATAATCACAAATCTATCCCCCACACCAATATCATCTAGTATCATCTCAAGTGCTAGAATAAAACTGGGACACATCTCATAAATCTAAAAACATGTGGTGCTATCAATAGATACATCATCAATATGAAAGCATGAAACATACACATCTCTAAATCTAAGGTATGTCACATACATAAAGGAAAGAGCAATCATACATCATAATCAATGTTCGTACAAAGCATAAATCATAGTATGGTATATCAAAATGTCCATATATACATGTATAACTATCTAGGTCAGTGCTCAAAATATACATCATCGATATAATATGCCATCTAAAAGGGGCATACATCAAAAGAATCAAGCCTTCATCAAGAGGCATCATCAAAACAATGGTACATAAAACTATACATCAAAATTGGCCTTCATAAGAGGCATGTATAGAATACATTTGTACAAAGAAATATAAAGATCTCAACCAAAGCTCTCGCCTCGCTGGGCTCCCGTGTCCATGACACAGTCGATGGAAAAGTGGTGGATGAGATGGACCAGCGCTGCAGGGTACCACCGCTGCCGCCTCGTGCAGTTGCATTGTTGTCCAACTAGATGCTCTACAATGGGCTTCCGAATTGATCTAACTGAATAGCACTCGATCACCGTGACCTAAAGCCTATTGCGCTTGCATCGACTACTAGAATGGTACCACTCATCGATCTATCGGACTGCCTTGAAGTAGGCGGTCTATAATACAAAGCCTCGCCCCGGATCTCATAAAGCATCTCATATCGGATCGGCGTCCCTGGAAGCAATGGCTGCTATAGGGCAGCATCACGCCACCACCGTCACCCTACCAATATCATCTTGAGCCTATCTAGAGGTAATAACCTCTTGATCTCTATTTGCAAAGTGATAGCCCACACCGGCCCCGGCCCTACCGATCCTTTGTATAAAGTAACCCCGTGGTCGTGCTGTGGATGGTCCCTCTGGGTAACAACCATCTGCCTAATTCTCAGAGACCGGTGTAAAAGGATCAATACCTAATCCCCCTACGTAGCCATCTCATGAATCGACTCTATCATAGCATACTATCGCTACCCTACGTAGCTGTGCTCTATCCCGATATCTCTCACTATCAAAATATGCACCTGAGTATGTGCCTGATCTCACTCTGTTGTAAGAGCATGTACATGTGCCTTGGCTGAATCTCTCTCTCTCTCTCCCACCATAATCGAACAACAATCACTTCCTGTAATTGCTTCAAGAGTAGCCAAACTATCTCGCCACCACCTCTCGGAACATCAAGTGGTGAGCCCTACTCTGGAAGTACCTACTGGAGAGGGGTGTAGATCCCCACTGGAATACCTACTAGGGGTAATTCTATATCAACTGCCATGTAAACCTATCTCAGCCTAGGCTTGGGGCCCTATCTCGAGGATGCTTTGTAATGTTGGACTTTGTCTCCCGCCCTTTTGACATACTTGGGTGCGTCGAGCCCACCACCACCACCATCATCATCATCATCATCACTATCATCTCCACTAATAGCTCCACCTTCGTCACCACTAGGACACCCCACTGGAGGGGCTCTCACACCGAGTGTTATATGCTGCCATGGAAATAGTCAAAAGGCGTAGAAGCACACTGTGGTACCATGGCCCATACTTAGGCATAGTGCCTAGATCTCTAATCTGCCTCAGTGGTACCCACATAGTAGGTACCACCTATCAAAATTGGCCAATGCTCTATCACGAGCAATCTGTGGACCATATCAAAATGCTCTTGGGCCCTACAAGCATACCATCTATCTCGGCGTAGGAACATCCCGGATAATGCCAAACTTCCTCTAACATCAATCAACCTTGTATAGATATTGCATATAGCTGCGATCGCCTAAGATAAAGTGCTCTACGATGGCAATGCTTGAGCTCTAAACCATCCTCGGGCCACTAGAAGTGTCTGTAGGGCCTCCAAACCATAGAAATCTATCGTAACTCATCTAACTCATGCTGATAATGATATGCATCCCCCATGTAAGGCTGCACATTGTCCCCTGCCGGGACC
Organism: Taxus wallichiana var. yunnanensis; assembly: GCA_018340775.1. Lineage (NCBI taxonomy): Eukaryota > Viridiplantae > Streptophyta > Pinopsida > Cupressales > Taxaceae > Taxus > Taxus wallichiana. Next base: position 821,071,084 of record CM031242.1, on the reverse strand, counting down.
CATCCCATCGTAGAAGGCTCCTCGGGAGCCCGAACTCTCAAAACGCCTAAGGGGTGACCAATGGCAATGTGGTCCCACACCCAAATCTATAGCAAGCACGCTGGTCCTACCATCTTCTGATGGTAGTAGGTAATCAAGTGGAGGTCCCAATATAGATGCGCTAAAATGCACTGACCCCAGTAAGAGGTCTCTCCCTCCACCAAACCGCGTATCACTTCAAGGAGGCCGAGCGGAAAAGAAGCACCAGTCTTGTCAGGGAGCAAGACTCCACTGACAAAGGCCATCATGTAGACCACTACTCGGTCTAACTCGGATCATCGATACATCATGATAATCTGATAGACATCCTGTTGTGGTATCATAGAACACCAAACAACCCTATGATATATCACTTGAATATCAGATCCCAAAGATCTCGTGGTCTGGATAAGCTGCCCCTAAATCGGGACCCACATAATGTGCCATACATCCTCCAATGTAATAGTAATCTCCCGGTTAGGAGGTGAAAGCACTGACTCTCGTTGTGCCATCGCTCTGCTATGGCTGTCAGGAGGCCATGATCCAATGTAATCTATGGCATCTCGCCACATGTGTCAATCCCGTCACATATAGGAGGCTCTCCAAGGTCGCTCTATCATCGTCATCAAACTGGGCCTCTATCGCTGCTAACCGACCATAGTGCTCACGAGTCTGAAGAATAGGTAATATACGCTTACAAAATCAACACAAGTGTTAGGCACTTACCTATTTCTATCTATTTTTCTAAGGAAAAATAATTCTTTGAATCATCTAACTTACTAATTATTCCTTTCTTCTAATCTAATCTAGTCTAAATTCTTCTATACTTGGCTATTTTACTAGCCAGGGTTTGTTCGTGCCATCTTTCTAGCACCCGTGCACCTCTTTTAATGCCTGCTCACCCCCTTTAGCACATACGCGCCCCTAATGACGTGTACACACCCTCTCTACCTTCTCTTTATTCATCACCTACCACACAGAGCACATACGCATCCAAAGGTGACGCCTATGCACCTACTTTGATGCATACGCATGTGGGTGTCTCACATCATATCCCCCATCCGACATAGATGCCCCTCTAACCCCCGATTTCCCTCTCAACGGGTACACATGCACGTATCTGTGTTTTTGACAGATGTGTGTACACGTCCTTTTCTGTTTTGACGTGTTCACGTACGTGTCCTTGTCTATCCGTTTTGACACATACACATGCGTGTACCTATCAAACTGACACATATGCCCACGTGCATGCGTCAATATTCATCCTACCTACCTGGAAGAGCACTAAAAATACAATAAATACATAATCAATAGGAGGGATAGACCACTCACGTAAGGTCCATCCACTGGATCCCACATGAACTCTTGGATGTGATCTGTGTGTGTCCTCCTTTCTCATATTCTTGCCATCTCACTCTAGGGCTATCGCTCTCGCTTGCAGTAAAAATTTACAAGAGCTCTGGTAGAAATTAATTGGTCGTGATTGTTTTACCAACCCTGTGGGTATATTAACCCGTCGCGATGCCCCTAGGACATGTTTTCTATGCCGTGATCATTCTAGACCTTCTTCTATCCACCGTGATAATTATTTTTGTATTAAAATAATTATTTTTACTATTTTTTACATGTTGACCCCGCGATTACTTCTCCGTAAATCTTTGAAATAGTTTACGACCCTTTCGAGCACCTTTTTCTCGCCTTTTCCTCTCTTTTTCATCTATTTTTCCTTGTCGTGATAATTATTTATTAATTTATTTTAAATAAATTATTCTCAACCCATTTTTCTTCTTGTGGGAATATATTCCAGCTTTTGAATGACCTTACCTTCCCACTATCACCCATGCGCATACTTTTAGAAGATCTTGGATCTTTTGAAATTCTTTTAACCGATCAAAAATAATCAAATTCAAAAATCAAAAAAATCAAAATCAAAAACATTGAAATACATCAAAAATGGCTCAAAATTGGTTAAACCATTCATCTATGGCTAAAATCTATGTCTATTTCATGGCACTCATCCCGATTTCATTGACATTTTCAAATAGTTTGAAACAACGACTCACGCATCACCAAAAATCTTTAATCACCTACATAAGCTATGTTTCTTACTTCATTTGTACTCTGGGGCACAATGAGTTGCACAGTACTATTTCGTAGTGTACATTTCTTTCTCGCAGGACCTAAGTGTCCTCCATCTTTCCCCTTGCATAATGTACCTTGCTTGGGGCATCATTTTTTACCCTTTTCATTTATCGAACATTTGGGACTTCATCTTGATAACAAAATATTTGTGCAACTATCTTGAACGTTGTTGGTTTAAGTGTGTGTGATTGTACTTATTTCCCTGTTAGGTGATTTTGTTTATTTCTCATATTGCATTGTATTCATGTATGTTGCATGGAGTTGGTCATTTTTTGCACAGGACGGTTGTTTGTATCTTGGATTTTCATGTCATTTTATGCTTCCATCACATTCTCACATTTTAATAAGGACCCATGAGGAGGATTCTAAGCATTATGATGATTAAATATTGTTAGCAATTGATTTGCGGATAGCTTAATATCCCTTTTTCTTCTAGTTTCTCATCTTCTTTGTACACTTTTCTTTCTGTTGTTCTCTTTTTCGATCATCAATCGAGTTTCTTCATCACCCCATCAACACTTGAGGGGGCATTCATCATCCTTCATCCTATTATATTTTCTCCTACCCCTTCAAAAAATTTCTACTCATGTTTTTTTGTCTACTTTCTTTGAAGTGACGTAGCTTACGTCACCCCAAAGAGGGGAAAATGTAGACACCTGTAGTTTGATCAATGCACTATTACTCCTAATATTACACTAACTATTCTTCCCTTTGTAAATTGATGGCACACCACCAGTTAGACCTATCTAACTCCCTTCTCACGACATCCTTTTGGTCATATTTCCTCTTATAAACCACTTAAATAGGTTGTCATAGCCTCGTTATGACTACATTAGCTTCTTATTCCTTTCTAGTTTGCTTCTTTTAGCTCCTAGACTATCAATCCATTTCATTGGATTGATTAGACCTTCCGAAGCCCTTCAGAAACCTAATTTCTCTCTCAGTAAGATTAATTACCCTCTAAACATGGTTAACTAGTCTTAACCATGGTCATTCTCTTCTAAACATAGTCAAATCACACTTTGACTTGCTAAAAGTGCTTTTTGGACTTTAGCATTTGTCCCACATGCACCCAAATCTCCCATTTTCCCAAATGGAAAACTATAAATAGGGCTAGACCCCTCCCTCATTTTCTAAGAATTCTCTCTTCTTCCTAGCACAAATTATAGTATTTTGTTTAGGCTTTAGATTGTATTTCATCTTCTTCCATTAAGCTAATAGAATTTTATTTTTATTTCATAACACCAATATGGAGTAAAGGGGAAGATCCATTGGCCTTGAAGCCATTAATGGGGAGATCTCTTTCTCTTTAAACACATAACTGAATGCTTGAGATCATCTTAGGTTCATTATTTCAAGCTTTCAAAGAATAGAAGTTAGCTTCATTTGTTTAGTTTGTATGTTTACTTGAATTAATGTATGCAAAGAAGAAAACATTGTCTCATTTCTTATCACATGGTCCATGGATTAGATTATTAAAAGCCTTTGGGGTTTCTTTATAGATTCTTACCCCAAATTCATGGCTTTTACAACTTTTATTGAGCACACTTGTCTTCATTTGCATGATTATACCTTTTTCAACCTTGACTTCCTTTTTCTCATTCTCCTTGACTGGATTAGATTCATCCTTGACTGATTTAGGTACCCATACTTCCTTCACTTTGGGAAACACAGTCTTCTTTACTTTCCTAGATGAGCCTTGAGAGAAAAATCTTACAACATGACCCTTGAGATGACATTTGTAGCAAGTAACCTCATGTTTATCACTTGAATAATCACTCTTGTGATATTTTCCATTTCTCCAAGAGTGCACACAACTGAAAAACTTCCTACAATCCCTTGCTCTATGACCATAACCATTGCAAGCATAACAATAACCATGAAATTTTGCATACCTCATTAAATTTGGTTGTCTAATAGGATTAGGCCTTGAATATACCTTCTTTCCATGAACACCATCATCTTCACTTCCTTTGGAACTAGAACCAATTGTTGGATCTGCAAGAATAGGATTTTCATCACCTTTGATCTTTAGGGTTTGAATCTCCTCTTTGAGCTTGTCACATTCTTCTTCTTTGGCCTTGAGAGAAGTTATCAAATATTTGATTTTAGAATTCAATCTTATGTTATCCATCCTATAAAATGATCAATCTCTATGTTGATTAAATACCACTTTTTTGAATTAAACTTTTCCATGCACACACATATCACAAGGCTTGTTTCTCAGTCTTTCAAATTCCTCTTCATTTGTGCTCAGATCTGAAATGGCCTTCTCCAACTAACTCTTGAGATTTTTATGGTTTCTTCATCCTTCTTGGACATGGATCTCAATTATTGATTTTCTTTCCTAATTTTATTTTCCATATTGTGCTTCTAGGATCTCCTATAAATTGTTAGACTTGCTTCTCAAGGACCTACTCTAATACCAATTGTTAGAAGAACAATGAACTGAGAGGGGGTGAATCAGTTGTTTAAAAATTTAAAACAATTTCATATTATCATACATGCACCATTAACATTTATCCATCCATAAATGTGTGATTAACAACATGAAACAATCAACCATATAAGCACAACCAAGAGAGCATACACATGAACACAAGATATAAGTGGGAAAACCCTCATGGGGAAGAAAATCCACTAAAAATATACTTATATTACATAAATAAAAGAATTTTAGTGAAGCAAAAAATTCACAAGGAGCACCAACCCCTGATTTAGTGAGGCACCAACCCCACAAGGAGCACTAACCCCTAGTTTAGTAGAGCACCAACCCTACAAGGAGCACCAACCCCTAATTTAGTAAAGCACCCACTCCACAAGGAGGCTACAACCCCTAGTATGACCGAGAAAAAAATCATCCACCTATATATGTTTTATCTCTACTTTTTCTGCTGCCATAACTAATGGAGATCACTTATTCATCTCACAAACCCTAGCTCATAACTTAAAGCATCAAAATTGTTTTATCTTCTTCTTCCTCAAATTGTCTTGCCTATAAAAAAATTATCTCATTCTATCACACCTTTCTCAATCTAAAACACATCTGATATTACTTCAAATCATTACTTCATACCTGTAATTCACTCACCTATGGGTCGCACTTTTCCCCTTGCAAGACTAGCTCACAAATGGATCTAAACAATCACTTTTATAGCCAAATCTTCTCTCAAACAAAAAGGAGGTCGGTACCTCATGAAAAATTTGACCCATACACCTTCATTACATTAAAATAACATCATTACAATGGTCACATATGACCCAAGTAGGTCATCCTAGCCAAAAACCATTCCATGCACCAAAGTGTCTCAAAACCCTTGCATTAGGATGACAAAAATCTCCTAATCCCAAAACTATTTTTAGTAAAGCTCTAAAAATAATCACACATGTTTAAAATAAAATTTACACATCATCCATGATTGAAATTTACATTAACCAATCAAATTATTTCGTTTAATGGGACCACTTCTCTTTGTTCTTCTTAAAACTGTTGTTTCCTACACCCTTCAGGACCCTGAAAACTTATTTATGCCACTATATCACTTCAAAACATCCAAACCATTCCATGTAACCACTTTATGGAAATTCCAAGACATGTAGAACACTTCTAATCAAGTTATAAGTTTCAAATCACTCACCCGCTCAAACCACATCCACTTTTTCTTCACCAAAATAAACTGCCCAAAAAGCTATTTTCAAATATCATTGGGTTTACACCTTTATAGGAAAAATAAAGACCTATAAATAGATTCATTGGATTAAAAATTAATCCCTATTCACATTACAGGTTATATAAAGCATCACATAATACATATCATTCTCAAAACAACTCAAAGCGTCAACAAGAACAACCATGTCCTAAAACCGCCATTAAAAACTTCTTCGAAATGAACCCAAAATACTAACTAAAACACCTAATAATGAGATAATAAATACCTCATTAGAAATATATCTTAATTACCTTTTCCTAACATATAATAACTCCTTCCAACTCCAAGTGGAAGGCCTTCAAACAGGTCCATGTTCGTAAACTAATTTTTAACTCTCAATGGACTCAAGAACTAACACTTAGCCCAACTTGGTCCAACATACCAAAAACACTTACAATCTTAACCAAAGCATGAAAAATACTTTAAAATTGTTTATGAGGCATAAACAAACTGCACAAATTTTGATCAAATCATAATCATCACTTTACCTCATATAGCTACGTGCACCCCACTAGACTGAGCATCCTCCAAACTTGAGCCTAAAAGAATAGATCATAACTTCTGCATAATTTTTCCAATATTCATGTTTAATATATAAATGGAAATATATTTGAAATGCTTCACAACAAAATTTGAATGGAGTCCTAACTCCCCCTGTAGCTCTTGTAATCTCAATTTCTTCAAGGCCGCCCCAAATTACCCCAAAAACCAGTCCTCATAAATAGGACACAACTTGAAAATTTTCAAAATGTCCATGACCTAAAACCTTAATGAACATCTATATCAACTCCTGGGATTTAATAAATTGTAATTTAGAAATTACCTCATTTGGAGAACTTTGGCACAAATTGAAACTCTTCAAAACTTGTCTGCTTGAGTGGGGCCCACAAACTATCACAAGCACTACCATACCTTTCTTGAAACCTGTAAATGTCCTCTACAACATAAAATCATAAATTTTTAGTAATAAATCAAAATAGGCTCACTAAACCTCTTCTTCTGCAAGCTACTCATAGCTAGAGTTTAGCTAGGGTTTCAAACCACTTTAGCTTCTTAACGATCGTTCATAAAAATGTGATGATAAAACCACCTAGTTATTTTTTGAAAGATTCATAACTGACCTTAGAATATACCCCAAAGATATAAGGTCACCATGTAAAGCATACAGTTTGCAATGAGCATCGAAGGTCAACTTTTGTCACAAGAAGACATTGTTTCTTACCCGGTTTATCAAAAACTTGCATATCTTCAAATTTCTTTAGGAATTTGACCTGAAACTTGGCATGAAGAACTATGATAACATCTTATAACTTTTAATAATCACCAAATAGCCCAAATATCTCTGAAACTCTCCAACCATAACGACTTACTTGTGTTAAATTGTTTGTTTTTCACATGTAGCTTCCCAAGGACCTCATAAAGCACTAAATCACTTTGAATGCAAACCTGAAACTCACCATAAAATTTAGGTATAGTGTCAATATACTTCTACCATGCTCCAACAAGACTGATTGGGTATAAATCTCACTTCTCCACCTCATTTTACATACTTTGGGGCTAGAAACAAGCCTGAAATGACATGACTCAACCATGACAACCCATGAATGGACCATGATAACCTCATGTAGACCCATACACACGTGAAAAATACCTCATAGAACATCAATGACCTGATGAAAACATTAAACTAATTCGAATGACTCAAACTATGATTTTGCATACTCAACCAAGCACCGGACACCATGACAACTCACTAAACCACTCAATCAACATGCTTGATACTTGACTAACATCATATGGGGACTCATACTACATCATGATAGATTTTTCATCACAATGGGGGTTGACATCAATGACAACACAACCACATAATGGCCAACAATCTCCCCATTTATCATTGATGGAAACCATCATTCAGAAACATTGATGACAACCAACATGACAAACACCTACATGACCTCAATACCATGTTTCTAATGTCTCTCTCCCCATTTTCCATCTTCTAACTTTCCATAATCACCACATAGACCAAATAGCTCTAAAAATATCCAGCCACAACAAATTACCTATGTTAAATTGTATGTTTCTCACCTGTAGCTTCCCAAGAACCTCATAGTAGCACATAATCATTGAATTCAGACCTAAAACTCACCATACACTTCATGTACACTGTAAATATTATACTACCATGCTCCAAAAGGACTGACTTGCTCCAAATATCATTTCTCCAACTCATTTTTCATGCTCCAAGGCTAGAAAAAGCATGGAATGACCTGACTCAACCATGAAAACCCATGAATTGACCATGATAACCTCATGTAAACCTGTATACACCTTAAACATACCTCATGGACCATGAATGGCCTCATGGAAACATCATACCAACTCATAATGACTCAAACTATGATTTTGCATACTCAACTAAGTATCGACACCATGACAACTCGCCAAAACCACTCAATCAACATGCATGATACTTGACTAACATCATATGGGGACTCATATTACATCATGACACCCTTTGCCATCAATGGGGGTTGAATCAATGACAACACAACCACACAATGGCTAGTAAGTAAAACCAAGGTTATGGTCTTCAATGGTTTGAAGACCTTGCATCTCCACTTCTTCTTCTAAGGTGAGGAGATTGAGATTACCAACTCTTATAAATTTTTGTGGATTCAATTCTCAAGCCTCCATTTCAATTTGAGGTAGACTCTCCAATCTCATGTTAACAAGGGTTATGGGTCCTTAGCTCTTTTCGAGAGACAATGTTTTTGCCATCACTTTCAGGACATCTCCTCAAACCGTATCTCATGGACTCCATCATCGACCCACTTTTCTCTACGGCTCTATTTCTTGGGGACCCTCTTTATTGATTACTAATAGGGATTCCATTGAGAGAGTATTGACTCTTATTATTCATTGATTTATCAAGTGTAAGATATCTATATCTCAACACATTATTTTGGTGGAGTTTGGAGCCCATCCTTTCAAACTGGAGACCATCCTTTCAAACTGGAGACCATTTTTGACTTGGTTTCTTTTTTACACTATATTAGGGGCTTCGCAGACACAACCAAGGGGTGACATAGGTACCTGTATTTGGCTTATTGTTCCTCTAAGGCTATTTCTCTTTATACCTCCCTAATCGGCATCAATTGTTGTATAAGGAGGTCTCCAAACTCTTGGGGCAATTGGTATTCAAATGGATCATCTTCCACCCTTTCAGTACTCCTTGGACTCTCCAAGCCACCTTCTGCCTACGAAATAGGAGATGAACAAGATCATTAGAGAGGATATCTACATAAAGTACATCCATTCCACTTGGGTAAATCCTTAGGGGGGTTTACGTCCCAAGATGGCCTTTTACGCTGAGCATTTTTTAGAGTTGAGGGACAATCTCATTATCCATCATCAGTACATCCTTCAACACTAAACACATGCCCTTTGCATCCCCCTTGGCTAGTTCGAGTTGGATCTCATAGAATTTTTGTGACATGGATGACCACCTTGACCATTCAAACAAGACTCCGCCAATTGTGTAACATCTAGAGACCGAGATGAAAACACACTTTATCTTCCAGTGCCCCATCTACTATGAGATCGGAGGCGTGTTTCATTTTTATTTATAAGGATGCAAGGTCTTTCTAAAATTTTCATTTTCAAGGATCAGAGGTGTCTGGATTTACATTTACATGAAGCTTTCAAGCTTCGTGAGCACACTCTTTAGTTGCATCCTAAACTAGACTCCACCCAAAGGTGGATCACTTCCTTCATCACAGTGTTACCGGCGGAGAGAGGTGTCAAGCACCCTAGTGAGACAACCCCCGCTTCCTCCTCTAGATTGGTTTAGTCTGGGATTCCATCCATGGTTCTTCAACTCATCAAAATATTTCACGTACTAGGCCTGGCCTCAAGAGACAGATGAGATCCGTATACTGGAGGAATATTATTGTCTCTAGGAAGAGTCATGTCAGAAGGCTCTCACTTTGAATGGTCAACATTCTATTCTCAACTTCTTCCAAATCACCTTATATGTTAGGAGAGTTATTTATTCCATCCCCTGATGGTATTTCCCACTTTCTCTTTTGGGATCATCTTTCCCTCTCTTCCTCTATCTTTTTCCCACCCCCATTTTGGGTGGTGTGATTTATTTATTTCGGTTGGCCTTTATATTTCTTTTTACTTGGGATATCTTTGGTTTTACCACTTTGTATTAGATCTCATTGATTCTCTACAGTCCCTTTGACCTATTTTGTTGTCATCTATTGGACTTTAATATATTTATCTTATCTTATATTATCTTATCTCCTAATATTAAACGATCATTCTTAATATCTCATTAATATTAGCTTCATATCATACATACAAGAGAAACATCATACACAACTATTTTATCATGAATTCAAAATATTAACAAGAATGATCAAGATTCTTTCATTTAAATCTTCTAAACAAGGTAATCTTGATCTCATGTTTATCATTCTTGAGCCTCTAGGGCTCTCTAACACTCTATTCCAGCTATCCTCTTCTTTCCAAACCCTTTCAACTCTTCACCATTCGAATACCTCCTTTTGAATGCCTAAAAGAGGTAGTTTCACACTAGTTAGTTAATTTAAACCACTAAAATAAGTGACCATATTTTTTTGAAACATTATAAGAAGGGTGTACATGTGATTTAATCCATTTTAGGCTCTTTAAGAACCATATGCATCATTTCCTAACTCCTAACTTATCACCTAGACCTATAAACATTACTTGGAAATTCAAATATTTGAATGGCCCATTTTGGAAGGAAAACCCCAAATGGCCTTATTAGAAAAATGAAAGGCCCAAGTGATTTGGGAAACACTCAAACTCTCTATGAACATGCCCCTAAAACCTATAACTCTCTGAAATTGTCTTAAAAACCATAAAAGGTTATTTACAGGATTGATGCTCTGCATCGCATTCGACACATGGTTAGGGTTTGAAATTGTTTCACATCACATAAAAGGTTTCACAAATGTATGAAACCTAGGGTTTAGTGTAAAGTCCATCACCGGGTGTCAAAACCACAAAATAAATTATAAATTGCTAACACAACACCATTTTAAATCATACATCATAGGATGACACCTTGTCATGCTCATGCCACAGTCATATGGTTCTATACCAACTTGGTTTGCATTTAGTTCTAGAAATGAAACACCTCTAGGTTATTTCCATTAAACACAATTAATTTTTACTTCTAGATCACTTATATTATTTTGTAATCAACTAAGTTCACTTCTCCTCCTATGTTTTGAGAAATTATATGTATCATTATATCTTAAAATTTTCTTTGGAAGCTATATTTTGGTTTATGCATTAATGTTTATTAATTAACAAGAATATACAACCTTTATTACCCTTATAATAATAAATAAATAAATAATGTGTTGTAATCCCCGCACTTATTTAGTGTTAATCAAAATGATGAGCCCATAAAATCAATACTATGTGACATGTCTATGTTACAAGTTGATTAGGTGGATGATGCAAAAACTAAATGGGAAAATAATGAGGATACTCGGGTTATGATTCATAATATCAAAGAAGATTCAAGAATATCATACAAATTTTTATAGAATCGAGCCACTATTTGGTATAATGATAGGTTATACTTATGCTTAAATTCAATGCTATACACTCATCTCTAGTAGGGGCATTCAATATTCCTAAAGACTTGTCATGGTATGAAGAAATATTTATTTAGAACTCAAGGGGTAATTTCATTAGTTTTCGAAACTAGGATAATGCATCTTGTAATAAAATATGGTTGTAAAAAAGAAGAGGCTAAGATTATTTTAGATGAGAAAGGTTGGATTTTGACAAGGATAGTGGATGGGAGGTTTTTGTAGATGAGGATCAATTGGATGTCATAAGGGGAAGGCTTGTTATGGTTATTGAAGAAACAACAAAGGAAGTATTAGAGGTAAGGTGTGTTTCAAGGAATAAGCAATTGTGGAGGATTAAACCATGGGGAATGTGGAGGATGATAAAGTGGTTGAGATTTAGGGAAAAATATGAATGTGGTGGGCCTTGAATATAGGGTGTGAAAAGTGGTGAAAATTGGGATTAGGGGCATAGTGAGGGCCACTAAGGTTTGTGATAAATAGATATCGGTTTTACTTTGGTATCATAATGTAATATTTGTAATAAGGGGTAAGGGTTATGTGTGTAAGATGGAGTGGGACAAGGAGGGTTTATGGAAGTGAGGATTGGGAAGGTGATCCTCCGGGAGGGGAGATGATTAGTGATTAGGAAGAATGGAGTTGTTATTTGGTTTTCTTATGATCCAAGGTTTAAGATATTTCACACTAGGAGTGAATTCTATATGATGTGAATTATGAGGATGGTGTGTTAGTACCAATATCAACTGATTATTAGTGAAGTGAATATGTGGGATAACAAAGAGTGGGAGAAGGGAATCTGATCCCTATAGAATGGTGACTTGTTGAGGTGGAAGAATGAAATTTTTTTGCATTAGATGGCTAAATTTTAAATTAAGAGGGAACTATAGGATGTATGGAGGGAACAACCTTTGTAGTGTTATACATTGTAGATGAAAGTAGAGGAATATTTGAAGTGTGTTTCATATCATGTAAGTCCAAGGGTGGGTTCAAAAGAGAAAACATTTAGTGGGTTTCAAGGTCATTGATAATGGGGTGTGGATTGAGGTATTCAACAAGAAGGTGGGTCCAGTAGAGGATTGTCTTACCAAGCTAGAAAAGGAAGCTTCTCTAGAGGTTCACCCTAATAGTTTTTTGGGGATTTCAAAAATAATTTTGTGTTAATAAAAGAATTTTTTTGGTATTAAGTAAGGGGTGAATTTAGGGGCTTGAGGGAAAATTAGGCCTTTGTGCGACATTTGAGAATAAAGCTCTGGGGCCAAAAGGTGGATCTAAGAAGGGGAGTATTGATGGTAATCATATGAAGGGATATTTGGTTCCATAAGTTAGGAAATATGGTAGCTTTAAGATTGTAACAGAGATGGGATTTCCTCCTAAATATGGCTTGGATGAGGGGGAGGATAGCCTAGAAAGGGGATCAATATCTTTTTGGTATAGTAGGAGGATTCAAAATTTCAACCTTTTATTGAAAATGGTATGTTGTGTGAGGAGGACTATTGGGATTTTGTTCAATAATAGAAATAGAAGAAGTCTTCTAGTGTGGTGTTGATAAGAGGAATAATTAAATGATGAAGTATTTTCTTAAGAATTTGGGGCATGTGATAGGCCTTCCCCGGGTGGGTGTATGGAGACAAGGAAGCTCCTAATTGATGTTGATGTTGAGTTGCATCCTATGGGGGAGTAATTTACTTCACAGATGACCCATTAAAGGTTCATATGACTTTTGAGGAAAATTTGGTGTCATTTAGGGTCATAACATGTTCTATGGGGAGGGAAAATGACATGCTAAGTAAGACGTGGGAAGGTTTCTCCACCAAGTAAGGAGGTTGTTATTAATGGGAGTGAAGTCGGGGTTCAAAAGTAGAATGAAGAAGAACACTATTGTATGAAAAATGACAAGGCCATTTGGGATGGTAGCTCATAAGTAGTAGATGTGGAAATGGTGGCAAGGTGTGGATGTAAATTATTTGGTCTTCCTCCCTAGTGATCATTTTATGGTTATATTTCTGGATGAAAGAGATAAATGGAGGGTCCTTCGAGGTAATGGTGGGAGATAAAGGAGAGGATGTTAGAGGTGCAGTCTTGGAAGGAAAAATTTATTATACAAGAGGTGGATTCTAATATTATATATATTTGGATTCAATTCTATGCCCTACCATCCGAAATTAGGATAAAGAAATTTTGATTAAAATGGGAAATGTGATGGGTAATTTTCTACATGTGGATCCTAAGATGGGGCAAATAAACACAGCTTGTTTTTTATTGGCTTCTATTCTAACTATATCTCATGGGGATAGTATTACAATTGCTCCATCTTTCATGCTTAAGGGATATATTTTATTAGGATTGGAGGAACACAATTTTATTAGGATTGAGGAAAATAATTTTATTAGGATTGAGAAACACAATTTTTGGGGTAAATCTATAAGACCAAGATTGGTTTTGGAAGGATTAAGGATTTCTTAAAATATTTTTAAGTGGTAACCGATATAAAATATTTGATCCTACTTCCAAAGGGTTACTTTATGTTGTGGTTTTTAATGTGAGGGATTAGGAAAGGGTATTAAGAAGGAAGATGTGGATGATGAGGAACCTTATTTTAGGTGTTGATCCTTGAAAATGAATTTCCCACTTGTCAATAATTTTTGGCAGCACCAATCAGTTTGGGTAAGATTATATTATTTCCCACCAAAATATTTGAAGGAGGAAATTTTAAAAAGTATAGGAAAAATCCTAGAAAGTTTTTTATATTGAATCAACGTATAAAAATTGAACTCAGAATTTACACAAGGTGTAAAATCTGGATTGATAATAACAAACTAATGGTTGAGAAATTATTACTTCTTGTGAATGGAATAGAGTATGCAAAAACGTTTTTATGAAACACCATGAAGTGGATGAGGGAATGTGATACTTGGGTCTAGATATTGGGGAGTTATGTAAAAACTTCTCATGGAGGGATATGTCTAGAGAGAAAAGATAAATGGTGAGGATATGACATAAAATGGGGTGGTGGTTGGGGGTCCTCAATGTAAAGAAATTTGAATAGAAATGGGTTGATGTGGAAGGTCTATTATAGATGTTATCCTAGGAAAATGAGATGCAATTATCCTAGGAAGGAAATAGGTGGTTGAGGAAATGCTAGATGTTACGAAGGGGACGGGAAGTGATCTTCATGGAGATAGAGATAGGTTTTCTACATATTACATGGATTGGTCGAATATACTTTTGTATTCTCCTATGTTGTGTGTGCATGTTGTGTATTAATGTGAAGGGTATTTGGAGGCGTTAGCCCCCCTAAGTATGGAGGTTGTAGGATTAAAATGGGGTAGTGTTTAGTGGTGTGATTGGGAGAAAATATATTGGGTGTTGGGTCCTTTTTTTTTATGTGGCATTAGATTTCATGAAAGAGATAGGGGATTTTGTAGGGGTGGAGTTCTTCTCAACATGGGGATGGAAATAGTCTACTAACTAGAAACGTGGTGGCCTAGTCTTGTGATTTTGGGAGGGATGTTTTGGTGGTTGGGGGTAGTATAGGGGAAATGGAATATTTTTGATGGGGTTGGTTTGATTGGGGTGTGGATGATAGGTTTTCCTAAGAAAGAGGTATACAACTTCTTGAATTTAAAAAGTAATTCAATGGGATGATGGGTGGAGTGGTGAATCGAGGAGTTTTTGTCTAGACAACATTGATTTAGAAAATGATAGATGGGTGGACAAAGATGGTGATTTTTTTGGATTTTGGGAAGCAATATGGTACTTAAAAGTGTTGGGGATGTTGTGGTTAGGTGAAAGATAAGGAATGAGGTTGAGCTAATTAAAGGTTCACTATGTAATTTTTCCAAGTCAAATCTAGTCCCATATTCACTACAAAAGGGGAACACCATCCATGATGTAAATGATTTGTTTTAATGAAATGTTAGGGGTATGAATGACCAATGAAGTGTCACTTAGTGAATTGGTAGCTAGAGCTAAGGATTCTAGATATTAAATTCCTCTAAGAAATAAAATTTAATAGATTGAAATAGACGGGTTAGTGGATTTAGAATGGAAATAATGGAAGGGTGTCTCTTGTGGTGTCAGTAGGGAACTTGGGGGCATTGGGTGCTTTGGACTATGGGATTAGTTCACCTCAATTTGTTAAGAAAATGAGATAACTAGATGGCTTGCTATTTTTGTTGCTTCAAGGAAGATATGGCAAGGGTGATAATGAATTTATATGGTTCGAATCATGTGTATAAGAAGAAATAAACACATGAGGAGATATTTGAATTTTTGCACTATGTGAGAATCAACACATGTTTCTTAGAGGTGATTTCAATTCTATATTAGGAACAAATGATAAAAAAGGGAGATGTTAGAGGGTGATCCAATTCGAGAAGGATTTTGGAGAGTTTATTATTGATGATGTATTGATGGGCCTAATACCTAAGGAGGGGAAGTATACATGGAAGAATAAGAAATGGGGTTTAGTAATACTACCAAGAAGTAGGATAGATTTTTTAGTTTATTAAAAATTATGAAGATGGATTGGAGGTTGGAATCCATTATTTTAAATGTAATTGAGTCTGACCATACCTTGATTTGTCTTATAGTAAGGATGGATCAATCCCTAGAAAAGTGCCCATTCAATTTTGAGTTGATGTAGTTGTGACACAATGAATGTAAGGAGAACTTGAAACTGTGATGGAAGTAGTTTGAACCAAGCCATGAGACTGTAATGTATAGGATATCATATAAGTTGAAACAATCGAAAGGGAAGTTAATCGGCAACTTAGTTTTATTTTGTCTTATTATAGTTGCCATTAAGAACCTTATTGAGTTAATCAAGTAATTTTATTTTTTTGATTAACAATTTGGTCATAGTTGCAAGTTCATACATTTTAGTACAAGTTTAAATGACACAAAATATTATTACCATTCACAAAGGAAACTAAAAGATGTATACAAGGGTATTTATATTTGAATATTAATTACTTTCAACTTCTTAGTTATCTTATAATTATTTTCTAGTTTTGAATTATGGAACATCCTACAGCTAACTACTTTTTTGTTTGAGAAAGGAGCTTAGGGTAAGTGCAGCAAGTTGGTGGACCAAAAAGTGGACATGAAAACCCAAAATTCATGTACCGCGATCGCAAACTTTTTTATAGGTTCAGAATTTTTGAACCTAAAATCATAATCGCGGTCCTTTGAGACAAAAATAATAGACCCGCGACCCCTCATTTTCCCCAATTTCCCTTGCAAACCGCAATTTCTCCTCCACTGTTGGCACTCACACTTTGAATACCCCCTATAAATTTCTCTTGAAATTTTGGATCACGAAATTTTCAATGATGCCACCAAGACGAAGAGGTAAGCCCTCGATTTTGATCAAATTTCTTGCATTTTAGGTTTTTTTTTGTGATTTTCATGGGTTTTTCAATTTTTGTTTATGTATACAATTTATTTATTTTGTCAGTTGTTCAAAAGCTCGTAATCCTATAAACTATCCAAATATTCCTCAAAACCCTCCTCCAAATGTAGATCTCCTCTTGTGGCTCCTTCTATCCCCACAGAACCAATAGAACACAAGCTGATATCATTAGAAGAATTTGACAAAATAAAATTTCCATTGAGAACCTTATTCAAAAAATAAGACAAAATCATGCCACAAATCCATCTCACATGACTTTAGCCAACACATTATAAACATTGATTGGTGAAGTCGACTCTGTAACCAACCAAATAGACAGATGGAATACCTTTAGAGGTGATTGTAGGTGGTGGTATGCAGATAAATTATCCCATGCAATTGTAAAAGACAAAAAAATTACAAAAGACAACATTTTTGCATTATTTACTAACCCAAGAACCAATGCCCCCATGACTACTTGCAAATGGTTCCCAATCCATTGGTGCCACAATGACCGAATCAAGAATAATTTTTGGGACTGATGGTGGATAATTTTTTATTATCTACCATACAACAACAATGAGGTTCCTCTCTATTTTTTAAAGAAATTATACTATGAGTTCCTATTTAATAACGTCCCAAATTATTTTGAATTTTTTGAGTTTTATGGGCAAGGAGGTGGCTCTGCACAGAGTAGACCAGGTGCACGTGTTGGTCAACCTAGAATACATCATGCCCCAAAACCTCCACTACCTTTAGTTATTCCTCCTACAAAGAAGAAGGTTGTGGAGATTGACACACTACATGCATTGAGGGAGCTCCTAACACTCGACCTACCATAGTGGCCGATTACATCTCGGTGATGTTGGTGGAGGCACCAGTTCTAGCACACCACACCACTATTGATCATGTGGTGTCATATGAACTACGAGCGAGACATCATTTATCGGATCACATGATTTCTTTTCTCTAGATGAGATAATGGCATATGTTTTTGGAATAGGTGCAATTGTTCTTGGTATTTCAAAGGTAAATGTAAAATAAATATAATATATATATATATATATATATATATAATTTATTTCATTTGAGATTTTAATAAATATGTGTATCACCAAATTCTTAACAAAGTAATGAAACAGATAAGGGTCGAAGGCCAAGGAGGAACACATGTTTGTGATGTCAGTTGAAGGTTGTGCGTGCATTCTGATTTCCTGATCCAAGTTGATTATGAGAGCTCCCTTTTGGCTAGGAGGAACTACTGTGAATGTAAAACAATATCGCCAGATAGAGTTAAACAAAACAATGAGTAGATCGCTAACAAGAGCTAGATCTGGGAAGCATGATGCTTCCTGAAGAGGTGACAATCCACTTTTATATAAAAATATTAATGCTATTCAAATCATACATGAAGTAAAGATCCTATTGAAATTGAAACGATTTAGGTATCTCACACAAAACAATAAGAAAGATTAGATAAAAGGTGATTGAGGTCAAAATGGGTTAGGTGATTGGCTGGTGTTGTGTTGTAGGTCTGGTATAAGCTCTGGGTAAGGTCTGGTAAAGATTAGAAAGGGTTCTAGGCTATTAGGAAGTGGGTATTAGCTCATTGGTCTAAAATATTTTACCGCACATAGTCAACAATGTCGCCAGTGGCCCGATCGATACCGCTAGGTAATGACCAACGTCCGGTTGGCTAACCGGCGTTAGGGGAAATTAGTAAAAGGGACTTAAAACTTGTTTTTCAAAATCTTTGTGATTTCACAGAGGCTAGAAATGATGAGGGTGAGGTCGTAAAATGGCCTTAGAGGCTCGAGAGATGATTAAAATAGGATAAAACTAGGTGAAAGGGATGGGTACAGTAGGGTGATAGGCTAGTAGAGAGGAGGAGAGTGTATACAGATGTGGAGAAAGATAAATTACTGAGATTAATAATAAATCTTACTAGAATAAAACATAAATAAATGAAGAGATGTTAGGTACTTACTGAAGAGTAGGTTTGGATAATGCAGGTGATGAGGACAAAGTGATGGCAAAGATCCGAGAAAAGAGACATTTTGTTAGTGTCGCAATAGTTCAAACCTCTATGCTTATCTGTGTGAATTCATTATCGTGAAGAAGATGATTAATGCCAATGGTTGTTGGTAGTGCTCCCGTATATTTTCCTTTTCCTGAGTGCTACAAAAAAAAATAAGTGCTCCAAGTCTCTATTCATATGAGATCTTGAATCGAATGACCAACCTAGGCAAAGGATTTGGGAAATGTATTTAACCTAACTAATGATAGTTATGTGACCGGCATCGGCTGAGATATAATCGGCATCGGTCAAGGTGGGAATATCTATGTTGGCCAAAAATAGCCTAATTTTTGCTATTTTTGGTGTGGTCTCCAATCTTCATCTGATTCTTGAGTGATAGATCACAGAAGGATGAGTAATATTCCTTTTAGGTTTGTTAATAAGAGTTAATTCTAGGTTTAGACTAAGTCCTAGTTGGTTAGGATAGGCTTAGACTTGGTCTTAGGTCATTAATGAGGTTTAAGTGGGTCATTTGAGTGAGGTGGTTAGGTGAGTTGGCTAGTAGGGTGAGGTGGTTAAGTGAGGATATTAATTAATTTAATTAACATGTGCACTAGGGGATATGAATGGGTAGGATATGGTTAATTTAATTAACGGGGTTTTAATGGAAGTATGACCCAATTTTGGTGTCTACATTTGTCCCCTTTTGTCGCGTAGCTTGTATTGGTAAGTGATGCTGACAAAACATGAAGTGGTTGCCCCAAATATAGGTGAGAGTGGGGTTGCCCCAAGTATGGGTGGAGGTGATCCCCCTCAAACCAGGAGCTGATGAGGTGTGAGATGGAATCGGTGAGTGGTTTGATAAATGGGTAAGTGATGAAAGTGAAGGTAGGTGAGTTGTAGGTAAGGGTATGGGCACTTTGGGTAATGGGTAATGACAATCAAATGCACACACACATATATATTGCAACACAGTACCAGGTTGAAGAGCTTACAAAATCTACATCGTCTAAGGTCGATAGGTTTATCCAAACAAGGTGGAAGTGATTCAAGTATCTAGGATACATGATATGATCTGAAAAAACAACTTAGGTTAGGTGTGAGAACGTATAAATATGATCCGACACCAAATGTTTGGTCAGGATAAGCAACACAACAATAGGCAAGGTAAGGTCATTAGGATAAAACAACACAAGTAATAGCATCACAAGGTAGAACGAGTACACTAGTGAAAAGGTAACAAAAAGTGGTTTCAGGTCAAGATATATAGGTCATGGCACGAGTAAGGCCGAGGTATAGGTAAAATAACAGGTCCCTAAACACAATTAAGGAAATGTATGGGTAATTTAGGCTTATGGGTAGGGTGTAATAAGTGTTGGTAAGGCCAAAAGGTATGTGGCAGTAATGAGTTTAGGTCAAAATGGGAAAAATGTAGATGAAATGGTACTGGTAGGTGACCGATGTCGGTTATAAGGTAACCGACGTTGGTTTTGGGTGACCGACGCCGGTCATGTCGGGTTAGGGTTATAAGGTTGAAATTCCATATTTTACGAATCATTATTGTCTTTTGACTTTGAGAAAATGACAGAGTTGGGTGACTTGTGCATTTTCTTGGAGAAAAAGACAAGCCATTTTACATGGCTAAAGTGGAGGTTACTAAGTGGTGAGAGGAGCCAGGTAGACGGGTCCATGAGAGCGGTTGGAGACGTGTGATTAGTGGAGAGATTTGAGGTAGATTTCGGCATGGAAGAGGTGGGAGAGGATTGGGGTGGACCACCGGCATAACGACCAGATGTGCCACCATGTAGACACCATCGAGATGAGGTAGGAGGTAATCCAAACCCATTATTTGATTAAAAATGGTATCGATGAAATTATTTCAGTTAAAAATTTGGGTGGTTGTTTAATTTTGAATTTGTGGGTAAAAATGAAGGGAATGAGGAGTGGGAAGGTCACACATAGGTTAAATAGGTTTGGGAATTAAGTTAGGATAGGGTGGGATGGGTAGATTAGGGTTTTAGGTAAGTTTTTGTCAATTTTTGAAAATGGGGGGATAGGTTTTTAGTTTGTGAAATTACGACGAGAGACCAATGTCACCAAGGTTTGGGATGTCGGTTGGTGCTTTTCGACATTGGTCAAGGATTAGGTGACCGTACCAGGTAAAAATAAGGATTGATGATGGTCAAGTAGACCAAATGTCGGTCGACAACTTGAGGAGAAGATAGGTAAAAGAAAGGGATATATAGGGGGAAAATAGGCACAAAGGTGTAAATGAAGGTTGAAGTAGAGGAAGTAGGGTAACATGTTATGTCGGAAATGTGGGGTGGGGAAGTAGGTGAACTGAACTAGAATAGGTGAGGATGGTAAGGAGCAATGGGTGTAAAATTGGGTTGGGTAAAAGGGGTAGTCGGTAGGGTTGTTGTGTGGGTATGGTGTAATAGGTAATAGGTATGGTGTATAATAGGTAAGTTAGGTAATGGGTGTGTTGATATGGGCAAGTCTTGACAATGTCTTATTTGGATGATGCGGAGAGAGACCAGCTTTGGATGTGTGATAGAGTACCACCTCTATTGGTAGTGATGTAGTTGAGTGTGACTCAAGGCAGAGTGGTGGGAGAATATGACGGATGTTAGACTGATTGGAATCTGCGAGTGCTATAGGCGTATAGCTCGAGATCCTAGCTTGATGGTCGCACTCATCAAAAATGGGATTCGGTGACCTACATGTTTCATTCACCGACGGGTGAGATGATTGTCACCCTAGAGGACGTGTACAGATCCTATGGCTACTAATTGTTGGGGAGCTAGTGCATTCTATTTCTTCATAGGCATCACTGGATCCGATAATGGTTATATTTGGGGAGGCGATGGGTGAGCTGAGGTACCATAGTGCAAGCCTTAGCTATGGAGACATGTATGTGGCCCATCCTCAGGAGATGAGGTTGGTTGTTTTGATGATGGAGGCGGTATGTTGTTTCGCCTTACTAGATGCTAAGGGTGGGAGATTCCCATGAGAATTGATGGGAGTGCTCCAAGATATGATGGAGGAGTGGATCTATTTTTCCTGGGCACCGGCATTCCTAGTGTAGCTATACAAGGAGTTGTGGGCTTATGGGATATTGTGGTGGTTTAGCTTGTGCTGCACCTTTCTACTACATTGTTGGGCATACGAGCACATCATATGTGTACGTCCAGTTGGTTTTCCCGACATGATTGGTTCGGGGTGGCCAGTCGAGATGGATACAAATGGTAGGTACCATTAGTGGGGAAGCATAGAGTGGTTAGGGCCACATGTGATGTTTTTATTACACATGATTATAGTAAGGGCTTTCAGGGGTCGATATTGTGTGGATACCCTATATTGGCTATCCCTCCTACAGAGGCATGGTAGAGGAGCTACATTTGGAGAGGTGGATATAAAGGCGGCGTGTCAACGAGCACGAGTTGATAACCATAGACAAGGTTAGACGACAGCTTTTTGGTTTGGCACTAGATGTCCCCCAGCTTTCCCACAAGATAGGAGGGATGACATGGAGATACCTATATTTTCACCATGACCAAGTATGCCTACAGTGTAGGAGGATAATCCAGTGGATAGGAAAATTGATGATGTTGGGGTCACTGATAGATATAAGCAGTGGTGTGTGGCATAGCTATGGGTGGCACCACCAAGACCAGGCCAGCCAAAGTTAGCCACCATCACAAGATAAAGGGAAACCTTACAAGGTTAGGTGGTTTCCCTTCAATTCTAGATTATAGCTTTACAGGGGTAGCTTACCGAGTCAAAGGCATAGGTTTCCATTTTATAGTCTCGGTGGTGGCCTTACAGTACAGTAATCTAGGATTGGCACCGCATAGGTGGAGGTGGAGATGGGGAACAAGTTATCCACCTTATAAGTACATGTAGCAAGAAGTTTTAGGGGTGAGTGGCCACTACACAAGCTCAGGTTGTGGCCTTACATGCCCATGTTGCAATGCAAGAACCTCCACAGACTCAAGGATAGGGTCCCACACTATAGGTGGTTGTGGGCGGGACAGGGTCCCATGGTACAGGGAGGAGGATAGGGCTCACAAGTATAGGGTCCGAGGCCAACGTTAATAGGTTAGAGCTCACAGGTTACTTGTAAGACCTATGTTACCACCTCGATGATGTTGATGGTGAGGTTCAGGGATGTCCTGAATGAGACACAATATTACTAGGATCATCTGAATACCACCAGGATAGATGTCCCATCCTATGTTGAGTACAGGGAACAATAAGAAACGAGTGAGAGGAATAGATCCCACACTCATAGTTCAAAGAGCACACGAAAATGGCAATTCCAGAGGCGGGGTCAAAGTGAGGCTATGATTTCACAAAGGCCACTCCTAGGTGAGGGGTAGGAAAATATTAGACTGAGACCCATGCTAGGTGGAGAGATGTTGGCAGGTCGTCAGGCTGGAGGAGAGGAGGAGGAGATAGATGAGACATGTATGGATACCAAGTGGGGTGACGATTAGTCACCTGATATGATTGTGTATTGATTTTTGGTATATACCGATCTACGTGCCAATTATAGTGAGGATTTATATGAGAGTTTTGAGATTTTGATTTTATATCAGCCTGCATGCCAAAGATAGTGAGGATGTATATGAGAGTTTTGAGATACTGAGTATTTATTTGTATTAGTGTACATTTGTATTGATACACAAATGTTCTTATTGTTATAGATGATGATATTTATGGTATGGATGATGTACTTGTGTTTGAATTTTCATTGTTATTATGTATGTGATGGAAACTAGGTAAATTACGCATGATTGAGTCAAGGTCATGTAGGGATGATGGAGTCGGGTATAAGTGTGTTTGAGTTAGGCCGCTTAGGCCTGGTGGAGTTAGGTCAGTTAGGCATGGTTGAGTTTAGGTGATTTAGGCATGATTGAGTCAAGATCAGTTAGGCATGGTGGAGTTAGGTTTTTGGTTTTGATTTAATTTCCAAGTTATTGGTAACATGAAAAAATAAATGATGATGAATATGTATGGTATGATGTTGTAAGAAATAGGTAAGTATACATGTTTATATACTTGTATGTTTGTTTAATTTCCAAGTAATGTAGAAGATGGAAACTAACTAATGGTAGAATGTAAATTTAAAAAGTGGGGGAAAATTGGTTAGGTAAAGAAATTTTGAGCTAACTTCCAAGGACCTCATGTCCTCGAGTGTTTCCTATATAGCCCTAGAAAAAAAGTCCACGAGGCCAATGTAGTTCTCCCATAAGCTAGGGAAGAATATGATGAGGTAGAGGAATAGGCTAGTAGGTTTTATGCATGGTTGAGTCTAGGTAAATTTGGGCATGATTGATTCTATTTCATGAAGGCTAAGGGGCTGAATTGAGGATGGTTAGGTGTGGTTAAATTGAGGTGTCAAAGGCTTGGTATTATATAGATAATAAACAACTAATGAATAAGGTGAGTGGTGAAAGGTGGCGAAGAGATTCCTATTTGATAAGAACCATAACACGTCTACCATAATGAAGATGGTCTTATGAATGTAAGACCCTAAAGGCGTTGCATGATTGAATATTCTAAGGGTGAAGAAATTCACATGATCATGAAATGTAACATTTGTGGCACATCCTTTGAGCGGGTAGGAAATTAGGGTGAAAAGGTGATAAGGTGAAAATGGTTGGTTTTAGCGTAACCTAGTGTGAGATAGCATACCTACTTGGCAAGAGACTCAAGATCAAAATAGGAAAGTCCATGACAAAAAAGTAACCAGTTTTCTTCTTTTTGCTTTTTTTTTTATAGTCTAATCGATGTGGGAAGTCTATGTGGGATGAGTATAATATCTCCTTGATGTCTTCATGAATTTGATTGGTGCAGAAGCTTCAATATTTTATTTTAGTTTTTGTAAGAATATTATTCTTTAGATGATAGACTAAGTACAATACGACTAGATTTGTATAGTTGTCCTTCGAGGGAGCAATCTATTTATAGTAGCAAGATAGAAAGCATAGATGTCCTTTTTGAGGGAGTCATCTTTTTGCTAGAAGTTTGACTCAAGGAGTTGAATCCCATTTTACTTTTGAAATTGTTTTACTTTTGGACTTTAAATTCATGGACAAGACTATAGAGAAAAATAGGCTCTTGTTTTTTAAGACAAAACTGTAGCACATAGAGGTTAACTTTGATAGAGAGTTTTTAAAGTGATGAACGACCATGGGATTCCATCTTGAAAAATATGAAAATTATCCATGAGAAGCATGCCATGAGTAAAGCCATGATACTCATATTGAAGACAAGCTTGAAAGGTAATGAGTAATCACATGATTCTTGTTTAGTCATTGATCCTTAAAATAGGTAAAATGGAAGGTGAACGATGCTCAAGGGATGGGCTCTGAATAGACAAGAGGTGATATAAGACTCGATTCAATAGTAGAATGGTCAAATATGCAAGGCATTGAGGGGTTTAGGTTTAGGTTTACCTTCGAGTGAAGACAAACAATAAGGACTTGATCCATAGGTATGAGTAACCATATAGGGGCCAAGCCAATTAGGAGCAAATTTTCCCCATTTACTTTTTTCCTCTTTTGTTATATGTTGATTTTCTTTCAGGATGAGGTCACTGACTTGGAAGGTTCATTCATGGAAGTGTTTTTGTAGGCATGTTTGATATGTTTTTGGTAGATTTGGAGATGGTCAAGAGCATTGAGATGCAGTTCATCCAATAACTCGAGTTGTGCCAAATGGTCTTGGCAAAAGTCATCATCATTGAGCATCTCTTTAAGTGAGATATGAAGATATGGAATATGGAATTCAAGAGGCATAATAGCCTCTATACCATAGACCAGAGAGAAAGGTGTGGCAGCAGTTGATGTACAAATACTAGTGTGATAAGCCCATAAGGCAAAAGGAATGTGTGTATGTCAATCCTTTCCAATATCGTCCACAAATTTCATAAGAATTTTGTTAAAGGTTTTATTGGTTGATTCTACTTGGCCATTTGTTTGAGGGTAGTAGGGTGAAGAAAATTGAGTTGAATGCAAAGTCATCATAAAGGTTCCATAGATTTTTTTGGAACTATTTTCTATTATCGTAATGAGACGATGAGGAACACCAAAGAGATAAATGATGTGATGGTTGATGAATTCACATATTTTCTCGATTTTGTTGAAATAAGAGGTATGGCTTCTACCCATTTAGTGTAGTATTCAGTAGTAGTAATAATCCATTGATGACACTATGAAGAATGGGGATTGATTTCTCCAACAAGATCCAAACCCCATTGAGAGAAAGGCCAAAGGTCTCGTGCAACCTGTAAGGCATGACTAGGCATGTGATGAAGATTAGCATGTTGTTAGCACTTCACACAACGTTTGACATAATCACAAAAATCATGGTTTAAGGTTGGCCAATAATAGCCTAGGTAGAGAATGCATTTAGTGACAACTAAACCACTAAAGTGACCTCCACAAATTCCGTCATGAACTTCCTTGATGGTGTAGGGAATTTTAGAACTTGTAAGGCATCGCAAGAGGATACCATCAAAGCCACATTTATAAAGAATACCACCCATGATGACATAGCGAGAGACACTTTTGAGAAAGGTGTGTTGGCCATTACGAGTAAGGTCTGGAGGTAGAATTGAAAGGGAAAGGTAGTCAACAAACTACTTATACCAAAGGTCATGTGGGTCAGTTGAATGGTTCCGATGAGGTTGACGTCTCAAAATAGATAGGAAGGTGATTGCAATCTTTGTATTATGACAAAGATTTTTGATTCGGAGGGTGAAGCGGGTATCTGAGAAGTAAGGCAGGCCATGGTATCCACAAATTTGTTAGTGGAATGTGGAGTGGTTTGAAGTTCATAATGGTCAAAGGTAGTCAAAAGTATGTCTACATGATGCTTATACTTTTGAATTATTTCGTTATAACACTAGTATATACCATTGACTTGATTTACAACTAGTTGAGAGTCGCCAAAGATATTAATTGATTTAACTTCTAAGGTGATGGTGGTTTGAAGGCCTAATATGAGTGCTTCATATTCAATGATATTGTTAGTACATTCAAAATCTAGTTTGAAAGATAATGGCATAGGCTCATCGTTGAGAGGAATGAGGATAACTCCAGCACCACCCCCACACTGACATTTGGAACCATCAAAGAATAAGGTCATTTGGTAAATGATATCGTCCAAAGAGAGGGTAGTGATGGATTCGTCTAGGAAATCAAAGTTAGAGGGCTGATCTCCAGAGAGAGGTGTGTCTGCAAGTTGGTCAGTGATAGTTTGGCCTTTGATAGATTTTTGATGAGTGAATTCAAGGTCTAGGTTTGCAAGAAGCATGAGCCAACGTGCAACATGCTGATGTTGGTAGGGCTTGGCATACATGTAATGTAAGGGGTTTGTATTGGTGACAACAAAGGTTTTGTGGTTAAGTAGGTAATGGAAAAGTTTAGTGGCAATAAAAACTAAGGCTAAGCAGAGTTATTTGGGGTGGGTTTGTCCGGTTTCATAGTCCAAAAACATATGGATTATATAATAAACCATTTTCTCCCTGTGTTTCTCATCATGATGAGTGAGCATGGCTCCCAAGGAATGATCTGTAGTAGAAATGTAAAGGTAAAATGGTTGGTCATCCTTAGGAGGAATGAGTACAGGTGGTTGGAGGAGGTACTATTTTAAGGCATCAAAGGATTTGTGGCATTCATCATCCCATTTGAAGGAGACATCATTTTTGAGGAGATGATGAAATGGGTGGTAGTTAGAAAGTTGTGAAATAAAACGACGAATAGATTGCAACTTTCCTTGCAAACTACGTAGTTGGTGAAGGTTAGTAGGTGGAGGAATTTCAAGAATAGCCTTTATTTTAGTGGGATTGACTTCTATGCCACGCAAAGAAATGATAAAACCAAGGAGTTTTCCTGAGAGGACAAAGTGAAGACACACTTCTTAGGTTAAAGGCGAACACAATACTTGATGAGACGATTAAAATGACCTTAAGGACTGTAAGGTGTTTGGCTCAATGTTTGGATTTGGAAAGAAGGTCATCTACATAATCTTCTAATATGTGATGCATGATGTCATGAAAGATATCAGTCATAGCGTGTTGATATGTAGAACTAGAATTTTTAAGGCCAAAGGGCATGACTCAATAACATAAGGTCCCCCAAGGAGTGATGAACATGATTTTGTGTTGATCTTCCACTGGCAAGTAATATTTGGTTATAACTCGAGAATCCATCCATGAGTGATAACATCTCATGGCTGGTGGTGAGATCAACTAGTTGGTTTATACTAGGTAGAGGAAAGTCATCTTTAGGGCAAGCTAAATTAAGGTCACAAAACCGTGCATATGCAGAGTCCTCCTATCACTTTTGTGACAGAATGATGTTAGAGATCCATTGGGGATAATCAATGGGTAGGATGAAGGAAACTCGAGAGAAGGTGTTGAAGTTCTTCTTTGACAAGAAGGGAAATGCGAGGATGCATTTTTCGCAGCTTATGTTTTATGGGTTTGGCATCAGGAATAGTTACGATATTGTGGACCACAATGTTTGGGTCAATATTGGGCATATCAACATAGGACCAAGAAAATCATTACTATGATCTCGAGAAATGAGGTAAAAGCTTCCTATTAAGTAGTGTCTAAAGATTGGCCTATCTTTAGAATGCGGGTTGTCTTGAGTGTTAATATTGATTTTGATGGTCGATTCATTTAACATGGTTTACCTCTCAGAAGGTAATGACTGATGAATATCAGAATCCTCCACACCAAGATAGGTGAGAATAGATTCATCGTCTTGACATTAAATGACGTTAATAGAAGGTATATCATCATCGATCATGTCAGAATACAGGAAGGGAAGAGAAGAGAGAGCCTCACCATCATGTTGATAAGTCAGAGGTCTCAGGGAAATGGTGTTTATGAAACAAAAATTAGGAGGAATGGATTATGGATCTATATACTTTGTGGGTGAAGATGGTGAAGGTGGTAAATAGGGTGAATAAGGTTTGTCATCCTCAATGAGTTTGACGCGGGATATCTTGGAGATGGTTTGTCAAAGCCAATACCACTATGTTCATTGTGTTTATGTGTAGTTCATGAGATGAAAGTATGGTGTCATTTTTCATATAAGCCAAAGCCAAATCCCTTCCATGCACAACGATGGAGGAAAGTGTGGGTGAAGCGGCGGTTGGTGAGAGATTGAAGGTCAAAGGAAAATGGTCATGTTTGGGAAGGTGGCTCGGGTGAGTAGGTAGAAGTATCAAGTCCCCCATAGGTTAATTTTGTATGAAGGTGAGGAGGACCATAAGGGAAAACCTCGCCTACGTGGTGATCATAATGAGGATGTTGGCAAAGGTTACCATACTCTTGAGGAGTAAGGAATGTGTCGATGTTGTATAAGCGGTACTCCCTAGAGTGAGACGTTGAAAACACCTTCTAAGGGATCGGTAGTTGGTATATGGGTAGCAGGAATAGATGAATCACTAGGAAATTGGGAAGAAGAATTACTGGGTCAGTTGAGAAGTAGATGGGTTAGCGGATGGGTCAGCTGCAGAGGCTATGGCAGCAGTGGGAATAGAGGAGGTAGGTGCGAAAAGGTAACAACAACATCGATGGATGGGGTTGTGGGTGAAGGAGAAGTGGCGACAGTGGTAGATGCCTTAACTGGTACAAGGACATCATTAGGTCGGTACAACATGTTACAAGTTTTGAATGGTGAAGGGTCAACGGGGATGGTATAGTTATGTCCTTCATGTTCAAATTTTACACAATGATGTAAGGTTGAAGGAACACAACCCATGATATGGATCCAACATTAGACAAGCAACGGGTTATAATGGAACTCCCCTCTAAGACATAGAATAGTTCTAGAACTGTACGAGGCCCACACAAATGTGGAGGATGATGGTGCCGAGAGTGGAAGTGATGGTGTCATTGAATGAACACAACATAACTAGGTTATTAAGCATGAAATTTTAAGGGATGTGCATTTGATTGTGCGTGTGGTAGGAGATGATGTTGATGTTGGCACCACCATCGATCATAATGCGCCGAATGCATATATTATCAATATAAACAAAGTTGAAAAGGGTGGGATCAAGATCATCTGATTAGAGAGGTATAATCTCATCATCAGATAAACTGAGGCGGCTACTTGGTAAATAGTGTTAGGTGTAGAGGAAGGGGATGAATTCATGAGAGAAGCTACATGGTGAGGGGTAAGAATGGAGGCCACATGTGTTGAGTAGTTAGGAAAAACCTCAATGGATTGTAGAACCTCCATGAGGGCCTATCGATGGGATTCAAAAGTTTGAACGAGGTCATACAAAGACATTTTTAGAGGGGATTGGTGTAATTTTTTTATCATTATATGATGGGAAACCCCATCAGAAATAGGATATGTGGGTCCCTAAATGGTGATTTTTGGTGCAGGTGTAGATGGTATGTTGGGCACAGGATTGGCGAGATGGGCTAGTTGCTTTCTCCTTTCCTTTGTCTTTCTGGGTGCAAGTGGTAACTTGGATCATGTTAATTTGAGGAAGAGAGGTGGATGGAGAAGGTGTGTCAAGAAAAGTATAACAACATGATGGACAAAAACCTAGTGTGGGGAAAGAACCTTACAAAATGAGTAGGGCGCACTAGAATTTTGGTGGGGTTTTGGCTAGCTCTCCTATACGAACCATATTGATCTCAAATTTTGGAGGTGGATAAAAGGGTTATGGAGGTGGTGGTGGGGTCACTGAATAGGTAGTGGGCGAGGATGTGTAGTGATAGGTGGAGGTGGAACTAGGTCCTTGTCTAAAAGATCATCATCATCAAAGTTTTTTTCAGGAGGAAAAAGTTGGAGAAGAATGGTTTTTAGAGCCTTACAATTTTCTACATCATGTCCTGACACATGATGGTAGGTGTAAATTTTAGTATCGTCAAACCCTTTTGGTTTGGGCTTGAGTGGGTTGTAAGGTCTAAGGGGTGGCAATGTGATGATGGAGGTCTCTAAAAGGTTAGCTAGAATGTTGGCATAAGACCTTGCCAATGGATCACAATGTGAGGTGAGTGTGGGTCTGGATTGAAGTGTAGGTGATTGTGATGTGTGAGGTACTATATGAGGTGGAATTGGAGATGGGATAGGTTTGACCACCGGTTTGGTAGGTGGTATTGTTTTAGGCTTGGTTGTACCTTCTTGAGTAGAGGCGTAGTAGATGAACTAGCGATAGAAGGTGTTGTAGGCTTAACTACCTCCTTGGAGGGTAGTGGGTTTTTCAATTTAGGTTACACCTTCTTAGGTAAAGTTAAAGGAGGCATACGTGTTGTAAAGGGGAAAGCAGATGGTGGCAGAGGACAAGTTATCCAAGGTGATAAATGAGGTGCGGTGAAGGTTGTTGGCGGAAGCAAGGTAGAAGGTATGGGTTGAAGAGAAGGAAATATCATAGGTACTGATGTTGTTATTGTAAGTGGTGGGGTTATAGGTGGTAAGAAAGATGTGGGTAATGGTGAAGGTGTACATTGTGCTGATAGGTTGGGTGTAATAAAGGATTGTGGTGAAGAGGTGGGTCATGCGGATGAAAATTTTTTATGTTCATTAATGATCTATTAATATTGAATGATCAATGATATTATCAATGATTTGTCTTGGATAGGCACTTTCTTGGCCAAGGTTGACGGGTGAGGCCCTAGGATAGATGGAAGGGGAAAAGGTAACAAAGACATGGTGGGTGAAACTTGTGTGTGTGGCCTAAAAGGTTGGGTCTTCCTTTTAGGTGGAGGATTGGTTTTTGCATGAGCTTGGGAAGATGTGGCTAAATCCAACTTGATGACCGAGTGGACTAGGCTTGATGTCATCATGACACCTAAGGTAGTGATGGGTTTGGATGTAAGGGAAGGTGTGGATACATGTAGGTTCTTAGGCATAGGAACATGTTTAGTTGTTGGTAAAGGTTTGGATGTAGGTAAGGGTGATGAAGAAGAGGTCATTTCAACAGGCATGGTCATGGTTGATTGGGTTCCTTGAAATAACTTTGGATAGATCGTGGTAGTATCTACAAACAAAATTTTCATTTGGGTTAAAAGGGGAGCCAAGGCATCCCAAAGCATGGAATTATCAACGTAATCCAAGCAAATCGATCTGGTGTGAAAATGGCATTGTTGTAAGAGAAGATGACATTGGCTTAGTAGAAATCCCTGTAAAATATTTCGTGAGATAGGGAATTGGTTGGCTTTAGACTCTGTGGGTAAGAGAGCCGAGAGCATATCAATGGGATCCTGGAATGCTAATGGGGAATTGTCCCCAACAATGTCTAAAGGATCCCCTATGGATAGGGGACATGACATTTGGGATGAGATAGTTTCCTCTTTCGGTGGAGAAGAAAGTGAGGATGACTCTCCGTGGGTAGGAGAGTTAGTATTGTTGGTTGTTTGTTAGGTTGTGAGGTAAGTGGTGAAATGAAATTGATGGAAGTTGTGGACTCCTCTGTGGGTGAAGGGGGAGATGAAGGGGAATCCTCTATGGGTGAAGGAGTAGAGGAAGTAGGCTCCTCCGTGGGTAAAGGAGCTCGTGCTAGAATCTCCTTGATATAGGGGATAGGAGGAAATTATGGAAGGGTCAATGGTAAAGTGTCAAACACAACATGGACCTTGTGGACATTAATTTCATTAGTTGAAGGTTTTCCGGTTTGGTTTGATGACATGGTATGCTTAGGGAACAACTTCTTGAAGATATGTAAATTCTGATTGGTGGGTGCATTCGGGTTGTCGGACGATATCTCGCATTAGCTAAAATTTATTGGAAAATGTTCTTGAAGGTTATAAAATTACCATCACTATGGCATTTTACGTGATGATAGTTATGATATTCATGTTCATTGTACCATGCCAACATAGGATGAGCGGGGTCAAAACCAATATGTGGTTTTATGGGTGGAAGAGCAATGGCTCCGGCCTTAAGAAGTTTTTCTAATACTAAAGAATAAGGCTCCCCAATTGGAGTGTATTTTCGTTACTCTATTTGAACTGAAAGTTTGAATGGGAGAAAGGTTGGAGGTAGGTTTCGATTGATTAGAGGGGTGAGATGGGCCAACCTTTAAAACTACCACGTTGCTGAGATCCTTTGGCTTTTGAATAATTATTTTGGGTTTTTGAAGAGGAAGAGGCATAATTTGATTTAAATGTGGCATTTTTGTTACGCAATTGAATTTTCTTCTCTTTAATGGCATGAATTTCCAATTTTTCGTGCCATGGTAAATGCTTCATTAAAGGTACGAAAGGTTTGTACTTGTAGAGTTGGTGAGATGTGCCTAGCACAAGCTCTAGTGAACAACTCTATAAGCTCAGTTTGAGGCAACTGGAATGTTAGTTGGTTGATGAGGCTCTACCAATGAGTGAAAAAATTGATAATAGACTCGTCGTATTGTCGAGTTGAGTAAAAGTTGGTCATAGTGACCTTCTTGACGATATTGATTGAAAAATGGTCTAGGAAGGCTTGAGCCACTTAATTAAATGAGTAAATGGAATGTTGAGGAAAACCACTATACCAGTCTAACATGGGTCCCGTTAAGAACATGGGGAATGTTCATAGGTGTTGGTCCGAAAACCGCTGCTTAGGTAGGTCGTGGGGGAAACAAGCCAACAGCAGTGCGGGCATAGCCCTCTTTGAGACAACAAAGCGAAACTAGTTAATTTCTAATCTATCAAGCAGGAATCTATGCAAATCTACACTATTCTAACTTTAGGGGGTTTGGGATCTCATCCCAAAGAGAGGTATTTCTAACAACAAATAGAAAGGTAGGAGGGAAAGAATGGAGGAGGGTAGATCTGAAGGAAGAAAAGAAATGAATTCCAAGACGGAAAGGTCAGAAGGTTTATACTTTGAAATGGGTAGTAAATGTGAGCCAAACTTACTTGCATAAACAATTAAAGCAATACTGATGAACAGATGACAATAGTAGGAATGAATCTAATAAAATAAAAACATAGATCTAACTTAAGAAAGATCTGATGCAAATAACACACACATTAAGCACAAAGTCTGAATATGTATATTAATATTTCTTCTGTTGCAAGAAAACACAAAGTCTTTCTCTCCTCACTTCTCTTTTCATACAAAAAATGTTCACCCAGAATATAACAAGTATTCTAGTATTTATAGAAGGAGAGAAGGAAAGAAGACAAAAGAAAACCCACTACTTACAAAATATCTTACAAGATATTTACAAAAGATCTAGAAAATATCTAAAAATTCAACAGTTGACTTGGGCAAGTTTTTGGATGACAACATCCCATGGTGCAACATGGATGAGGTCATCATATATGCCAACATGCTTTTTAAATATTTTACAAAAATGATCAACGCATACACGAGAGGAGAAACTACTCCTCATCATCCCTCTGTTCAAACTTGGTGTCTTGCTTTTGATCAGGAGAGTTGATGTGACACTGCACTCGATATTCTACAAACTTGCTGATCATTGCTTGAAGTTGATCATGGTTGGGACCATTAAAATGGTTGCGAATGACTTTGCAGGTTTCTTTCTTGTTCTTGAGCTTGTCGCAACTTGCAAAAGTTTCGCATGCATCGATTAAAAATCCAATGAAATCACGGCAGGCCAAGAGGTTATTGATTGACTCTCGGTCGAAAGTGACCTCTGGTGCCAAACCTTGAGTGACAATAGCCTTGAAGCACTGGAATGTATCATCTACTTCCCTCAAGTTATACAATTCACTGAGCATCCCTAGAGACATTTTTGTAAATCGTCTCTCCTGTTGTATCATGCGTCTACGGCTTCATCTTTGATTTTATCGATTCTCTCCAGGATATATTCCATCTGGTCAACCCAATAATCTAATGCAATGAGAGCTTTATTATGTGCATGCAGTGATCGATAATGCCGACCTTTAATAGGTCATCAGCTAAGTAGTTAACCATTGCTTGGAACGTTTCATGCTACAACCTGGCATTATCCAACTCTTTGATAGGGCACTTGCTACTACTTGTAGCTCCTTATTTGCTTGAGTTATATCCTGATAGAGCAATGTGAATTTCCCAATCATTTCTTCACCATCTCTGAGGATCCACTCAATCTAGGATGATACTGCTATGCCTTGTTCACCAATCTTAATATATTCATTTATTTTCTCCTGACTGGGAACTTGAATGGGTTTGGCGGCAGTCACAGGAGGAGCATTTCCCATTTTCTGCAATGCTTGTAGGAGATGTTTGTTTTGTTCTTTAAGTATCATTTTCTCCTCTTTTTCCTCTTGGAGCTTCTTGCAGAGAGCATCCACAGTAGACAAGGCTTCCCCTTGTAGGATTTCAGATGAGGTCCCCATTATGACTTGAGTCACCGTGAAGTCTGTGGGAGACAGATCTTCTTTTCTCTTTGTGGGATCTGGGTAAGCTATCTCCATGACTCTCTCCCCAAAGTGCCTTTAGAAAAGTGAGTTATCACTTTCTACTTCTTGGTTCCCTTCTTCAGAATAATAGAGAAATCCATGGCCACAATGGGAACTTTCCTCTTATGCTGGCTCAGATGGTCAGAAATCCAACCAGAATTATGGGAGTGGGAGTGGAGGAAGAAGAAGAAATGGGAGTGAGAGGGGGAGCAACTATAGAGGCCTCAAGGAAGTGTGTTGAAACACTCGGTGGTGGCATTGATAGGGATTCCAATGCATCGATGCTTGTGGGGCCTGGAGTTACTAACGGGAGGAGAAGGATGTGGAAACAAGGGATCGTCATTAGGATTGAGGAAACATTGGGTGACAGATCCGCAAGAGAGGAGAAGATGGAAGAGGTGGGAGATGGAAGGGAGGAAGGGAGAGGAGAAGACACATCCATAGGGATAGATGCTTGAATGACAGAGGGGGAGAAGAAATGGAAGAAGGAACGATGGGTACCTTTGTAGTGGCAGTTATGATAACATCTTGGGTGGATGTACCCGTTGAAACCACTATTGTTTCTTCATTATCTAGAGACACCAGGTTGAATACTTGCTTCTCAGAAGTAGGAGAGAGATATTCAGGAGTAGTGGAAGAGGGAATACTGTGTACCTCTTGTCTCGCTTGGTTCTCCCACCTTGTCTTTACCTTTTCCTTTCAGCACACGGTCCGACCTTGGAGGTGCATGGCCTGAAGGAGAAGTAGTGAAGTCAACTCTAAGGTATGTAAGGCCATTCTGATTGCACCAATGTTTAGTGCACTGCAATGTGGGTTTAACCCTTTCTTGAATGGTCTTTGGCACTTTTGCTTTGTCGATCTCTACGAATGGCCAGTATCCCCATCTGTGTTAATGTAAACCTGATCGATTTCTTGATCAGTCTCTTTGAATTTCTTTGGGACAATGGCAATGTCATAGTGGATGATCTCCTCCAGAGCCAACTGGGAGTGATCCTTCTGCCTAATGTCTATTTCATGAGTTAGGTCTATCCAAATGTCCTCAATCTCGGAGAATGGATGGGATCATTTTTTGCCTCCCGAGAGGTAACTTGGCAAATCAATGTCGGCCTCGCTAAGAATTTGTGCTTCAAATTCAGCAGCTCTAGCTCAAAGATACATTTCCCATGCTTTGGCAAGTGTAGGGCAGTATATCACCAATCAGTAAGGGGGAATGGAGTTCCTCCTTTCTTTCTCTTCATATACTTTTCATGATAAGTGATTAACCGCCTTGACAGCTTCTAGAAGGACCAACTTCAAGCCCGTAAACCTTAGCAGCTTCATTGGTTCTCCTTCAAAATTCATAGCTCTGAGGTATGTGAATGTTGGGAATTATGTGAACAATCCTCCCCATTTCTTTGTAGCAGCAATCACACTTGGGCTGGTCCGATCAGTGTGTCTCATATTTTGTCTCAACAAACAAAATACCTCATAGAAGAAGGCATCATTTATTTTGGAGAACTGGGAGATGCTCAAGCTTCGAGCCTTAGCTCTGGGTAGAACTCATATATCTTGACTTGGTGCCATACCTCATTTCGAGCTAACCCCACAAAATATCTTTCTCGATGCAAGAACATATATGACGTAGGAGTTCATGTAGAACTTCCCAATTATTAGAACTTGTTGAAGCTACTAGGAGATGGTGTCACTTATGATTTCACCCTAGCCAAAGCATTGATCAGGTGCATTCTTGTTCATGTTCTCCAGGTATCTCAGCATCCATTTATGGAAATGATGGGCATCAAGGAGTTTGAATACTCTACTCAAGAATGTGATTATATCACTCAATTCTTCATTAAAATCACTTCGGTGGATGGTTTGAGGCCATCTAGACACCGGCTTCTTGTTCTTCAGATAGAGTTCATTCATCATCTGCATGCATTGATCTTCATTATCATCCCATGCTTTCCTGTAGTCTTCAATACTTATCTCCACATATTGCCTGTGATGAGGAATGCCCAAGATCATCTCAAAGTGACGAGCTATGAGGTTTATGATTGTCTGTTGTTCTTTATTTTCAACACATCTAGTGTCTTTGTTATAGCATTGGGAAACCAACATGATAAACTCATTATTTATGGCACTCACTGGAAGCCCAACTGCAAAGTGCAATCCACTGCCTACTAATTTGTTCATCCATGGGCCACTGCTTGCCTTGGTGGTCCTTGCCTAGAAATCATCCATGTCAATATGACCCAGCTCAGAGTCTCTGATGTCAAGGTCACACTCTACATATGAGTCAGACATTCTAACTCTCTGGTACTTGTACTTCATTTCTTGCTCTGATTGTTTAGCTTTAGCTTTAGCTGGTTTCTTGCTTGATGAAGACATATGTGAGCTTGAGGATGGATGTTGTTGTTCTGCAAGAAGAATCAAGAAGGTCCAACACAGAAGAGCCATGTCAACCATCATGTTATCCATAATGGAAGTTTGAAGAACAACAAAACACCTTAGAATGTGTGAGAAAATAGTTAGGTTTAGCTTGCAGAAGGAAGAACGAGCAATTTTAAGCCTCAGGGCGCAAGGCACAAGCTTATAGCAAGCTGCAGGGGCTTTTTATTGCTAGGTGCACTTTCTGGGGTGTCAGCATGCAAATTCTTGTGCCAAGTTAGAAGGGGCGCAATCAAGGAAATGTCAACATGATGAAAATTGTGCCAAAGGGAGAAGTGCAGGGTGTGGATTTGGAAGGTGTTACATGACAAATTTCAGTGCCAAAGGGAGAAGCGCAGGGCACGATTTGTAGCATACAACATGTCATGTTGATGTTGTGGAAGTCGCACTGTGCCTCACAAAAATCTGCTAAGTGCTCTTTTGGTTGGGCACAAAAACATTTATGTTGCATGAGAGTAAAGTGCACCAAGGTGCAACTTTGGAAGATGTTACAAGGAAGAACAGTGTGCCATAGTAGTTTGGTGCACTTTCTGAGCATGTAACATCACTAAAAATGGCGCCAGGGTTTTAATCAATTAACAGTTTGGTTTATTTTCTTGATTTCTTGATTTCTCTCTTTTGGATTTATCAGATGGCCAAGAAGAGAGGTTTTTTAAAGCAATGGCAAAGCAAGGAATAAATGGTTTTCCCTCAAAATTCACTTCAGTGGTAGGGGCCTTCCAGATTTATAGATCTGGAAGGAGAGGGAAAGAGGGTTTCAGCTAGGTTGAGGATTTGAATGGGTTCTTTAAATTTTATTTATTTAATATGAGCCCTAACATTCAACAAAACAACATGAAAACCAAAAATGGGAGAGGAGCCACTCACCCAGATTTATAAAAGATGAAGAAAAGACGTGGGTCCACAGGCTCGAAAACGACACGTGAGGGCTAACAGGGATAGCTGACACACGCAAAGAAAATACCTTTCGTAATTTTCAATTTGTGAAAATGACATGTGGCAGGTTCATATTTATAGAAAATTTTGTATTTATTACCTCACCAACCACTTTGGCACATTTTTGGGAGCGTCGACATGGAAAAAGTTGTGCCAAGGAAAATACATGGCGCTAGTTGTTGGATGTCAACATAAAAATTTTGGTGCTAAAGGATTTAATGGGGCGCAAACTTCGTGATGTCAACATGTGAAAAATTGCACCCAATGTTTTAGGGCACTGCTTTGGAGATGTTGACAAGATAATTTCTACGTCAAGGATTTTAAAGTGGGCGTGATTTTTGGGATGTCGACATGAATGAAATGGCACCTAGTTAAAAAAGGCACATTTTTGGGAGTGTCGACACACCAATTTTTGCACCGAAGGATAAGCTAAAAATGGCTAAGTCCAGAAACAACTTGATTTTTTGAAAGGGAGTTTTGGGCTATTTTGAACGTTATCAAACCACTGAGGGGTCAAAACAAAATTTTTGGTATAGTTACCTGTAAATTGCCCTTGTGAATTTCCCAGATTACAATAGGAGTAAAGCATCGTATGAGCGATTAGATAACACCCATGTTTGAAAGACCACAAATGTTGTTGTGGGTCTTCTTTACTGTTGAACTAGTTAAATTTGGGCATTTCCCAATGCGCAGGGTATGGGCGAATGGGAATAGATAGATGGATGGGCTCATTATAGATTTCATCATAGGTTAAGGAGTTGCAAGAGCCAGAAAATGATGCTTCCAATGTTTGCATCTTTTCCATCATCATTTTAATAAGGTCATTGGTGGGTTGTGATGATTGGGCACCCCCTATAGTATAAGGAGGTTGATGATGAATGTATGATGTGAACAACATCCTAGTATATGGTAGTTTCGAGTATGAGAACTGTGAAGGGGGAATAGATGTAGGAGGAAGGTATCTTGAATAGGCAATAGACAAGATTGGGGGTTATTGGTGATATGTATAAGTAGGTGGGGTAGTCGTAACGACTCTTATGGTAATTAGGGGGTAGGACTCAAGATGGAAAGGATGAGGTTTTGGAATGGGGTATGGGTTGCCGACACCATGGGTGGTTGCGATGCAACTAATACATATGAGGTAAAGGGTGCAGATGGGGCTATGTTCAAGGTGGCTGACGAAGGAATAGTTGACACCACAAGTGCGATGCAGATGTCGTAGGTGCAGTGGTTATAGAGGATGTGGGATCCAATGAGACACCACGGGTGGTAAGGTGAATGAAGGTAATGTCAAGCTAGTGGTAGCTGATGTAGAAGTGGGGACGAGGGTAGGAGGGATAGACACGAGCATTTCATCTACCAAATTTCTTATGAGTCCTGGTAGATGAGTGGGCAAGATAGTGTTGTAGAGGGCGCGGGATTCTCGGTCAAGGAGTCTTGCGAACTCCTCATTGTCATTGCTAATAGTAATGGGCTGAGTTGGATCCATAGCGACAGGATGGAAGGAGGTGATGGGCTAGGTGGAAGCCATCAAGGCTAGCGTGAAACACAAGGGTGTTGGCTTGGCTACAAATCAAAACCATATGAGTTAGCGTAAACTGTAACTGCTTCTCTTTAAATAACACGTAAAAAATAGCAGAAATGGAGAAAAAATAGATTTCGGGAGGTGAAACTGGTCGTTGTTTTAATTAAAAATTAAAACATAGGAACTAACGGTGGTTAGGGTAACGATGATGGTAAAAAGGTGACTGATGACAAGCTTAGGGTGACCAATACCTTATCGGGGGGAAATCAACAGTTTTGTAAATGAGGCAAAAACTGATGAAAATGAAGTAAATAACCTATATTTTACCATGATTTTAAAATTATGGAGGTATGATGATGTCCTAAGAACTTAAAAAAGAATAGAAGATGTGATTAGTTTTGTTTTTGGTAAAATGACCCAAAAATATGGAAACCGACAATGGTTAGGTAAATCGATGATGGTTAGATGTAAACCAATGACATACTCATGGACTGATGCTTGTCACACCGTGAAATTTGAAAAAAATGAAGAAAAATTGATTTTGTGAATTAAGTCAGATGGAATATCAACCTAGAAACCTGAGTATGATAGTAATGGACCTTCAAACACTCAGAAACAATCGAAATACACCAACTATGATGGAAAAGTGTGAAAGGAAGAAGAAAATAAAGAACGTGACCTCACAACTCAAGGAAAAGCTAAGAAAAACAAGAAATCTTATAAGTGAATTTTATGTTTTAGCTTATGTTATTTAAGACTAACTTGTGAATATAATAGAGTGTTTTTTGGCTGGAAATGTGTCCTATAAAGAGGCAAGATCTAAGGGTGGTTTCAAGTTATGTTTTAGCAGAGTGGTCCTTTCTTTCGAGTTAATGACCTGACAAAGAAACCATTGGGCACCCATTTTCAATCCTCTGATTGTGTGATCATTGAAAGCTTCTTCCAAGTAAGGTGTTGTTTAAGAATATGTGTAAATTTATATTTGTGTAGTTTGGAAAAGAGAGAGAAGAGAAAGTGCTCTACGATTCAATTATGTCAACCATCACTGGGCATGAATTCCAAAGTATAGGTTTCCTCAGTTTTAATGTGAGATAAAAATGCAAGCATAGAAGTATGAAATGCAAGTATTTTAGAACCCAAATCGAAATGTGATATTCGATGTAAACAAAGAGTGAATAGGAAAGAGAATGACTTTCACTAATGCAAATACAAGAAGAAAAAGAATGATTCTTTTTAGTCCCAAAATATAAATGTCACTGAGATAAATAGAATAAAGAGAAGATTTCTAGGAGAGAATTTAATGTTAACTTCCTTTTGAAAAGAAACAAACATACAATAGTTCCCTAAGAATGAATAAATGCAAGGAACCCTGGATGGGTCCCACCGAGTAGTGCCAAAATGTTTCACCGATTCTTAACAAATTAATGAAATAGATAAGGGTTGAAGGCCAAGGAGGAATACATGTTTGTGATGTCAATTGAAGGTTGTGCACACGTTATGATTTCCTAATCCAAGTTGATTGTGAGAGATATTTTTGGCTAGGAGGAACTACCTATAAATGCAAAACAATACCACTAGATAGAGATAAA
The DNA here is from genome assembly GCA_018340775.1 of Taxus wallichiana var. yunnanensis. Lineage (NCBI taxonomy): Eukaryota > Viridiplantae > Streptophyta > Pinopsida > Cupressales > Taxaceae > Taxus > Taxus wallichiana. The sequence goes on along the minus strand of CM031242.1, from coordinate 821,029,296 downwards.
CAAAACAATGAGTGACTCCTAATGAGTTAGATCCAGAAGCGTGATGCTTCCTAAAAATAACTTCAATCCACTTTTATATAACATTATTAATTTTATTCAAATCATACATGAAGTAAAGATCCTATTGAAATTGAAACGATTTCATTATCTCACACAAACATATTAGAAAGATCGATAAAAGGTGATTGAGGTAAAATGGGTTAGGTGATTGGCTAGTGTTGTATCAGTAGGTCCGGCAACATGTGCTTTAGGTAAGTTCTCTGTAAAGATTAAAAAGGGTTCTAAGTTGGGAAGTGGGTATTAGCTCACTAGTCTGAAATATATTACCAAACACAATAGTCGATATTGATTGTGTGACCGATGCCGCTTAGGCAAATGACCAACGTTGGTTCGCTAACCGGCGCCGTTAGGGGAAATTAGTAAAAAGGACTTAAAACTTGTTTTTCAGACTCTCTGTGATTGCACATAGGTTGGAAATGGTGAGGGTAAGGTCGTAAAAGGGCCTTGGAGGCTCGACATGATTAACAGAGGATAAAACTACGTGAAAGGGGTGGGTATGGTAGGGTGATAGGTTGGTAGGAGGAGGGAGTGTACGGATGTGGAGAAAGATAAATTACTGAGATGAATAATAAATCTTACTGAAATAAAATAGAAATAAATGAAGAGATGTTAGGTACTTACTGAAAAGTAGGTTTAGAGAATGCAGGTGATGAGGAAGGTGATGGAAGAGATCCGGAGAAAAGAGATGATGTGTTAAAGTCGTCAAAGAAAGTTTTCAAACCTTCGTGCTTCTCTATGTGAATCCGTGATCGTGAAGAAGATGATGAATGTCAATGGTTGTTAGTAGTGCTCTTGTATGTTTTCCTTTTCCTGAGTGCTTTAGAAATTTTGAGTGCTCCAAGTCTATGTTCGTATGAGATCCTAAATCGAATGACCAACCTAGGCAAAGGCTTTTGGAAATGTATTTAACCTAACTAGCAACAATTAGGTGAGCGGTGTCAGTTAAGATATAACCAAACACGGTCAAGGCGAGAATATCTAGGTTGGCCAAAAATAGCCTGATTGTTGCTATTTTTGGTGTGGTCTCCAATCTTTATCTGATTCTTAAGTGATAGATCATAGAAGGATGAGTAAGTTTCCTTTTAGGTTTGTTAATAGATTTAAGTTTAGGTTTAGACTAAGTCCTAGTTGGTCGGGATAGGCTTAGAATTGGTCTTAGGTCATTACTAAGGTTTGAGTGGGTCATTTGAGTGAGGTGGCGAGGTGAGTTGGGTCGGGTGAGGTGGTTAAGTGAGGATATTAATTAAATTAATTAAGATAATTAATTCAATCAACATGTGCACTAGGGGATATAAATGGGTAGGATATGGTTAATTTAATTAACATGGTTTTAATGGATGTATGACCCAATTTTGGTGTCTACAATATGTATTTGATTACATCATGTACATACATGTAAAAACTAATATTTTTTTGATTTTAAACAACAAGAGCCAGTGAAGGACACATCCAAGCGTCGACATGCTAGCTACTACAGTTGGGTGTGTTACAAACATAAGTTTCAAGTTACTTACATTTAAAATTTCATTTGATTGCAATTTTATTATTAAATACACATTTTTAATGTTTGTGTATAGTGTTTCACGTGTACATGTACATATTAATATGTTTTTATTTTATACGTAGGAGCCTGGCGGGTCATCATCTTCTCTGGGCACTAAGGCTACTGACACACCTCACGTGACTTTTACACAGGTTAGTTTCTCTTTACACGTTGTTTCTAATTGTGGAATTCTCTAGTAGTTTGCAATCCCATAACTCTAGCCAATACAATTTGATCATAACATTAAGCTCTTATGATGCAAGGGTTAAGTTTAACACTCTCATAGATATAAAAATCTACTTTTATCATGATCATGGACACTTACCTCTATGCTAGACATGTTTCTAGAGCACTCCATCTAAATATTAACCCTCTTCATTATTAGTTCTATGCATTCTTTATTAACCATCTAAATGTTGCTAGAATTGTTAGTTCTATGCATTCTTTATTAACCCTCTTCTCTCTAAACAACAAAGAGATGACAATATGGGATAAGTTACCTACACTTCTAAATATATCATGGGTCCCTTGGTTCATGTTTATCACCAATACTCCCTATGCAATTCTATACACCCAATCTCATATTATATTTGTTATTCATCAAGTTTCTCTATATTTGCATTCTCATGTACACAATGGATATAGCTTGGTGACCTTCCTAGAACCAAGTTCTACATACCAAATACATTCCACATATTTAATGAATTACTTCTTGAATATCTCTAATAACCCTTTTTGTGACTTAATATTGTCCTATACAGTTAGATTTCATTCAACTGATGGAATTTTCTTTATTCCTACACCCCTAAGATCATTCAAACATCTCATTCATACCTGATATCACCTTCATACCTAGTCTAAGATCATGATTTATCAAATTATAGTGAGAATCCTGACTTTTGCCTTCATTTTTGTACATTGTACTTTTACCAAGTTGCTCAAAATAATTGTTATCTAGATAACTTTCACTACATTATATCAATCACCACAAAATCTTGGGGTCTTCTAATTCATGCACAAACAGAGATAATTTGAAATTTCTAGAAAGATTCACCCATACAATCAAAAGTTACACAAATCCCTAGATAGAGCCCAAGAGCCTACAATTTTCTCTAAAAACCAAATTATGCAATTTCAAGACACATAAAAATTATGACTATGATCTACATCACCTGTAGGACCTTTCCATATTAACAGTCAAGAGAGATTATGCAAATAAATAGGACTAATTATCCTTCTCTACTTTATCATAAGGTGTTTAGACTATTGGTTCGGTCATACACTTGTAATCTTACATAACTCTCTATTTTAGGCCTTATTGCTACTAGTCCTCTTCTCATGCTAATACTCATTGCTATAATTTTCAATTAATGTTGATCTACATGTTTTTGTATAGCTTATGACTACCAGAGAGACTCCTCCCTATATGTAGACTATGGAAGCTATTGTAGATGTTGCCATAGCGTCTACAAATCCACTAACTCAAGTATAAATTTTCAAATTTGTTAAATTTTGAATGAATGTTTTCTTACTACTTATCTACAATATCAAATTGTACATGAAATATTTAATTTGAACTATTTATTTGTATGTAGCCTACCCCTCGTGATTCTACCATTGACCCTGCAACGCATCGATGACAAATTGATAGGGATTATGAGATTACGGTAAGATTTCACATGCATTATAAATTCTAAGTTTCTAAATTTTGAATGTATTTTAAAAATTTGGGTGTTAAAAACTTGATGTTTATGAATGTGTAGGATAGGTTGCAAGCCATCTTAGAGACACCTAGGACCACGTGGATGAAATCCATAGTGGTATCTCCCTCCACTACATCCACAGGTCGTGGACATGCTTCTTCTATCAGGGCGGAGAGAGAGGGAAGATGTTTCATGATTAGATTCATAGGACCCATGTATAGATATATATGTCATCTGGTCCTAGTTCATGATTCTTCATAGTCCATGTATACAGTCTTATGCAACCGCATGTCCTCCTATATGTATGGTACACTTAGTTTAATACATTATTCTTATATTTTTAGAGACACGTGGCACACTTCTAGTTTGATACATTATATCCATGTTGGTTTTCATAACGATATTACTTCTATGTTTGATTTGATTTCATTGCACATGATATACTTTTATGTTTGTTTTCATAACCATATTAGTTCTATGTTTGATTTGATTTGATGGCCTCGATTATGTGACCATTATCCATATATATATATATATATATATATAATGGTATATATCGATAATGGTCATCAAATCATATCAAATCATATATATATATATATATATATATATATATTGTTATGTTATTCTTATGATATATGATATATGATGTTATGTTATATAATGGTTTTGAAGGTTCTTGGGTGCAAGATCATTTTTTTCAAGAGATTCAAGTGTGGAGTTATATCAATTTTCTTATTTTAAGCACATGGTTAACACACTCCAAAGTGGGACAAAATGTACACAATTAAAAATGGTCTTGAGGGATTTATTACAAGTCATTTTATATGTTTTTAGTGTACTTACAATTTATTTGTTAAGTATTAGTCCAAATTAAGTGTTATTGATGTGTGTAACAATAAGGTCCTAATTTGAATTCACTTGTTTAAAAAAATATATAAACATTGTAGTTTAGTTGGCACAAGATATGCAAAAATATTATTAACACTCTATTGTGTATTTACATGCTTTAAAAAGAGATCAAACAATCATTAGAGTATTTACATGGTAATGTGTTTACCTTGTTGCAATCTCATTGATGTGAGCCGAGTAGTGAGAATTCATGCCTCGGGATGTCATGGGAGCAAACTGCCACCGCCAACATGTTTGGTTGGGGGTATATGCCTTTGGGTGCTATGGTGGGCTCTAGGGAGGCCCGGTTTGGAGTCAAACCACCCGATCTAGAGCCAAGAACCCCTTCCCTATTCATCCCAATTCATGTTTTCAATGGAAAATTCTGACGATCACAACTTGGCACTCAGTCATCCAAACTAAGAACCATCTAATCCAAAACTTTAATAAAGGAGGCCTCTAGTCATACCAGAGAATTCAGGGTTGTGGCATTCCTTGAGCCTTCGTGGCATAATTGTTTGCAAACTACCTTTTCTAGGCAATCCTAGGAAATGAATGGAGACAAGTAGTGAGAAGTCATGCCTCGGGATGTCATGGTACTAAACCGATGATTCCAACATGTCTAGGTGGCTAGGTAAACTCTAGGGGAGGCATCATTTTGGTGTGGGACAATGTTGTTGCTTCTAGGCTACTTCGTTCGGGAATAGTCCCTTAAGAGCTCTAAGACCAAAAAACCGTATAACTTCGAAGGGTGATTACTCGGTCTTCGTGGAACTTAGAGATGTCTTGTTAGATTCTAAAACTTAGTAGAGGGACCCTCTATAATATCCTATCTCAGTTTTTTCCGTCTCCAATCAGTGCTCTTACTGCCCTAGTGTTTACATATGCGCAAAATAGTGCAGTTTGAGCCAGGGTAAGGCTGTCAAACGCTTTATTTTGAAAACAGTGGGTCATGACACCAAACCAACTACGCCAACACATCCATATGGCTAGGTAAACACTAGGGGAGGTGTATTTTTTGTGTGGGACAATGTTGTTGCTTTCAGGCTACTTCATTCGGGCGTAGTCCCTAAGAGCCTTGAGACCAAATAAACTTACAACTTGGAAAGGTGATTACTCAATCTTTGTGGAACCTAGAGACATCTCGTTGGATCTTACACCTTAGTGTAGGGACCCTCTACAATAGTCTGTCTCATTTTTTTTGTCTCCAATCATTGTTCTCGCTGCCTATTATTTGCTTACACGGAAATAGTGCAATTTGAGCCAAGGTAAGGTCACAAATGTTATATTTTGTAAACGTTGGGTCATGTGACACCAAACCGAGTGCACCAAGTTGTCTAGGTGGCCATTTAAATGCTATAGAGGCATCATTTTTGTGTAGGACAATGTCATTACTTCCGGACTACTTCGTTCAAGTGTAGTCCCTTAAGAGCCCTAAGACCAAAACACCATACAACTTCTACATGTGATTACTCGGTCTCTATGGCACATAGAGATGTCTCATTAGATCCTATAATTTTACGTATGGACCCTCCGAAATATTTTATCTCAATTTTTTCTGTCTCTAATTGGTTCTCTCGTTGCCCTATTGTTTGCAAATGTACGAAATAGTGCGGTTTGAGCCGGTGTAAGGTAAGTCACAAACGCTATATTTTGTAAACGCTAGGTCGTGACACCAAACCAACTGCACCAAAATGTCCAGTGGTCGGTAAATGCTATATGAGGTGTCATTTTGGAGTGGGACAATGTTGTTGCTTCTTCTAGGCTACTTCATTCAGCGTAGTCCCTTAAGAGCCTTAAGACCAAAAAATCATACAACTTCGACAGGTGATTACTCGGTATCTGTGGCACCTAGAGACATCTCATTAGATCCTACACCTTAACATAACAACCCTCTACAACATCCTATCTCAGTTTTTTCTTTCTCCAATCGGTGCTCTCGCTACCCTATTGTTTGCATACTCACGAAATAGTGTAGTTTGAGCTAGGGTAAGGTTGTTAAACGCTATATTTTGAAAATGGTGGATCGTGGCATCAAACCAACTATGCCAACACATCTAGGTGGCTAAGTAAACACTATAATAGGCATCATTTCAATACGGGACAATGTTGTTGCTTCCAGCTACTTCGTTCGGGCATAGTCCCTTAAGAGCCCTGAGACCAAAAAATTGTACAACTTTGACAGTGATTACTCGGTCTCCATGGCACCTAGAGACATCTCGTTAGATCCTACACCTCGACATAGGGACCCTCTACAATATCCTATCTTTATTTTTACCATCTCTAATCGGTGATCTTGCTACCCTATTGTTTGCAATTGCGCTTAGTAGTGTAGTTTGAGCCAGTTTAAGGCTGTCAAATGCTATTTTTTACAAACGATGGGTCGTGGGACCAAACCGACTATGCATACGCATAGGGATGGCCTGGTAAACACTTAGGGAGGTGTCTTTTCGGTTCCCTATGCTCTTGATGCTTCCGGGCTACCTCCTCCACAGCCAAGAACCCCCTCCACAGGTACATAAACTGTTGCTAGTTGCTTCTCTATGCTTGTAAAACAATGAAATATTCTCTTACCTTTAAGAATATAAAATTTTATACTAAAAGTGTCAACCACATGAAGGTGGAAGCTTTTCGCACCACTAAGCTGCATAAAATTGTTAGTCAAAGAAATTTAAGTTAAATCAAAACCATATTAGATATATACAAAATACACAAATTTAATAAAATATATGAACTTGAATGATCTAGTTGATAAATTTAAACACTTCAAAGAAATTATGTATACCAGACGAACATCTAAATTCATTCCAATGAACCATCAGGTCGTGAAGGTGGAAGCTTTTCTGGTACCACTAACCTGCATAAAAGTGTTAAAGTCAAAGAAATTTTAAAAGTTAAATCAAAACCATACTAGATATATACAAAATACACAAATTTAATAAAATATATGAACTTGAATGATCTAGTTGAAAATTTAAACACTTCAAAGAAATTATATATACCGGATGAACATCTAAATTCATTCCAATGAACCATCAGGTCGTGAAGGTGGAAGATTTTCTGGTACCATTAACTCTGTATAAAAGTGTTAAAGTCAAATAAATTTTAAAAGATAAATCAAAACCATACTAGATATATACAAAATACACAAATTTAATAAAATATATGAACTTGAATCTAGTTGACAAATTTAAACACTTCAAAGAAATTATATATACCAGATGTGAGCATGTAAATTCATTCTAATGAACCATCAGGATCGGATCTACTCTAAATAGCAGACAAGATTGCTTCATGATCTCGACTCTATAACCTTCCAAAGAATCTTTTTATTAGGCCTTCCTCGATATCTATACAAATTAGATATTTGTCACTATAACTAGATGTGAATATAAGAGTATTTTCCTGTGTGTCTCAAAGTCTTCAAACACCCAAACAGAGGAATTTTTTAATGGATACCGTCAAGCCAAGTTCCAGTAACTACCACTGACCTGTAGGGTACTCAATATCTTTGCCATCTATAACAGGAGAAGTCAACTTCTTTCTTTCCTCGATGCAATGACATAAGAAATAGTTTGTTCCTTCTTCATTGTCTTCTTGTCATAATAATTGTAAACACATGTCCTACAAAAATAAAGGTTTCAACTCAAATTTAAATTACATATTAATTTCAATGGATATAACTCAATAAAAAAATTATAAATAACCATTTACCTTATTGCACCAAAACTCAAAATGTTGTCAAATTCCTTGGATATTGCAACTTCATTTGGAGAAATAAGTCGTAATGCCTATGGAGGTTGATAATTGGGAAGCAGAGTTAGAGGCCTACAAATCCATCCATCCACCCATTCTTGTGAATCACACTTAGCAGTAACAAATTCGATACAAGATGCACAAAAACATGTGAACTTTATTGTCCATGTGCCCCATGAAGTAGCGTATGAGCTACAAAATGAGTACACGATCACAGGACCCCGTGAGTGTCATACAATCCTCGTAGTTAGCAATTTGTTGTTCCTCTATCAACCAAAAATATCTACAAACTGTGGAATTTTTTTGAGAACCTTGGCCATGTTGTCAATACACCATTCCACTATGCTCTTTACATATTTCAATTTAGCACCATCTTTGTACTTCAAATCTTCTCTTACAAGAGCTATTTTCACACATGCCCCTGCACCGTCATGCTCTCCTTTTCTATGTCTAGCCTCAAAGAAACTCCAAATATGTTGCACACCCATCTTAACATGCATCCTACTCATCTAATAAAACATTTGTGCATTCTTAAACTGAGACGTGTAATTATCTGACTATATATAATGTGTAAGTAGATGTCCCTATCGAGACAAATTTCCATAAAATAACTGGAAACACCCTTGCTCAAATTCAATAGAATTAGTACAATCATCACTGATATAAAAGTGGTACTCTCTTAAAAAAATTGATCATTCTCTGTCAGATGTCAGGAGAATGTATAAATGCTATATACACAAAAATGACAACTTGTACTGAGTTGTAATATTGCAATTGAACCTCCATTTGTGGTTGCAACGTGTAATTATCTACAAAATCGACCACTAAAACAATAGTACCAATAGGAAATGTGTCTTTATATATCTTGAACTATTCATCCAACCATCGAGTTCGGTGTGTATGCCTAACATACTCATAAACAATTTCATCCTTAAATTTTCCCATAAATTGAAAAACAGTATATGTTCTGTAACTAGCTCACATTATTTAGACTCCTTTCCATCTTTCAATTGGTATGGTACTGATTTATATTTATTAAACTCAACTAAATTATGTCCTATTGCACCTCCAATTTTCTCGTGGATGTAACTTTACAATTTAGGTAATCTGGTGCATGTATAACAACTTCCATCTAAACAATCCTGACTATAAAAAAAATTTCAACTTCTCTTTCACAAAATATCGTAGAAATGAAATCCCTAGAAGATATTGGTGGAAATTGAACACCGCATTCCGGTAACATAGTTTCGAATGAAAATCGAAAACGAATACGTAAAATTTAGCATAATGTATCACAAATTCAACATGTTTCCTACAACAAGTGCGAGTGTGGTTTATTTTCACATATAATGGTTTCAACATTTCAAACAAAATATTGACTAATTTTAATTTCTGGATGCTCCTGTTCAAACTTACGAAAAAAATGAGTTTGATTCATATCTAAGAAATGCTTTCGATGTGGTTCGTGATTAGTAGAACCAACTCTTCATTTTACAACATTTCTTGTATTATATGAAACTCTAGTGTTATCATGCCAAAATTGAATAAGAAATTATCTTATAACAATCGATATATCTTTGTCCTTATGTGGTGCTCTAGCAGAAAATGCCTAAAAATCAAGTGTTATTGAGTGATTGAAGGATATTACGCCTTTCAATTGCTTTCATTAGAGTTTTTCGATTAACTTTCAACATTTGACTTGTTTTCCTAATCAAACGTTGTTTTTTGTTGATTCACTTACAACACTAGTAACAAGTACACAACACACAACATTACTATCCCTTGTGCATCTCTTGACACCAACAGTGTGATATGCATCATGAAGGTTTTCAACTATTGCAGAGGTTTGACTACGTATATTAGATGTTTTCAATCCTAAGGTGTTTAATGTAGGTCTCATTTTATTCAATTTCATCAAACTAACCAACTAGACATCTTTGGGAATCATTTAAAATTTTAAAATGATTATCCCAAATTTCAATGGTTTTTCTTCTTATTTTCCATTCAGAAAGTTTGTCAGACATTGGTTTCAAAATGTTCTCATCAATTTCAATAACATAATCGGGACTCTTACGTAAAATCCTAGGAGTTGTTTTTGTCAAATTTTGCTTGTCTACGCTTTTACCCTAAATTTCCGATTCACATTTTCATTGACTCCTTCAATTTCAACATCAACTTCATCACGAGTATTTAATTCATCTTTAACATTGACAATAGAAACATTACTTGGTTCCTCATTGCTTACAATAGTAGGGTTGAAAATGAACCTCTTCTTGATTAACGAAGTTTCCACATTCGCTCAACATCTTGAAATATTTTCCGTCTAATTCATCCGGTGTTTTTTTACTTATTGTTTTCCTTTTTGACTTTGTTTCTTGTCTCCCATGATGTTTTGCTTCCGATGATAAGAAAAATGTGCAAAAAATGACAAATTTCACATTAATTCATACACAAGTAAGGCCAAATAGTAAAAATCACATGGTAATTCAAACATTGGGATGTGTGTAAATATGATTTAATAAATGTGATCATGGTTTATAAACCGTGATTGTGGTTCTATTATTAAGGACCACGTTCACGGTTTATAAACTGCGATTCATGTTATTTCTGTATCATCAAATCTGACCCTCAAGGCTCGGGAAATCTCTGTTTTTCCCCAACTAGAGCTATGGGAGGTCATTATGGCGTGTGAAAGGCCAAAAACTTCAAATTTTCTCTTCCGTGGACTTGAACCATGCTGAAAAATTGAAAACATCTCACAAAAATGGTACCATCACATAGGGGAGATTGTTAGCTTCGTAGAAATATTGATTTTAAAGTGAATAGAATAAGATAAATATCATTTTATAATTTTTTACTAATAGTAGGTCTTTAAGACATTTTTTCCCGTGAATGTTCATGTCTACATTTAAGACTGCAACTTTTGTTTCGCTTGTCAAAATGTGATAAAACCTATACCATCCCAAGCATGGAAAAATTCTATACACGTTAAAAAAATATTTGATTTCGATATTTTTTGATATAGTTATGGCGGGCAAACAGAAAGTGCTCCGTTTTCTAAAAATTTCAGACCACTTTCACGAAAAAATCATAAAAAAATTGCTCGAAAAAATACAAAATAAAATCCATCCCAAGATAGACAACGATAGCTAACTTTTCACCAAAGGAAAAAAAATATATCAAGATTTGGTCATCCAAATCACGGACAAATTGACTACAACCTTATAGGCTTTTAAAAAAACCAATTCATATAATTTTGAGTGTTTAATATAGCTAAACTTGTCCGTTTTTAAAAACAATTAGTAGTTTAGATACTAGATTTGGATGCTATGATTCATATTTATATAACTTTTTCTAATTTTGAGTGCTTGTATTGCTAATAATCCCTACAAGTTGAAATTTTGTTGTTTTTTGCAATATGACATCCATTTATGACCCCTTTTTGGTCCGCCAACTTGCTACACTTACCCCTTAATGTTTTTATAATTATCTCTTTGGGATTAATTGAATATTAGAAATCAATGCATTTGATTTGCTATCTCATTACTTATATTTATTTTTATTGTCTAATATATCAATGGGTTGATGTCAAATGGGGTGATGACATGTTATTATTATTTTTATTATCTAAATTTTAAAGGCATTACTTTACAAGTATTTCTTATGCAGTCTTCTATGCTTCAAAGGTGCATAATTTAATGGTGAAGATTCAACATGGAATTACTTTCAAGGAGGGTGGGGCATATATAGTGTACCTTGTAGTCTAAGAACAATTAAGTGTACATGGTATCATAATACACTCGGTAATGTTAAGCATAATTAAGTGGATGGGGTGCCTTAAAAGAAACTTTAAATTAGCATACATATTAGTGCATAGACCAAGAAAGTGTGCAATCAATCACATACCTTCAAAATGTCTAGAGTTACAGTGTCATGTCCTTGTGTGGAAAAGTAAGCTACAAGAGACACATTTGTATGTCTCAAAATACTTCTAATTGGATTGAATTGAGCAATAGTAACCTGAACCCCCAAAAAAATATTACAATTTTGTGGAACAAGGTAAAATTTTATGAAATACCCTTCATTCATGTCTTCATTGATTTCCGCTCACTTGGATGACTTGTAATATGAATATATATTTGTTCTTTGCTCCAAATCTACATAAACCATATGCATAAATAAAACCCATGGTTCGAGTTTGGTGGACACTTTTTAGAATATTAATGCAACCCATCCAACTAAATACACATTTACAATTGCTTCAAATTTAGAGTATCTCCCATATGTACGAAAGCATTACACTATTTTGTTTTGCATGACCAATCTTCATATTGGAGATGCTTAAGAACACTTTATGTATATACATTGAGCATGTTGTTCGTTGAGACTTATATACCACTTTGTTCAGGATTCCAACTAAATATAGTTCACTATAAGCATTGGTATCTTTGTTCACGATTCCAACTAAATATAGTTTGCTCCTAGGTGTTGGTATCTTTGTTCACTGTTCCAAATATGCAAGATAACCTGGTTTTATGCAAGACTACCCTCAAATGGATTAGGTAGATTTGAGTATGATGGATTAACACATGAAATAGAAATGAGCGGAATATAACAAAGAAAAAGAGAAATGGATAAAAATTGTTGCATTACAAAATTGCAGTCATTCATTCATTTGTTTTCCTTCTATGTTATTTCCTATCACTCATCATATCTTGTTTCTTAGAATTTGTGTAACATCATCAAAAACACTAGTGGAAGAAGGGGGCAATGGGTTGCTTAAAAAAGTGGCATGAAAAAGTGTAAAAGTGTAAGGAAGTTCTATGGACGCTACAAACAAGTTGTTAAATAGCTCCTAGTAACAAAAAATGTAGCAAAGCTTTCCCATAGACACCTTCGACACAATATCAAATTTTTTAAAGATATTTTAAGAGATGATAGATGTCATGATAAAATCTGAAATATTAAATCAAAACAAGGCTATGATATGGAAAATCGTGCAAAGTTGATGCATTTAGAAATAAATAAAAAATAGTAAATCTAGTAGGTGATATGGTTTTGTATTTTAACACCTAAAATATGTAGATGTTATACAAGATCAATATCACCTAATGATAGTAGAAATATTCCATGTAGAATACGTGATAATACAATAACTTGTTATTCATTGGATAATGATACAACCCTATGAGTAATCCCATCCACATCTATGAATGCCACAATATAAGCACTTTGTCTTGTTGTCGAGAAAAACATATTTAAATTTCCATAAAAAATTAGTAAATTTAATAGTTACATTTTATGAATAGAGTTAGTAAAGTTCCTTTATAAACAAATATGATGATTTGTTTTATATCATTAAAAATATGTTATGAAATAATGATAAACATCATTTACAAAAATTGTCAAAATCTTTTTCTTATAAAAAAATATACAACGATAAATGAATTTCATGATTTAATTTAACAAAATGTTTTATCTATATACAAATATACAACATCTAAAAATAGAAAAAAATTACACCAAAAAAATTAGTTCATTGATATGATATATATAAAAAACTTGCAATAAATAAAAACATTAAAAATAAATATGAAAACACACAATAGTACACTCTTTAAAATTTTTGAGTACACAAATTTATGTTGTATCATACATTACATAATAAAGAGACATACATAATACTATTTAATTGCATTAGAGAATTAGCTATTGGCATTTTTAATATTCATATCCCTGCAATATTAAATGTAATTCAACATACTTGATAAAAAAATTCTACTCTCACATTGTAATTTTGGGACAAATACAAAAACTTTCAAACTGTTACATTTTATTGCCCAATATTCATATTAATACATCTTGAATATGATATGTGCATGATTGAATTTTGAATTCATATTATATCATGTATGTAATTGACGAAATATCATGAATTAAAATTTCTAGTAATTAATCGAAGGGCCCTCGATGTTGTTAGGCTTTCAATGAGTCCACCAGAGTCAAAACGGTTGAGACTAGGATTGTACCCTGTGTGACTTTGACGGCGTGGATGCCCCTTATTCGTAGCTGCTTAATCTGAAGGTGATCACTAATTTAATTATACCTAATTGTAAATCTGTTATATACTTCCTCCAAAACATAAACAGAACTGCGGACAATCTACATAATCTAGTGCCCAATGCACTACTCAACTTTTAATTATTCCACAACTTCGCAGAAATATATCTGAATATCAGATTTTGTGGCATATCCTTCCAAATATTTAAGAAAATGAGCTTTTGTAACAAAATTTGGGACACTCTTTCAAAAAAGGCACCAAAGGCTGGCTCCGGAAATGTTTACTAATGTGGAGCGTAAGCCGGATATAATTCTTGTGCTTCCAAAGTGAAGTCAAACATTCTTCGTGCTTGATCACTACACAGTTTATTATGACATTTATAAGACGTAACAACCACAATTCCAGAGAGCCATTCACCGATATTTTTGCTTCATTCATTTATAATTCATGAATAACCTTTCGTATTATGTTACTGCTTGGTGAAAATTTCAAAAACAGATTCCATTCTTGTATATTGGTTTGTCACATTTCTTCATTTCTCTAAATTTAAAGCAACGAGAAAGGCATAAAACAAGAGATCATTGAATACTTTCCATGTAAGAGATCCTTGAATACTTTCCATGTTTCTTCTTATTTCTATTTAGTTGTAGCTGCAAATGGGATTGGCATTATAATAATCTAGAAGAGATCAACATTACTTCATCAGCAATAAGAACAATCAAACCAGAAATCAAATATGTCAGTGTTTTTCTAAATCAAATTATCATTGTTTTTTTCTCAGCCAAATAGTATAGTTTAGCGTTGTGTTTTAAAAAAATTTGTACCCTCTTAAGAATAAAGCTTTGGCCAATCAAAAAAAAGAAACTTGTCTAAATAAAATAAAATATCAATACAAAACTTAAGTCGAAACTCATTAAATCATAAATAACATTGTTTGATTAGTTTATGAAAAAGTAAATAATTATCTTTACGTCGAAGGCGTTCCTCCTATGAGAAAGGCCTCTCCGGTCGTTCACGATACTATGTTAAATTTGACGGTTGTGAGTGTTTTGACGGGCAACCGCTTTTGGTAAAATTAGCAAAATTGCATGTTTAAAGTCGATGTTGACAGCTTCGTCGAATGGTTTCAAATCTCTATGGTTGTTTTTCATGCGGGGGCTTTGGCACCTTTGTTTTACACGTAAATGCATGCATTGCCATATCGAAAAACACATTGAAAAAAGAGGGCGACTGTGTGATATTTTCAAAACCGGGCACCAAACGGCGAGGTGTTTGGAAGCCAACAATCAGGGTTTCATTTGGTTTATTAAAGTGCCCCCTGAAACTGGAGCTTCTACAGATTTGAACAGGAGGGATTTTACATTGCCTACCTTGCGGAAGGGTTTATGGAGAGGGTTAAGGGTTTGATCATTTATGGATGGACGCCACAGCTGCTCATTCTTTCCCACTAAAAAAATGCTCATGCTCGGCAAAGTTGTATTTCTTATTATGTAACCAAAAGAGCTTACAATGCGGGGTCATATGCCGGTAGCTTTTCAACTTTTCCTTCGATACAAGTGTAGATAAGGTTTTGAGATGGTGTTTGAGAAGGTTGCATTTGTGAGTAATTGAGACGGTGGAATTGGAAGGTTCCATCTGAGGAGATTGTTATGAGATGGATGCCTTGTGTGTTTTCCGAATTAAGCATGCATGCACATCTGATCCGTGCATCTGTGTTCATAGAAAATCTGCTAAGCATCAACATCCAAATCAAACTTTGGTGTGAGAATACGTGTTGTATTGTATTGGAAGAAATTCTAGTGGTTGTTGGGAAGAGAAAGAGCTTGATCAACAACCTTTAGCTGCTCAAAGACTCTAAAACTGTTGTTGCCAACATCATGGATCGGATTGCAGAGGCGGCGTAAAGGGGTAACTTGGTTTGAAATATTTTCTGTCAATTATTACTAATCAAATCTCAAATTTCTCTACTATTTATTACTTCATATGCTCTGTCTGGTGCACAACTCCTCTTGAATGGCTTTTGTTTCTTTAATAGATCAAGGATTTTCCCTTCTAGATTTGGTGGGGAACCCCTTTTCCTAAATGCCTCTTGGGCGATGTTCATCTTTAGATCAAAGCTATTTCTAAAATCCTCTGCTTTGTTCAAGGATGAGCTCCTCCTTGTATTATTGTTATTAATATTGTTGTTATTGTGATTCTTGGGACTACTCCAAGACTCTACAATGCCACTTAGACTCATCACAAAGAACCATGGCAAAATCAGTCTTTGCCTTGGCACCTTTGATTGCTCTAGCTGCATTGTTATAATTATGTTCTGGGAGCATAACTAGAGTGAAAGTTGTTGTCAGTTATTATAATTGCTTTGGGGAAACATATAGAGTCGGTGCTCTTATCTTTCTTCAGTTACATAGAAAGATAGGCTTGTTATGCTTGCAGTAAGATTGAAGTCATTATTTACTTCAGTGCAAAGTTGGAAGGACTTTTCAGGCTTCATTAATTCACTGAGATTCCTGTTTTCTGAGTAGAACAAGCAGTGTGAAGACAATTATTACTAATAAATGCTTGGATTTTGGAGTTGGGTTTTATCAGCAAACAAAGACAAGATGAAGGTAGATGAACAAGGTGATTTTGAAGGTAATGTATATGGTTCTTTTAAATTGTGGACCAATGCAATGAACAACATCCATCTCAAAACCGGCAATTGTTTGCATCTATTTGGGTTCAATAATACTATTGTGCATAATTATAGCTATGTATCATTCAAATCATCCAAAGGCATTTACAAAAGGCTCTGCAAACAAAATGGAGCAAGGTGATATAACTAACATGGCTAGACATGATTTCATATTGTATAGATTATCAGACAACAAATCAAAAAGCAATATCTTATTAGAATTTCTTTATTGACACATCTATTTGTTACATTTAGGTTCTCCAAGGTTGGTCATACTGCACATGGACATGGCTCTTCACATGTATGATGACATAATGAGAATCACAGAAAATATAAACAAGAAATATATAATTGGCTATGGTGCTACAAGCATTGTTTATAAATGTGTTCTAAAGAATTGTAATCCAATTGCTATAAAGAGATTATACAGTCACTACCCACAAAGCTTACGTGAATTTGAAACGAGCTGGAAACAGTTGGAAGCATCGAGAATCTTGTGAGTTTGCATGGATATTCACTTTCTCCACATGGAAACCTATTGTTTTATGATTACATGGTAAACGGAAGTTTGTGGGACATCCTACACGGTGAGTAAAATGATTATGTTATGAAGAAAAATGGATCTGTACATTGTAGATTCATATTTTGAAATAGAAGAATCCAATCAATCTCTAACCTTCTGATTAAACTCATGATATAAGATTTGCATAGATGGATTTTGCAAGGCTGGAAAAATAGATGAAGCCTACAATTTGTTTGTACAAATGGTGGAATTTGGTCCTTTTCTCGAACAAGTGACATTTAATGCAATTATTGATGGACTGTGCAAAGATGGCAGGATGGACATGGCTCAAGACTGTTTTCATATCATGTCCGGAAAGGGTTTGCAGCCAAATTTGAAACACAAGTGTATTGAGGAGTTTTTCAAGAGATTTTGGAGGTTTTAGGGGTTTTGATTCCATACAGAAGAAGAAACCTTTGTGATCTTGTTCATGGTGTGCAACAGACCTAATGAGGCCTAATTTCTTACAAGATTTGCATTTTCATGGGTTTCAAGAAGGGTGAAGGCCTAGGTTTGTTAGATAATCTTCTTTAGAGTGCCTCTAAACATCTCTAAGCATTTGTTAAACCTCAATAGACTTTTTAGATATATCCCTAAGTTTTAGACTTTTAGGTCTCGTAGCCCTCCAAGTTGGCTTATACAATTTTGAAAGTTATCTGATGTTTGAATGCTCATTAGGGATTTTTCAGTGTTGTGAGACATCAAGAAGGATCTGAAAATCTTGTTACAACTTTAGAAAGTGGTCATTAAGGAAAACTTTACATCTAGAAGAAAAGAAATCAGTTTAAAGGGAAAGGACTTAGTCTAGTAAATTCATGAATTTTTGACTAATAATTAGTCTGAGTGAATAAAGAGTAGTTATCTATTTCTTTATTGCCTTTATGATTTCTAATTGAGTACACACAAAAAATCCTCCACCTGATCAATTGTATCATGTTGGGTCATCACGTGCATCTTGGATGGAAAATAGTTTTCTGAATGTTTTTATCCCACCTGATTGTAGAACAACTTGGTGAGCTACTTGTAATAAGGGGATTGACAATTTATGAAATTTAATTACTAATTTCATAACATATATAAAGATGAAACCTACCTTGAAAAGAGAAAAATATGCAACTAAAATGGAAAACATTATTCTAGCTAGAGCAGAGAACATGTCATTGCATATTGAAGCGAGGATTCTTACTGATATAATGTTTATTCTATAATGAAGGCACTCTCAATAAGATTTATTGAAGGTGGTGTTGGTCATCAAACTTGTACCCGTGTCTTGGATCTGAAAGGATCGAGTCATTTGAGACAACAATGGAACCATCCCCAAGTTGTGGGACCTTGCGCACTTGGGACGGATCTCCGAAGAAGGCTGGTTCCTCTACCTACCTCTAACGCTACTGCTACTCCTAATGCTTTGAAAGAAAATCCTAAAATAAACATGCCAAGGGACCAGGGATAGAAGGATGTGTAGAAAGAGGAAATCCTAAGCTAAGGAAGGTGATAGCGCCAGGGAAAGGGTCAATCTCTCTCCACGAGCAGCGAAGGAAATAGAGAGGTGCGGGAGAAGATGGCAAACGATGCGCGCCACATATTAACACGCGGATCAGCCTTCCAATGCGCGCAACACATGAACATGGGGACTGCAAGCAAGAATATGCACATCATGCTAGAAAATGAAAATAGAGAGGTGAGATGCAATGAAAACAAGACAGGGAAGACAAGAGTTCCACAAAACATGAGTTTATTGTTTAAGGGACGCATGGTCGTTTACATTCATAGTAGGAGGAGAGAATACATTACAGAGACCATGCCAAGGTCTGAGACCCATGGGAAGTCAGCCACCATTTTGGCATGGTGTCATTACAACAAAGAGGGATCCTTTTTACAAAGTATAACTCTGCTATTTATAAGAGAAGAAGGAGAGAAGAGAAGGAGAAAGAGAGGGAAACTTGGATTCAAATCTTCAACCACCAACAACCAGTGATAAATTCCTATGAATCGGCCTACAAGGCTATCAAATACGCTTCCCCATGTCTTTTTGGCATGTAGAAGAAGGAAGAAAGAAAGATATGATTGAAATTTGGTGGTTGAGGTCAATTAGATGTGTGCATTGATGATCAGAAAGATGTTTCCCTATTTTCCGCCTACCAAATCCCACCTAAATCTGATTTTGAAAATTCCAACGTGTAGCTGATGTCAAAGAACTTTCAAATGAGACTAGGCACATGGGAATCTTATCACTTTGCGCAATAGAATCTATGGCTGTCGAAGTCTACATGTCACTCTGACACACAATGACATGTGGCACGCATCGATTGATCGAGGAAATTGACCAACTGCTCATTTGATTTTCCATTTTGGTCACGTGTCATGAACCGGTTGGTTGTCGAGGATTTAGCACCTGTTGGCACACTTTGAAAGGTTGTGCATTGCACACTCAAGTCGACAAATGATGTGGCACACCGACTAGTGCCGAGAAGGCGCAAGGTGTGGAATAAAAGGTAGGCACATAAAAGGGAAACATAGGGAAGGCGCACAGAGGTGCGCCAGAGGAATAGGAAAATACTTACAAGAGACAAGTATGAGAAGGGAATGAGCATTGAATCAAGGAGGGCATGCAGAGGTAGAAAGAAAAGCGGTGCGTGAGGGAGCTTAGTATATGCAAGCGTTCCTGGAGGAATGTCAGGGACTTAGCCATTTTGAAAGGAAAGTCTGCAGAGGTGTGTGCAAGGAGTGCACGACAGGATAGGATAGAAATTGGGTGCACAGGAGGAAGGTTCAAAGGGGAAATGGAAGGAGACAACGAATGCATAACACAAGAAAGAAGGAAGCAAGGTGTGTGGGGCACATGAAGGTACTGTAGCTAAGAAAATTATGCCAAGGGAGCACGCTTGAGTGCGCGCAACCTGAAATGTGAAACATCAAAGTTAGAATGAAAATATAAGTTATCTAGATAATGTTAGCATATGGATTTGCACGCATGCAAATGACATGCAATAGTGTGGGAATGAAGTCCCTCCTCAATGAAGGTGAGGCTGCCTTTATTGAAAACCAAAACTGTATTTACATCTGTACATTCAAAATTGTATGTGGGGGGTGTTTTGGAACATCAATGGAAGAAAAGTGAATGAAGGAAATGGAATAGAAAGAAGGAAAGGAGTGGAATGGAATGAACTGAAAGAACATGCAAGAGTTAGGTAAAAACAGAGCCTAATATTGCATGAAGAGGAAAGATGAATAACCAACACAAATAAAACAGAGTTTGAGTTAGCCAAACAAGAACATGCAAAAGGGAACACACATGAGCAAGTAGATAGTCAGAGCTTGATCACTGTGAACTAGAACAACTGATTACTAATGTTGACAATAAGATCAAAGATAATATTTTCATGCAAGATTCAAACACCTAACATCTAATGAACATAAGAACACCAAATGTTACAAGAGACAATGAATGAGACACAAAGTTCTTATTCTATTAACTCCAAAATGTTTTTCACAAAGAACACAAAGTTTCTTCTTGAAACAAAGCTTGCACAAAAGTATCTTCTTCTCCTCTCTCAAAGTCACCCTTACAAATGAGCCCCTCACTTCCTTTTATAACCCAAAAGTTGGTTACAAAGTAGTTAGGGTTTTAAATGCACATTAAATAGGGCACTTAAGTGACTTTGACTTTTTCAACCAACTTTTAAAAAGTGACTAAAAATAGAAACCACTTAAGTTAAAGGGTCATTTAAGGAAAAATACATAAATAAAAGAAATGGGTACATGTGGACCCCACTTAAATGACTTGTATGCACACGTAGACATCCTAGTCAGCAATGTGCCACCCAGATCAAGACACCTAGGATCAGTGCCTTATCCATTGGGCCAAGAGTCCGCCTATCCCGATCGTATGGGAATGAACTCATTGACTATGCTCTGCAATCCACCAAATGACAAGAGTGTTGAGCTTGAAACTTGAGCAATTCATCCACCCCTCTATCTGAGCAATATCCTAGTGTGAGAAAATTTGTCTTCATTCGTATTCACATTCACAATTCTCCACATGCTCCGAGTACCTTTCCATGGTGAATTATTCATTTGTCACGAGACCGTAGTCGTTACACCACCTTGGTTTATCAGAATCCAACTTCCGGTCTTTCGCCATTGAGAAGATCTCCAAGAGCCAAAATTGCAATTCACCGCTGGAGTTATGTCCTTTGTCTTTGTTACCATCCCAAAGTGTTGATCTCTCGAGAAGAATTTGTGAGACTTCAGAGTCTTGGAAATCCATCTCCTTTGCCCCATTGTGAACGAGTGGTGTTGAAGAATCATCGAAGTGATTTATGAATTTGTTGACACACACCTTAGCATAGTATTTGGTCTTTTTTTGGAGTGATGGATTCTAACATTTACGCAATCGCTTCCAAGTTTATCACTATTGGCTTGATGACCCTCTTTCAATTCATCAGGATATCATGTAGCCAGGTGGGAACCTCTCCAAGTACCTCATTGTACATGGTTCTCGTGTTCATTGGGAATTGATCTTCATCACGCTGAAGGGGATCACCTTCGGGTGTTGCTGAAATTGGATCTTCTTGTTGTGAGAAAGATGTTGTCACCATTTTCTCCATTTGTGATGATTCTTCAAATGTAGGTGGGGAAAGAACCGGGTCATCAACTTTTGGTTGAGAAGTTGTGACTACTTCCACAAGTTGGGCTGGTATATTAGAGGTACTTCATCAACGAGTTCCACCTCTAGAAATTGTGTGATATAGATTATAGGTTCTTGCATGAACCAATGCTTTGAATTATAGTGTTGTGTTGTTGATTAGGCTCAAGAATTAGGGCAATCATGCAAAGACGAATGATGACTGGAATGAGAAATTCTCGAGATGTGCTCCTTCTTCACTTAGGTGTTTAGATGACTCAACTCACAAACGAGCTCTCAATCGTATCGCTCCTAGCTTGATTATGAGCTCATGCATTTTCAACTTGAATTCAGACTCCCATGGCGATCCATGCCCTTCGTGTCGTCTTACCTTCTTTCCAGAACCGAACTCCTGAGTTCTTCTTTGGCTCAACTCACTTGAATACCGAGCTTAACCCAACATTTTTGAAAAGAATGGTTTTACCACAATGCTCACAGTTCTTCCTTATTATATAACACTTGTAGTAAGAATGTTTTGGCTTTGCCATAATAAGCACAATTGTACCTTCCAAACGATGAGAAAATACCTTTACCGATAAAGACCTAATGCTGCCATGATTATGACCCATTGAAGATGCTCATATAATTGCAAAGCAAATTGTGCTTCATGAATATTCTGATATGAAATAGATCCACCTCTATGAGATTCTCTTCCATGAGTTACATCGTAAAACAAGTAAGGTCTCAATAGAGAATCTTTGTAATAAACTTCATCAAGTCTCCTGGTAACACTCTCACTGTCACTTAATTCATTTTGATAAAAATATCTTGAAGGAAAAAACCTGAATTTGAGGATGCATTCGATTCTGAGCAGATAACAACATGGACGACCTGCTTGTTGGAAGCACTCAAAAAGCTTTTACTATACTGCAACATGCCTGCTGCCTGGCTTATTACTGTTGCAGGTAGTTGCTGTGGATACCCGACAAGAACACACCTTGCAGCACCCAATGAAAGTGGAGGTAACACGCCTACTTCACTAGCTTGTAGCTTCATCTATAACCACCATATCAAACCCATGGGCTAGGCACTGGAATAACTTCCAACCACTACTAGAAACAGTAGTGAACACAATCTCAGCCTCATTTGCAAAACTTGCCTCAAGATTTGATCAAGCTTCTTCCATGGAAGTGACTTTCCAAAATGAAAAGGTGAGTCAACTCAACTAAAACTTTATCTCGTTCTTCTACTACAGCTGCAAGATTTTGCAACAACTGATGACGACTGTGGTCGTGTGCAACCAGAACATCAAGATCAACACCAACGGTTCCTTGGGATCACCTGCATAGCTGTCGCACTTAGCTCTCTCTGGAGGCCACTGATTTTCTGAGATAAGTTTACTTCTCTACCCCGTAGCTGCTGCATATAGCCAATTACTTTCTCACGACACTTTCCTAGGAGAATTTTAGTTCTACGCTCCACTGATACTGCCTGTGTAGCATGATTTTGAGAATCCACACCCACCCTCGCAACATCAAGGTGATAGACCTTCATTTCACCATCAATGAATCCACGATCCAGAACACACTGTAGCAATTCATCTGTTGCAGCATTTGATGGAGCGCAAACAAGCATTCGTGGTTTAGGGAAAAGTTTAGGAAGCGTATTGAAGCAGTGTAAAGCGATCCATACTCAAGAACATCATCGATTGATCCTATGCCAATCTTTTCAATCATTTACAAGCTGCATTATTATAGGATTGCATGTAGCTTTCAGGGAGTAAGTTTCTTAAGCAAAGTGCACCATAATAGTGCTGATATTGAACAAGATGAATAACATTCAACATTCCTCAGACTGTGTGTGTCCTGTCCTTGGTGGACCTTGCACCAAAGTGAAGGGCCAGGGTTCCTGCCGTCTAGCAGACCCAACTCCATTTGTACCAGGTGCCGTATGCATAGCAGCCCACTGAATTGCAGCTAGCTTTGGACCATTGAAAATCCTATGAAGATGGTCGATAAAATTTGGTGTGAAACATTCAGGCATTGCTGGAGGTTGCTCCTCATTATTTGGAAAGTGCTCTGGCCTGGGATTTAAAATTGTTTTCTGCGTTCTCCTCCTTTGCATGCATGGAAAACTGTTCTTGCTTTGTTGTCTTGTCTATTCACATTCGTGGATTTTGGTCTTTTCTCTGTGTTTAATCTTTTCCCTGGCGCGTGGAAATATTCCTCTGTCAATTTGCTGGCTTTTCATTCTCCACGCGTGGAAAATTTGTTGTTTTCTTCCTTCGTGGGCTTCTACTAACTTTCTCTGCCAATGTGCAATTTTACACTTGGCTGGGCGCGTTTTCTTTCTTCCTCTGGCGTGGAAATCTATTCTTTCTTTTGTCTTCTTTTGGACTGTATCTTTTTTCCTTTCTCCAACGTGTGGTCTTTTAATCTCCTCCAGGCGTGGAGATCTTCTTGAATGGGTTGTGCGCCTCCTTTGTTTTAAACTCACAATTCTTCTTTTTGCCTGAGCGCAGTGTGTGGACAGGATTTTTTTATTATTTGTTTTAAAAACTTTTCCTTTCTCTTTCCCAGGCGCATGAAAGTCTTTTGTTTTATGGAAACTTCTCCCTCCTACCTTAGGCGTGGCTTCTTCCTTCAAAACGTGGAAACCCTTCTCCCACAGCTGTGTGTGAAATTCAACTTTAGATTTTGATAAAACCTTTTTGATGAATGCGTGGAGCTTGAAAACAAAACCAAAAACCTTCTTGTATTTCTCTTCTACAATGGCGTTAGTTTCTCTTGCATAAGGCTGACAAAATATTATGTCTTCTTGAAGAAAAAAGAAGCTTCTGACTTTTTCCAACGGGTTTGATGGAGGAAGTTACGAGGATTAATTCAACTTCCTCTCATCCCGGGTAGTGGCTTAAGTGCCAGGGGGAAATGGGAAAAGTAACGGGCAATTGCCAACGGGAATGGCAAAATGGGTTGGCAATCCCCGTCCAATTTCCCCATGTGGGAAATTGGGGAATTTTATGCCCGTTTGCCAATCCATGATTTGGAAATTGGCGAGGAAAACCCACGTGTGGGAAATTTGAAGGAAATTGCCAGGAAAGTGGAAATCCGGGTTCGGGAAGCCAACCCGGCAGTTGGAAACAAAAGCTTACTTCCCCGGCACTAAAACTTGTCGAATGAACTTTAATTTATATTTATTTAATTAAATACTCCTTAAGTGATTTTTTAAAAATTAATTTAATCAAACAAGGAGCAATTAATTAATTAATTATTTTAATGTATTTTAACACGTTTTATAGTCCAAGGAAAAGTTCTCGCCTCAAAAAATCACGAAACGAAGACCAAGCGATCACAAAATAAGACGATCGCAATGAGTCCAATGAACCACGCAAAGTAATACTTTTCAAAATTTTCTAATTTTTAATTTTTAATTGTTTTTAACAATTTTACTGAGTCAAAATTATCGATAACAAATAACTAGGAGAGTTATTTGGATAATAGTTTTGGCAACTTTTGGGGGCCATCTACCTACTAGATGAAGAGACCAATAGCCTTATAAGTCCATTGGGCATGGATTCAAGCGCTAAACTTGAAGATCTTATCTACAACTTGAAGAACATCCCTGAAGTCACTTACAACTTCGTCTCAACTCGAACTAAATTTTTTTCTCTCATATGAAGATATTTTGAATTAGATTAATGAGAGTGGAAGCTTATGCACTAAATGTTGAAACTACCTCGACAAAGTTGAATCATGTCATCCCATGAAGCAACAAAAAGGGGCACATGGGCGCAACAAGAAAGGAAAGGCACCAGAGGGAGCGTGTCGAAACAGAAGCACAACACTATGTATAAAATCTGAAAATCATACATGTCCCAAAGGGAACATGCAAAGTGTGCACAAGCACTTGTTTTACTAAAATAAAACCTAAACTAGCCTACTCTAACCAGAGGCAAAGGGTGCTCAAGTAAAACTTGCAACAAGCAGGGAGAAGTAGCTTCCCTTCCTCAAAAATTACGACCATGTAATTGATTTGGCACTGAACATGGTCTAAGTAACAAGAGTGAGAAATTGATTTGTAGTTGGTTTCTCACCCTTCTCCTCAAAGTATCAACAAACAAAATATATACCTCCTAAAGTTGTTTTGCGCTTGGATCTAGGAGGTGTTGTTGCTAACCTTTGGTGCGCTGAAGCTCTACCTCATGCTCTGAAATGAGCATGACCGGTGGCAACTCTATTTTTGGCTCTAGACTAGCCAAGTATCTGATTGGGCATGGTCTGATCCTTGTGATTTTCCCATTGCTTTGAATCTCAATCCCACATATGGGATTTTCTTACATACTCTCCTTCTAAAGGTGATTACTTGTAGGCTGGTTCATGTAGAGCTGAGGCGTGTGAGGTTCTACCTCTACAAGCAACTCAGTATCCTCCAGGAGCACACCCTCTGAGACTAACTGCTTTTCTTCTGAAATAGGAACCCGTATGATTTCTTCTTCCCAGTCGAAGTCACATGAGTCATGTCATTCTTTAACTATTCTGCAGTCATCAAACATGATGACATTGGTTGGGGAAGGTGTGTTAGCAAGGGGTTTTTCATTTATGGTACAACTAGGCACAGGGGAATTGAATGGAAATGGGAGGATGGGCGTGGAAGGCATGGAAGGCGTGCACGTAAGAGGAGTAGAAGTGCGCACATGAAGGGTAATGGTAGACAAATGAAGGTGAGAGGATGGAGGGGGGTAATTCTCAATGGGAGTAGTGCGCAAGAAGCTAAGAACATGTGCAGAAGTCGAGAGATGATGTAAGTTGGTGCGGAAGAGTGGGCGGCGGACTATAAGATGGTAGTGCAGGGTTGCCCCATTGACAGGGGTTGTCGCGCACTAGATTTTGAGCCTCCATTTTTTCCGTCCACTTTATAATTTGTGACATCATCTCAGTAATAAAGTGTAGTTTCTATTGGGTGTTAAACCAACCTAGTACAAGGCCTACCCATGGACAAGGTACCTTGTAGCCAACTTTAGCTGCCTTTATGGAGCACTTGAATCGAGAAGTTGCATCATGTCCATCTCCATCTTTTGCACTTGCCTCTCAAAATAAGCTTCTGCTATGGATTTTCCACCATCATCTGCATAAACATGTTCTTCATAAACATTTTGGTTAGAAAAAAGTGGGTTGTATGCATATTCAGGATGACAGGGCTCATAAAACTGATTTGGAGGAGGAATTTGGAACTGTGGGGATGGAGAAAAATAGCTCTGTTGCTGCAAATGAGAATTCCATGAAGGGAAAGAATTCATGATTGCACAACTTCAAAAAGAGGAAGGTGGAACGATGGAAGAAAGAAAAATGAATGAAAGGAGGATGGGAGACTGTCTGCGAATGAGAAAATGGGTGTGTTGGATCAGTGGAGTCACTAGATGTGTTGAAAAATTCCTCCAAAGGCTAGATCTCAACAAAACACGTCAAACTCACTTTGAGATAAAGATTTTGTCCTAAAACTTGCACCCGTGTCTCAAATATGTAAGGATTGAGTCATTTGAGATAGCAATGGAACCTGTCCCCAAGTTGTGGAACCTTACGCACTTGGGATGGGTCTCTGGAGAAGGCCAGTTCCTCTACCTACCTATAATGCTACTTGCTACTCTTAATGCTGAAATTAAATCCTAAACTAAACATGCCAAGGGACCAGGATAGAAGGATGTGTAGAAAGGGGAAATCCTAAGCTAAGGAAGGTGATAATGTCAGGGAAAGGGTCAATCTCTCTCCATGAGTGGCAAAGGAAATAGAGAGGGCACGGACAAGAGGGTGGATGGCATGCACCATAGATCAACATGTGGGCTCGGCCTTCCAACACACACAATACATAAACACAAGGACTGCAAGTGGGAATACACCAACATGCCAGAAAATGCAAACAGAGAGGCGAGATGCAATGAAAACGAGAAAGGGAAGACAAGAGTTCCACAAAACATGATTTTATTACTTAAGGGATGCACAATCATTTACATTCATGGTAGGAGGTGAGAATACATTACAGAGACCATGTCAAGGTCTGAGACCCATGGGAAGTTGGCCACCATTTTGGCATGGTGTCATTATAACAAAGAGGGATCCTTTTTACAAAGCAAAACTCTATTATTTATAGAAGAAGGAGAGAAGAGAAGGAGAAAGAGAGGGAAACTTGGATTCTAATCTTCAACCACCAATAACTAGTAATAAATTCCTATGAGGATGTAAGATACGCTTCCCCATGTCTGTTTGGCGTGTAGAAGAAGAGAAAGCAAGGTCTGATTGAAATTTTGTGGTTGAGGTCAATTAGATGTGTGCATTGATGATTAGAAGGATGTTTCCCTATTTTCCACCTACCAATACTCGCTTGAATCTGATTTTGAAAATTCCAATGTGTAGTTGATGTTAGAAAATTTCAAATGAGACTAGGCACACAGGAATCTGAGCACTGCAACAAAAGTTATGGCTATCAAAATTCTATAGGTCACTCTGACATGCAAGGACACGTGGTGCACATTAATTGACTAAGGAAATCAGCCAATTGTTCATCTGATTTTTCATTTTTTCATGTGTCACGAACCAGTTGGTTATCAGGATTTAGCACCCTATTGGTGCACTTTGATAGGTTACGTGTTGCACACTCAAATTTGACAGATGACATGGAATAGTGACTAGTGTCGAAGAAGGTGCAAGGTGCGGAAGCAAAAGGTAGGTGCGCGAAAGGGAAATAGAGGGAAGGCACATGCGAGAGGTGCGCGTGCAAGAGGAATAGGAAAATACTTGCAGGGGAAAAGTATGGGAAGGGGCACAAGCATTCAACTAAAGGAGGACACGCGGCAGCATAAAGAAAAGAGGTGTGTGAGGAGCTTAGTTTATACAAGTGTGCCGAGGAGGAATGCCAGGGACTTAGCCATTTTGGAAGGCAAGTCTGCAAAGGTGAATGCAATGAGTGTGTAAAAGATGGAACAGAAAGTGAGCACATAGGAGGAAGGCACAAAGGGGAAGTGGAAGGAGATAACAGAATGTAGAACAAAAGCAAGAAGGAAGTAAGGTGCATGGGGTGCGTGAAGGTACTACATAAGAAGAAAATTGTGTCAAGGAGCAAGCTTGAGTGTGCACAACCTAAAATGTGAAACATCAGAGTCAAATGAAAATATAAGTTATCCAGATAACTAGGAGATTTATTTGGATAATAGGTGGGAATGCACACAATGTTATCCCAAGCCAAATTAGGTTTGGAGGTTCTCTGCAAATCCTAACAGTGAAGGTATTTTTAATCTTATGACA
The DNA here is from genome assembly GCA_018340775.1 of Taxus wallichiana var. yunnanensis. NCBI lineage: Eukaryota > Viridiplantae > Streptophyta > Pinopsida > Cupressales > Taxaceae > Taxus > Taxus wallichiana. Next base: position 821,000,124 of record CM031242.1, on the reverse strand, counting down.
AGAGTTAAAGAAGTAAGTTTATCTTCTGATTGCACCACTCTAATTTATGATTTTTAAGTTCTTCATATCTGCATTAAACATGACTCGATCACCTTGTTGAGTGTTCTCTTGGCATGTGCCCATTTATCAACCCTGCAAAAGGGTAAGGAAATTCACAACACCATAATCAGAAAGAAATGGTTTGGATGTTTTTGTGGGGAATGCTCTCATAGACATCCAATGGCAACACAAACTAAGCTTGGGACATTTTTCATTTTGCAAAAATGAAACACCTTTCTCTCAACGTCATAACCTTCACTTGTGCCTCTAGCGGTCTTGATAAAGCTTTCATATTAACAATGAAATGATACAAGATGGTTTCTTTCCCGGTATTATTACATATAGTACATTGATCAATGGTCTTTGCAAAGTGGGTATGGAAGACAGAACTCTCAGGTTAGTAACTACAATGAAACATGTTGATTTCTCTCCAAATATTGTTACATATAACACCTTGATTGATGGTATATGTACAATTTGTAACAAATTTTAAATGTAGAGATAGATCCTTTAAATGTAATTCTTCATTTATATTCTTACACTTAAAAAAAAATCACACCCCTATCAACATCAACTACAAAATTACTAATTATTACTCTAAATAAAACAACATATATCGTTCGACATTCACATTGTATTGTACACATGTGATTGCTAGTGATAAAACCTTGTAGAAAGTTACTTGGAAATACCAAATGTTTTCAACGCTCGCCACCAAAAACATGTTTACGTTGAGGTGGATTTATCCAAAGAACTTAAAGAATCCATTGATATTCAAGTTGGGGATACCAGTTTTTCTCAACGAGTCATCTATATCAACTTACCTAATACTTGTTTTTACTATCAAACTTCTGACCACATGATTCATGAATGTCCTTTAATGACCGAATCCCCCCTACAACTCAATAAAAGGCTCAAGTGGAGTCCAAATCTCCCTCTTCTTTAAATGGGTGGACCAAAATGAATAGTAAAAGGGTTGTTTCCCATGGTTCTATAAAACCCTCGGTCTCTTCATATCGTGCAATCGTTGTTAATGGTGTCATCTCTTATATTACTCTATCAAACAAGTTATGCATTCACTTCCCATAACCACCCTAACTTTCTCCCGCACCTGTTGGTAGCCTCTGTTATTGTCCCTTTAAAACTCCAGCTCCATTGGTCACCTTGCCTCTCTAACTACCATAAGCACCCTTCATGGAAGAAAGTAAAATTTCTTTCATCCATAAATCTTGCCTTAGTCGTTCTCCCGTAGTCCCACGTCGGTGAAGAAGGTGAAAATGTGTAAGAAAAACATAGATCGTGGTCATTGGAATATGTTTCTGAGTCACTTTGTCCCACGACCAATTTTCTACCCTCTCCAATATTTATGGTGATGGATCTATGCACCTTGATGCATCCCAATGATTGTGTATTCTTAGAATATACGTGGCCTTACTAAACTAACCCTAGAAATATCTAGTTAGGGAAAATTGTCTACATTTTAATCATATGAGAATTTTGTGTTTACAAGAAGTTAATCTTTTTGGCTTCTTACTCCATTATACTACTCGTACCATATGACCCAATGTTATTTGTCACACGTATAATCATGCATCGGGGCATGGAGGGTTCATGACCTTGATTTACCCTAACCTTGCTCAACATGTGATTTCATGGGGATCTAACCCCACTCATCGAGTGGTGTGGACTCTTTTCGAATTTGATGGGCATATCTTGGGTTTAGCAATATCTATGCATCCAATGATGCAATTGAAAGAGCTTTGTTTTCGTGTTATCTTGTTGATTCCTTACCTGATGCTCTTTGGATTATCAATGGTTACTTCAATATGATTAAGTTCCTAGAGGACAAATCTGGTTGCATGCACATGCATTGGTGTACGAGAGAGAAGAAAGCCTAGTTCTATATGAAGCATAAGCTCAAAATTTTTGATCCCAACATCCCCTACAAGATGAGCTTCAACTCCACTTTGTATATTATGTCTAACTTTTAATAGGGTCAAGACAAGACTTTGCAATGGCTTGATCATACCCTTATGATGAGTCAAGATTTCTTCTATCTTTCTCCCATCTTGGGTAGGCCTATTGCGAGTTATTGATATTGTTATCGTATCGACCATTCCCCCATTTTTATGGCATTTCTTGGTCCAAACCTACAAAAAAATGCATGGTTAACTCTCAATTCTACTTAAATATTGTGCACCTTAAGCATGCTAGAACTGTGTCCCATATCCAAAGAATTTGGAATTTGGTTCCCCACCTTGTTGGCAAGGAGATTTGGATTTCTTGATGGAATGAGGCCATCAAGATAACTAGCACCTTCCTTCACATCTATGACAAAAAATCTATCATATTTAGGCAAGCAATGCATGATTTTTCTTATCATGTGTTTCAAAAAGTCTCACTAGAGATTAGTATGTATACCTTCAATCATTCCCTTCAGCTACAGGCCGCCCATCAAAAGTGCAATCTTAAGGTGGGAGAATCTTACAAAGATCAAGGTGCCCAACTACGTGCTCACTTACATTGGATAAAAATAGGTGACAGATCTTCCAAATAAATTTGTTTTATGCTTTACTTCAAGCAATCCTCTGATAAAATTAAAGCCATTTGGGAAGGGAATGTTAGACACATTACCTTACCTAATATTTTTCAAGTGTTTTTGCATCATTATCGTGGGGTTTTGCTTCTCAACCTACCATCCCTACTAGGGAAGAGGCTCTTTTTAAAAAAATTACAAGTTGTGTTAGGTTGTAAGGTCACCCAATCCTAGCGGGTGACATGTGATAGGCCTTTATATCTCAAAAATATTAAAGAGGAAGCCTTTCAAATGGCTCCTGATAAAGCTCATCATGTTGATAACTTCCATTCTGAATTTTACCAAACCTTATGGTACACTCGGGATTTGATATGTGTAATGTTTATCTTGAATATTTGGATTCTAACTCTTTGGGAGAGCTGATTAACCAAGGCAACATCAATTTTATCCCCAAATCAAGAGATCCTAAAGAAATTTCTAATTGGAGACCTATAACTCTTTTTAACATGTCTTACAAAATTATTGTTAAGGCTTTATCTAACAGCTTTCTACTCTCCTTCCTCTTATTATTAGAAATGAATAGACAATTTTCATCAATCACATGTATATCTTGGATAGTATTATTGTTTTCTACGGGAAGGGATGGAATGGGATCGACTCTCTAACCAAAAATATCTGTTTATCAAAATTGATTTTTCTAAAACTTATGATCATATTGAATGGTCTTTAATTTTGATAATGCTTCAAGCTCTTAGGTTTGGGCCGAGATTTGTTTACACTGTGCAGATGCTTTTAAGAAATTTTGGAGCATACATTACCATTAATGGGCCTCAATCTTCCAAGTTCAGCTTGTGTCCTTTGGCCCCCTCGCTTTATGTACTAGCCACTTTGAAGGGTTTAGTTATTTGCTAGCCCACGATGCTTCTTAACGATTGGTTAAAGAGATTTCTCTACTTGATTTGGGTCAGAACTCATTAATGGCCACTTTTTGGATGATTATTTTCTCACACTCTTTGAAAAAGAGCAATTGCTTCAAAATGCTTTGGATTGTATGGATACTTTTTGTTTGGCTTGGGATCCTCTTTTAATGGAAGAAAACCCGGTGTTACCGATAATCCCTTTCTCTCACCTAGCCCTAGCTAGAAGGTATGCAATAGATCTAGATTATACTGAGTGTTCAATTCAAGTTTCCTGGTATTCCCTTTGCATTTCAGAGACCACTTCCACCCAAATTTGGGCTTATGTGGTTAAAACAGCTTAAGTGCAAGATTGTTTGTGGATCACCAATCCTAATTTCCTTGGTAGGTAAGTTTCAATTTTTCTCTAAGATGTAGCTTTTGTCTATGTATATTATTCTTCTTATTGGGCTCCGTCTAATGCTTCCTATGCCAAACTTGAGACATTGTTGTGGGATATTTTGTGGGCTAACACTAAGGGGCATAAGGGGTTCCATAGGGTGGCATGGGACATATTTTTGGCCTAAAGAAGTTGGGTCCTTGGGTTACTTGACATTAAACTCTAAGGACGTGCTCTTTGTGTCAAATGGTTAATCTGTAGTCTAGAAGGTAATGAGTATTGGAAGATTTTTCTTTGGCATTATATTTTTCATGTCTTTCCTTTGGGTAGAAAATCTTGGAAAGGTCTCAATTTTCATTCCCTTCTTCTTTTCCCTATTTCGAGTTAAGATTAGAGGTATTTTCATTGCAAAAAACATTTGGAAATCCTAGGAATCGATAAAATAATACCTCATTTGGAAGGGGATGGGTTTAGATCCAGTCTATCTATTAATTCCCACTCTCTCTGGTGGTCTTCTATCCTCAATTTTCATGATGTACCATATTTTTGTTCCTTGGGCCAAAGGCATTAGATTTTATAGAAAAGGAATTAAAGTGGTGGGTGATTTATTTTACAAACACTCCAGATCTTGGCTTTCCTAGGATGTCCTTATTACTAAATACAATCTACAACTTAAGGATACAAAATATATCGGAAATCATTGCTTGCATACCTGATGAATATGTGTACAAATTTGGCGTCACCTTCGGTGTACCGTGGTGGCGAGACTTGAATTGGATGACTACTACGTCATTTTTCTAGTATAAGCCACATTTGGGGTATTCCTTGATGGGCCCCTAATATGTTCCCAATGACACTCTTAATGGTCGTTAGAATGTTGTCTCCCATGCTTCTATTTAGATGCATTAGTTTTAGAGGGTTTGGAGTGATCTTATCAAACCCAACAAAGCTCATTTTTTATGGTGTATTTTGCATCAAGGGCTTCTAGTCAAGGATCGTCTCAAGAATATAGGTCTTAACCCCAATTTTTTTGGTTTTCCATCAACTTTGAGTCTATTAAGCACATTTTTGGTTTGCTTTTGGGCTCAACCAACTTGAAGTAGATCCATACCCATTTTCAACCCTTTTCTCTAGAATTATTTACCTAGAAAATGGTTCTCTTGGGTGACTCGACCTTGTTACTTGCCATTTACAACAAATTTTGGCACATTTTCAGAACTGATATTCTTTTTCATCTTTGGAAAGAAAAAAATAATGTCATTTTTAATAATGTTCCTTTTGGTTGGAATTTTGTCTCTTGATGCAAGCAATAGATCGGGGGACAATAGTCCTCCTCTTTATGGGAGGGGTTCCCTTATTCACCAAATTAAAAAAACTACTTATTTACAAATATACAATTAATAAATATTCAAATGAGGATTTTGATGTATTAAATTTTTCCATATTCAATCATTCTCAATACGAAAGATAAAGAGATCGAAGAATCAATAGTTTGAGGGATGGAAATGGAAACACTTTCAAATATATAGATTGCATAATAGTATATTACTTATGCATACATGAAATCTCAAGAGCACATGAATATATATATATTTGAATAACCCACATGACATATATGCAGTAGACACAAAGTTTTCAGCACTACATCAACTGAATTGAACACAAAGTTTCATATTCAAATATATCAAATCCACATTTACAGGTTAAGAAACAAAAACAGAAAGAATGCAAGAAATGAGAGGGAAGAACTTCTTTTGTATTGATTCTTGGTAGTCTTGTATCTTTACATTCAAAACATCAAAATCCAACCCCCTTATAATGAAAGATAAGCCTTATATAGGCATAAGGGCTATTGTAACCAACTTCTCCTAGTTCCATTCTCTTTTAATTAAGTGTTTCCACTTAATTAATGAATTACACTTTAGTTAGCTTATTTACAATTTTACATATTTTTAAAATAATAAAGCTATATTTGAACTACAACTATTAGAAAGAAGAGTTTAGGAACTCGGGAAGGAAAACTTATAGATGATGTTGTTGGATTCTTCACTTTGATATTTAATTTATGAACTTAACAAGAGTTCCAACAATCTCCATGCCTTTGGGGATGCTTTGGTGGTTTCCATAGCATTCATCCAGGTTGCCCATGGAATCCTCTATATCCTTTCCCATATATGCATTTTGCAATAATCCTTTGGTTGCTTCTATGACCACATTATGTAATTTACCAATCTCTTCCATTTTCTCTTTAGTCACATTTTCAGGCTTGAACAAGTCTTATTTGATGAGTGCCCTGAAATTTGCTTTGATTTCTTGTAATGGGTGTCTCTCTCAGTAGAATTTTCTTTATAAAGCGACATCAAAGATCTTTAAATTCAACAAGCATTGCATATTTAAATGCTTCTCCCTTCTGCACCATGCTCTTAAGTTAGTCACTTGCCTCTTCTAGCACTTTCATCTTCCACTTTATACTGAACACCCATTTTCTGGAAAGATTACTCTTTGAATCGTCAAATATCTTATGTGCAATGAGGATTTTCTCATCTGTATCATTCATGAGTCTAAGATCTTGAATACACTTGTCCAAACTTTAAGTTCCTTCTCGAGCCAATGATTATTAGGTCAAACTAAATTTAAACCAAATAAATTTTGGAAGCACAATGGAATGAGAGGGGGGGTGAATTAGTACTTACAAAATTCAAATCATATTTCAGATTGCTTATTCAAAACACATAATCACTTAACCATCCATTAATGTGTGCACACAATCAAATACCATACATTCTATAAACCATGAGCAAGGAAATCAACAAAAGACACAAGATATAATTAGGAAACCCTCAAGAGGAAGAAAACCCATTGAAAAATTTGTTGATATTACACACAAAAATACTCAAGTGAGTATTACACATCACAGAGATTTCTTTAGTGAGGCACCCTCCATAAGGAGAACCAAACCCTAAACCCTTGTTGATATTACACATAACAAGAGACTTACATGAATATGACTCATCACACAATATTTTGAAGAAGTATGACCATTGAAATTATGTTGATACCACAGCTGATAGTGATCCAAAGATTCAGCTCCAAACCCTTGCTCAAACCCTAGGTCTTCAACTTGCACAATCTAGCTCTTTCTTCACTTCTAAATGCTTCAAACTCTTGCACATGATTTCTGATATTCCTCAACTTGTCACACATCTGATCTGATATCAATTCATGATCATACACCTACAAAAAAACTTTCCCTAGGTCACTCACCTTGCACACACTCAACTAGTTTGGAAAAGCACCCAAAAACATGCTTTTATATGCTTCTCCACCTTTCAAACTTAGGCCCAAATTTTTCCCTCCATTCGGTTCAACCATTACATCAAGAAAAAAATTAATTTTTAAATACAACAGCTACAAGTGACCCAATTAGGTCGACCTAGCTAAAAACCTCATTACATGTGCCAAAAATGGCTCAAAACCCCATGGGCACAATCTTAAAATTGCCCTAACATGAGTACCAATTTTTATGACCCATGAACCCTTATAAATGATTAAAATATCAAAAAAAACCATACATGGTCATAATTAATATCAAACAATCAAATTATTTCATTTACTAGGCCCAGTTCCCTTTACAATTCTCAAAATAATTGTTTCATTCACCCTTTAGCACCCTTGAAACTTCATCTGATCACAAAATCACTTTTACTAAAACAAAAACATTTCATATGACCTATCAAATGAATTGGTAGGACCTTTATAACACTTATAAGTAATTTATAAGTGATGAAACATCCTTAAATTAAAACCACAACAACATTTTCCTTTACCATATAAACCTTCCAAAAATGTTGTTTACAAAGATTAGCTCATAAAAACATTTATACATGCATTAAAGATCTCTAAATGGATTCATTGGATGCAAAATAAATCCCTTATCACTCTCCAGGTGATAGGAAGCATCACCCAATCAATATAATTCTTCAAACAACATAAAACTTGCACCAAAACAAATCCTGTCCTAAATCACCAAAAGCATTCTTGCTAAAATAATTCCATGGAAACCTTGTAAAATCACCTCATCATGAGGCAAGACATATATCACTGTAAATATCTTTGAATATAATTTCCAACATAGCTTAAATCACCTCAAAATTCCACCCGTAGCTCAAGTTATGGCCAAAACATCTGTATCCTACTATCTCGAGACCCCAAAACTACCCTTTGACCACCAACCTGTTTGGAGCTCAAAACATCATGAACCTACCTGAAGATGTCCTGAAACCTCCATGTACATAAATAACAACTACCAATCATCATGCGCCATAAATTTTGTATGTTACTCCTTTGGACACCCTTATCCTAAAAAGAAATTGTTATTTTTGTTGGGGCCCACATATCATCATGACCTCAAACATACATCTCTATAAATATTGAGGAGACATCTACAACATTCAATCATCACTTTTGATGAACCAATAAAAATTGGGTCACAATACTTCACTTTCTACAAACTACTCCTAGTTAGGGTTTAACTAGGGTTTTGACCTCTTTACCTTCTTAATATTTGTTCATAAAAATGTGACGATCAACCGACCTAATTATTTTTTGAAACCTTATATACTAACCTTATAGGAATCCCTAAAATCCAAAAGGTCCCATGTAAATCACATTGTTCACAATGAGCATCTGAAGTTACACTTTGAGCTAGATTTTGCCTTGTTTTTCACCATGTCTCACAAAATCAATCATATCTAGAAAAATACACATCATGGGGACCTAAAATTTTTTTGAGATAACTATGACTCATCCCTCTAACATCTCTAATCATAATAATGATAACACCATATCCCAATCTCTCCAGTCACTAAGACTTACCTATGCTTGCATGTTAGATCCTCATAGTAGCAACTAGGGTCAACTGAAATAATGCAATAACTGAACATATAACCTCTACAAATGACCCAAACATACCTCATATGCCATGATACACCTGTTTACATGCTTCCATGATCTCAAATGGCTCCAATACACTCTATCACACCTCGTAGCTAGCATACATGCTCTCAATAATCACTTGTAACCAAGCAAACCACATATACTTGTACCATAACGCTCTTGTGAGTGCTCAATAACCCTTAAAACATGGTATCCAACCTGTCAACATACTTTCCAATCATCCAAGAAACTCATTTTTCCAAGCTACACCTCCTAGGCACCTGTATAGGTTTTATAGAGCAAACATGCATCGTTGAATCTCGTTGTAGTAGCTGATAACCATCTGAACCAATATGTTATCACCTCAAACATCATCATGTCATCATAAAAAAATCACATTATCATTAATGTGGTTTTTTAGTCATATTTTATACCTTTAGACTAATAGTCTAATCCCATGCACATCAACCTATCACCCAACAAAGGGCGTTGGGCACTCACTAAGGCACGCGTGGGCACCGGTCTCTCCTTTATGTGATTCTCATGAGAATGCATCATCTTATAATAGATATTCAAATGAAAATGAGTAGAAAAGAACCATGCCACATTCAAGAGCTTAGAACAAGTTGTTATCTTATTTCATCCAGCAAAGAGGAATAACAAGTAGCATGAGGTTCATACATAAAGGAAATATATAAGCATTATAACATTGAGAACATATATGATTTATAACAGAGCCTTATATTCATCTTTAATAGGTTCAACAATCCACATTACATCCCCTGGGGTCATAAAAATCCTCATATAACTATGCAGAGCCAAGTCATGCATTAGAGCTATATTATGCTCATCATATTACAAAAATAAAGAGAATGCAGACCCATCCCCCTAAATGTGCCATTGCTTACAGAGTTCTTCTACTCCCTAACCCATAACATCCCCATTCAGATTTTGCACCCTCCACACTCTATACACTCTTCTCTTTTCTCTCGTAGATTCTCTTCTTCTATCAGGCGCTTGTATTTATAACCTTAGCACCCACCGCCATGCCTTTCAGTTACAGATCGGTTGCCAAGTGTCGAGGTGGTCCTCCATGGAAGCATGCCTTCTCATATCCGAGCTCTCCACTCCTTACAATGATGTCTTCAGAACCTTCCATCACATGCCTGAAATATTCCCTTTTTAATCCCACAGTCGTCAGGTTGGCACCTTATCCACAAGGGTCATGCTTTTCTCGTGTGTTTCCTAGGATGCCGAATGTGGCTAAGTACCAAATCTATTTTTCCTTATGCATGCATGTCATTTGTTCTACAAAATCCTTCTAGAACCCTTCCCTGCATGCCTTCAACTCGTGCGCCCTTCTTCAACTAGGTCCCACACGCCCACGTGCCCTCTTATACTTAGCTAATATTTTAGGGCCCAACATCACCCCACACTATGCATGTTCTCCAACCTCTGAAACACTCTCCAATAAATAAATAAATAATGGAAGATCCTTTACAAATGGTTGGAATGGAATAATAAAGGAATGAAGAAATGGGGAAAAGAATGAAAGAATGGGGAACTTATTTACTTCTGGAGGAGGAGAGGGAAATCCTTCCCTAAATATGCTTCTAACTTTCCCCAAGTGTCGACCTTACTCTGAGCCTACTGACAGAGGTTCCCCACTAGGGCGCTCACTTCTTCAAAACTCAACTCCTCTCCCTTAGCGCTCATTGTCTCCACAATCTCCTCTAGTTTCTTGCTAAAATCCTCAAGTGTGTCCATCCTCCGAGTGATTTAGGGGTACAATTCCTTCAGCCGGTTCTTGATTGAGCCCCGCAAGGTCTCAATGGCCTCTGATTTATTTTCTACCTCAGCTAGGATTTTGTCTCACTCGGACTTGTTCCCTTGTTCTTTTCTGAAACTCCTCGAGTTTCACTTCATGGTGGCAACTAAGATACTTTCCACTCTATCCATGTCCGCGTTAGCTATCATAGCACCTCAAGAACTCACTTGCAAAGCGGTGGCTTTTACATTGGAGAGGATCTTATTGTACTTAGAAACAATTTCCGCAACCTTCATCTTATTTTATTTTTCTTGGCGCGCCAACACCTCCTCTGCAGATTCTAAGGCAAGTGGTCGCCTTTCCATAGTGAGTATGTGTGTCAAGTCTTATTGGCATTGCAAGGTTGATCCATACTTTTGTGTAAGCTATGTTAAGTCTTGATGTTTTAAGACAATGATGATATCCATGATCATTTCTATCTTCTTGTACTCCTCGCGCACTTTTTCCTTCTCTTACTTTAGATCCTACCTTAACTGAGTGCTAATTATTTCCTCCTGCTTCAGATCCTTGCTTTTCTCAAGGAGTTCTTCCTCCTTTTTCTCTAGCTCTGCCTCTAGGAACTTCACCCTGTCATTTCTTCCGAAGAGCCTGGCTTCAACCTCAACTGAAACTTTGTTGAGCGCATTGCAGATTTTCTCATCTAATAATTATTGAGCATTCACCAAGGGGTTTATTCCTTTTTTTTTGGAACTTTCAACAATTCTCCTTGGCTTATTTCAAATTTGGGCTCATCAATGTGGGACTCAAATGCCCATGATAACATTTTCCTTATTTAAGGATATGCACCTTCCTCATCAAATGAAGTCATGGCTAAGAGTTGTTCCATTGGCACAGTGCTCTAGAAGTGCGCGTGCAACACCTTGTTTGGATCATCGATGTAGTCCATTCTTTGACCTTACACTACTTCGTGCTCTTTCTCCTGTGTGTATCCCTTATAAAGCTTACGGATAAACCGAGGTCTCCTCCCATGCTACCATATTCTTTTCCCACACTTTCCTCCTCAACTTCCTTCATCACCACGTCCGCTTTGTGTTATACCTCTTGTTCCACCAGGTCCTTGATGATTTTCACTACTTCTCTCTCTGCGGCCTCATCTACCTATTCCTTTATAAGGCTTGGGGTCCTTTGATATTTTTTATTTTCTTCCCCGCTCACCCCCTTGCCTTGGGCCTCAGCTTCTTCTTCATCTTCCTTCTCCTCATCTCCTTCATTATACTCCTCACCTCCTTCGTTATACTCCTCACCTCCTTCTTTATCCTCGTTTCCTTCCTTATACTCCTCATCTCCCTCTTCCTCAGAGTCATGTACCTCATAGAAAGGATGGTCTTCACCTCCTTTTGGCTCATCATCATCATCCATGTCACCGATGTAGGCATCTAGATCTTCTGTCTCTTCTGAATCGGCCTCATCAGTCACCCTTTGCTTCTTCCTTACTGGGGATTCCATTATAGGAGATTATCCCTTTTCATTTTCTTTAACAAGTGATGTCTTCCTTCGTAATTCCTCATGGGTGAGAGGCTCTTTGTACTTTGAAGCCTCTTCTTCTAGGACCTTAGTCTTGACTGGATACTTTTTCCTCCGTGTGTAAGTACTAGGCTTAGCACTTTCTTACGTGCGCTCACCAATTGTGTTGTTTGGACACTTAGTGCCTTCTACACCTCTTCTCTTTCTCTCTTTCTAGGTGTGGCCTTATTCCTCCCTATAGGGTCTTTAGGGATGGAGACATCATTCTCCAAGTAAGCGTCTTTTTCAAATTTTGATCTTTTACACGAGATACACCCTTGCTATGGTCCTTCCCGATATCGGCAAGCATTAAAGGCTTCATCATCTATATCTCGTGAGAGATATATCTCTCCATATACACGCACTTCTTTGGGTAAATGAGCTACCGACGTAGCTCATGGTTATCTGTATCTTCCTCACTAAGATCGAATCTTAGTCTCTTGGCCTCCTTGAACCGATTAGTTGTGGCTTGGAAGTATTGCGCGGTAAAGGAGAAGGGTAGTTTACACCATGGACTCATATTCCCATCTCTCAATATAAATCTACCAATGTAGAAGTGTTAGTAAACTAAAAACTTTGCCTCTCCATTAATGAGCACAAGAAAATGCTTTGGGATCCTCCACTCACCCCAAATACATCACGCATTCACTTATACCACTTCTCCAGGTGCACTTTGTGAGCAGCCGTCATGGTTTCACAAGTGTATTTCGTAAACCTTTTTACTAGTGAGGGATCCTCTTCTGGATACTCCCAAAAAAAAAATTGGCCCATCGGCACTCCAATCTCTGAAAATACAATGTTAAGGAGGACGTTACCAAATAGTATCTTCTCTCCCTCCCGTGTGCTACTTATAATCTCATCTGTGATGAAAGCGGACAAGTTATAGATGGTTCCTTTAGATATCTTTCTTGTATACATTTAGCCATATCTTGTTTACTTGTGTCCACCTTTCCGATCATTGAGGTTGGTGACCAAGTGTGTGGCCATCCTCATAACTGGATCTGGGATCTCGGTGATGTCAAAGTATCGCGACCCCTTCTTGTAGTCATACGCGGCTATAGTCTCCTTGATAGCCTCCTTGTCACTCAAATCATCATCTATGTTATCTCCTTCACAATTGAGGCCTATGAACTTGGATATTAGTTGTGGTGTGATGCACATCTTGCGCCCCATGAAATAAAAATGATCCTCATGTATACGCGACATCAACCACTGGTAAAGGTGCTCAAGCTTGCCAAAGTATGGCAACTCATATAGTTGCAATAATCCAACCTTCTCTAATTTGACCTTCACCTCATCATTGTAAATGGGCATCCCATCTAGTGTCCTCTTATTAGTTGGTCGACCAACTCCAGTGCCATTTCCTTCTCCATTGTGCTTGTGTGATGGTTATAATCACTCACAACCATATTTCACAAGTGTGAATCCCACTCTTTTCCTAGCAATACCCCATATGGGTATTGCATTTCTGCATACCATTCTTCATTTGAGCTTGCGATGGCAGTGGTCTGCTTTCCTTTCCCTTTCCCTTTTTTTTTTGGTGAAACGGTTGGTTTTCTAGGTGCCATATTTTCTAGTCGACTAAACTTAAATACTCCTTCCTCTTGCTTTTCTCTCTTCTACTCTGCTCAATCCCAAAGCTTACTCCAAAGCTTCAACTCCTGAAATGAATCCTTCTTTCTCCGTGCACTAGTTCTAAACCCTAACCAAGAAATCCTTCCATAAGAAAACACTCTTCACACAACCTTCTTCACACCCATGTACTTCCTTCTAGTTTGTATATCTACTCTAGATGCATACTCAAATTTCTCGGATTCTCCTTTTCTTCACACAAATTTCTCTCTAGATGCTCTAGTTCGCAAGAGCTTCTTTCACTTCATAATCGCAAGGTAACAAATGACTTGCCCAACTTCATATTTATAGATTTTCCTTTTTCCAGCATTAAATGTTATATCACCTACCAACGTACCTTAACATTAAGTGTGGCTTTTTCCACTAAGCCAACTTTAAGCGCCCTTACCCACGTGCTTAATCCTGCGCAAAAAACTAGACAACCTTCTAGTGCACAAAATTTCAAACGGACTAAAGACTCTTACATGTGAGTCAACAAAGATCGAAGGCACTATTAGTGTGAAATCATAGCACCCCCAAATGAGTCATGGATATGCTTTTCTAAGGCAGGGTCATTTGGTGTGATTGCATAACATTGGATCATTCCCCAAGCTATGGGACTTGCAAATGGGAATGACCCTCTAGAGAAGGTTGGTTCCTCTTCCTAATCTACCTACCACAAGCTATTCTAGTGCAGAAAGCTAATCTAATCCTAATCTAACTTCCAAGGAGACAAGGAGAGAAAGAAAAAAAGGAAAAACAGAGCCTACACTAAAACGGTGATACACCAGAGAAGGAAAATGTTGATCATCTACCAAACTAGCCATGGAACAAAGAGAGGTGAGCAATAGAAAGGATGGATAGTAGCATCACAGACCATAGATCAGATTCACACAGAAAATGTTCCAAAACCCCATGAACACAACTCCTAGATCTGCAAGTGAACATTCAAAACATGCACAGATACCCTGCAATGAAGAGAGGCAAGAAGAGACAACCAAAAAATGAGCAAGGATGGACAAATGCATCACAAAACACATTTTTTATTGCTTCGATTTTGCATAGAGCATCATCTATGGAAAAGAGGCAAAAATGCCATTTTTACAGAGCGGGGAGGAGGTTCAAACTCCCTTTTCAACCCTAGGGAGAGAAAAAGGGGGAGCAGAGAAGAAAATGAACAACCTCTTAAAAATGATGCCTCTGTTACATTATATAGCAAAATGCGAGAAGGAAAGGGAAAAACCACAGATTTTCTCCAACCACTTTTCAAAATGCGTTTTAATTCTTCATTTGTTGATGGGCTTGATGCAAAAGCTCATATTTCCATGTATCTACTTCATAGACCAAAGAAAATGACCCATACTTCATTAAATCTGGTGGTTGGAACTGGTTTTTGTCTTTTCCACGCCAAAACGTGTTTTGTAAATTTATCCCCAAATCTTCACCAAAATCCAAAATTGAAGACTCCATGATGAAGAAAATCTTCAGATCTTTCCATTGGTACCAAGAACGTAAAAAATGGAGCTCTGGATCAAAAGATATGGCCTTCTGAGTTTTTCCTTAACGTTTTCAACAAAAAATAGCTCGGGCAAATTTTGAACTTTTCTCCTGCAAATCCGCTAATGACATGGCATCCATTGGGGTCAATGAAGGCAGGGGCTCCTTTTTTTCCATTTTACACTTTTTGACAAAAAGTTAAAAAATATCATTTGCCTCCGAAGGTCTGCCGACCCGCATTAACTTTTTGATGTGGTAGCTCAGCACTTAATTTTCACCTTTTTGACAAAAGGGAAAATTTTCACTTTTTCTTCCGATTCCCCGCCGGTCCGAGATTCCTTGGCAAAAATCTCTCCCAAGCCCTGCAGTCCACCTTGGGAGAATTTTCCCTTCTAACTCCGTCGAGCCATAACTCAAAAAATATAAGGAGTTAGAAAGAGCTCTTTACCTTTCTGGAAAGGGGAAAAAATTCTCTCTCTGATGGATTATTTTCCATAAATCCTTGAGTGCCTAAACTTTGTGAAATTTGGACTGAGGAAAAAAAAAAGGAAGTAAGTTAACCCAAAATAAGAGGGAGCATATTTTGGTTAATAGGCACTTCTTCTATCATTTACCCAATTTTTGACCTTGCCTACCTCATGTTGTTCATGCACTCTTCATCCTTTATGTATGTGGTTTCTGCAAAGCCTTTTTGACACCATAATCTAATATCCACCATTTCCTCATGCACTTTCTCCACGACACGCTTCCTTCTACTGGGCCACTCAACTTGTATTATATGCCTATACTTTGCATCACTCCACCCCACACTAAAATAGATGTGTGGTCCTCTGCGCATACACAATCCTAGAAAAATAATGTGGTTACTGGTGCACAAGGCGCAAAAATGAAAAAAAAGAAAGGAATAAACAACGAAGGGAAACACAAGAAAGAAAAATCATAAAGGGAAATTCTAAGCTAACTAGAAATACTTCCTTATTACAAACACCAAGAAGACTTATTTATAGTAGGGCTTCAACCTACTCCCATTGAAATGACCTAGTAACCTCGTCCCATCTAGCGCTTGTAACTGGCAAGTGCTTGAATCAAGAATGTACAAGATGATGTAAGGTCCCAACCAATGGACTTTCAACTTCCTAGGATGGTGCAGATACTTGGAATCATACAACAACACCATCTTCCCAACCTCAAACTTCTTGTTCTTGATGTGACGATCATACCATACCTTTGTCTTGATTTTTTTTTTCTTCTAACTCCATCTAGCAAGTGATTTCCTTTCATCTAACTACATTAAATTATCAAATCTTTCTTCCGGTGCTTTCTCATCAGCTAATCCTCCTACACATGTTATATGTAGCGATGGTAACATGAATTCAACTAGAAAAACAACCTCCACGCCAAACACCAATTGAAATGGTGTGGCCTTGTTCAACCTTTTATAGGTTGTCATGTATGCCCATAGAATGGCTGATACTTTGTCATCCCAATCTTGTCTTCCAACGTCACATGATCTTAGTCAATGTGTGACTTAGTATCTTGTTAAATGCCTCAGTAGTTCCATTTGCTTGAGGGTGATAAGGGGTAGTCTTGTGATGGGCCACCATAAATTCTACTAACAGAATCCTAACCATTTCATTGAGAAAGTGTGTACCTCTATCACTTGTTAAACTTAAAGGACAACCATATCTGTTGATTATGTTCTCCCATAAAAATCTAGCAGCTATCGTTGTGGTGAAATCCTTCGTAGGTGCTGCCTCTTCCCACCGTGTCAAGTAATCAGTGCAAGTGATGATATACCATGAACCAGTCCTTCACGCAATTGGCGCAATTGGCCCTACAAAGTCGATTTCCCATTTTTCAAATGGTTCAGCGCTAGCTATCAGTCATAAGGGCATTTCATCTCTCTTTCCAAGTTTTCCAAGGTGTTGGCAATGCAAAACTCAATAAAATCCTTGTAGATGGTTTCCCACCAAAGCCCTACTAATAAAATCTTCCGCACAGTAGCATTTCTTGTATAGTGTCCTCCTACAATCCCACCATGTGCTTCTTCCATAATTGTCATGCGCTCATGCTCTAATATGCATCGGTGAAAAACCTCATCGAACCTAACTTATACAAGTCTCCACTAATCAACATGTAGGGTACGGTGCATATTGCTAACTACTTTCTCTCCAGAGCCTTCATCCTTCCGATGCCACACATGTTTTTAAGAATACTGCGATATCTTCCAAGTCTGAGGGTGCATGTTGTAACCTAAATAGTTGTGTGTCTAACATGGTATCCTCAATGCTTTGTGCATCCTCCCCTAAGTTAATCCTTGATAAGTGGTCAGGTCCTGAATTGCTTTTTCCTAGTTTTACGACCACTATGAACTCAAATTCTTGAAATAATAGGACCCAACGACATATGCGCCCTTGTAGAATGGGCTTTTTGACTAAGTATTTAAATTCCATGTGGTCCGTGTAGAATATGAATGGTGTTGCCAATAGATATTGCCTAAACTTGTGGAGCGCGTAGATCATAGACAATGCTTCACACTCAGTAGTTGTGTAATTTTGTTTTGTTGGTGTTAATTTTCTACTTATAAAGCACAAGGGATGATCAACAATTCCCTCACTAAGTTGTGCTAGTACTACTCCCGTAGTTGTTCCTAAGGCATCAACATACAAAAGGAAAGGCTTATCCCAAGAACGAAAACGTAATTTGGACGTTGTGACAAGCTTATCCTTCAAAGTGTCAAATGCCTTTTATTGTGCCTCTCCCCAATGAAAGTCACTCTTGTGTTTTAATAATTCCTCCAAGGGTGCAACGATCTTGGCATACCCCTTGATGAACTTCCTGTAATACCCCGTATGCCCAAGGAATCTATACACTGCACTTTGATTAGTAGGATCCCCTAATCCTACAATAACTGCAACTTTAGCGAGATCCACTAATAAGCCTTCTTTGCATATAATGTGTCCTAACAGGGTCCCAAATGGAGTAGCAAAAACACATTTCTTAATATTGAGGGATATCCTTAATTGCCGACATCTCTCAAACATCAGCCTTAAATTGTCACAATGGTCTTTCACTAATCCATACACAGTCTAATCATCCAAGTAAACTTGAAGAAACTTATGGATGAAGTCCTGAAATGCTTGTACCACGATGCATGAGAACACAACAGTGCATTCTTTAATCCAAAAGGCATAACCATGTAGGAAAAACTTCCCCATTCAGTGGCAAAGTTGTCTTTCTCTAGTCTTCTTTTGCAATCTTGACTTGGTGATACCCTAAGAACCCATCTGTGAAAGAGTAGACTTCGTGCCCAGCTACTCCCTCTAAAATTTCTTTAGTAAAGGGGTTAGGAAAGGATCGATGACACACACTGCATTCAGATCGCTGTAGTCCACATAGATTCATATCCTTCCATCCTTCTTGATACTAATAACCATTGGGCTTATCCATTTTGATTCTTCCATTGCTTCAATGATACCAGATGCTATCATCTTGTCTATTTCTTCCTTGACCCGTACGCACAAATTTGGATTCATTTGATAACGTCTCTTCCAAATCGGGCGCGCACCTTCCTTCAACTTAATCTTCATCTCCCTAAGGAATGGTGAATTCCTTTGAGTTCATGGTACCCATGAGGAAACAAATCTTGGAACTTGCACAATAGATCAATGACCTTTGAAACTTATTTTTCTGACCAATAGTCCCCAATGATGGCTTCCTTAGGTTCGTCTCCGTTCCAATGTTAACCTTTTTGTTTTCAAGGGCTCATGGTAGGCATGTACTCGCTCATCAACATTGTCTATGACTTCACACATACCTTCCAAATGGTTAACATCCAAAGTCTCCATCTATTCTTCATCTATTACATAGACCATTTTTCCTTTTTCTTTTTCCATGCACGCGCGCTCAAGTTGCACTTCCTCTGATTCTTCTTCATTGAGGCATGCCTCCAAATAAGGCTCACCTAGTAACTCCAGTAGCCTATCCTCTACCATAGCACTATCTCCCATCGTGAGGTGCTTGATTACTTGCAATGCCTTATCCACTAATGGCTTGGTACTCCTATACTTGAAATCTTGAATGAGATCAGCCGCCAACTCCTTCCAATTACCTATTTGACAATGCATCTCCGAATGAATATACCATATGCATGCACAACCTTGTAAGGTGGAATACAATTTATGCACCCATAATGAAGGTAGTAATGCTTCTGTGCTTCCCATCTAGGCCTTCTCGCATGCTTGGATATGAAATGAGGTGGTCTCTTTACCATGGTAGTCTTATGGGACAAAGGGTGCGTTGTTCTAGAGAACCTTACGAAAATTTGATCCTCACCTCGCGCCACTCTAGGAGGTTCTCCTGATGTGTAGTCCACTAGTGCACTGCAGTTCCAAGTAAGTTGTAGTTGAGCATTCCCCTCCTCTCATCTTCATTCTTCCATTGAGCCTTCATTTCTCGCAAGAACATTTTAGGATACGCTCCTCTAGAGTAACTTGGAAACTTCTTTCCTCCTAGGTGCCTAATTAAGAACACCTTTATTACCCTTATTATAGATCCTCTCAACTATCACCCAATTAACTCATAAGTCCCATGCACCCAATTATTGCATGCCACACTAGTGGTATCACTCAAGGACTGAACATATTCAAACTGCATGACTCCCTCCGTGAGGTGAATTATCTCAAGATCTTTGATGGAGCACACATAGATTCTATCAAGGAATTATTCTCCCAATGGCTCTATATAGGGTGCTGATTTCCCATCCGTTAAGGGATAATCACCCTTTCTTCCTTATTATCAAATCTAATATACCCTTTGTTAAACCGTAGGTCGGCATTGTTTTTATAACACCATGGGTGCCCAAGAAACACTGGAAAGTTGTTTGCCTCGGCGATCACCAAGACTTCAAAATTTCTAGTGAACTTGGCCCCTTAGATGGTGATAACTGCATCCTTTAGGATTCCAATGGGCATTTCCTTATTCTTGTTTTCCATGTACAACACATTCGAAGATTCTGCAATGCGGGCCTTCCCATTTGATGTCGTATCTAAGGTAAGAATATTTACCTACGCTCCCATGTCGATGAGAATATTGCTCAAAATCCATCCATCAACAACTACATTTAAAGTAATCTCCTAGTCATAGTCAAGGCTATGAGGAGGAAGATTTGCATGCAAAACCTATCTTTCGCACTCTACTCCAAAGGTGCGTGGTACCTTCTCTCTCAATCATTCTCCTAGCAAGGGGATAATATTCTCTTGCCTTAAAATTTTACATACTTCCTTGACCTCATCCAACTCATTCTTTGGAACATCATAATCCTTCCTTTGCTCCATCTACCTCGATTACTCATTTAGACATTGGATCTCCCATTGTAAACTTTGAATCACATCCATAGTCTCTGATACACCTTCTTCTAATGAGCAAGGTCCAGATATTTTCCATGTACCACTTCCTCTCTTGAAACTAGTGTCCTTTGTCTTGGCATCTCCCTGGAACGCTTGGGCTCTGCTTTGCATCATCACCAACAAAGGTTCTATCCCTAACTCACACGCCACTCTTAGCATCCACTGTGAATCAGCCTTCTTGATGCTCACCATCCCAGCACCTTTATATTTCCGATGTTGTTGGTTTATATGCTCATAAATTTTTGGACACTCTTTGTACTTGTGATTCTTTCCACACCATGAGCATTGTAACATATCAGGACACTCATGTTTGTAATGCTTTGTAGATCCACAATTATAATAGGTTCCTCGCGGGAACTCAATTCATCCTCTCGCCGCAGTTACTACGACCACAAAATCCTCCATGAAAACCTCTTCCATGTGCTCCTCCATCTACGCATCCTTCATAAAGACAGTCATCATACTTGGAACTTCTTGTAAGGCTAGTCTGGCGCACACCCAGATCAATAACATCATGGATCTGATCAATCAGTCTGTAATCCTTGGTATCATGGATCATAGAGGTACAAATCTTGCAATAGAAAGAAACATTCTTATGGATCGCACTGACCGGAGTAGAGGGAATCTAATTACATCATGATCCCCATGAAAATCTCACGCCTACCGACATAGCGCATACCGAATTTCGAGGGCAACTATCCTTTGCATATCCCTCCACTTCACAGATTGTACACCAAATTCCACTAAAACCTCATGTGCTAAGTTTACACAGCTTCTCCAACCGCTGGCCATTCAACAATTTGAGCCTCCAAAAAGGACTAACACCAAGATCAACGCTTCCCAATATCTTCGGCGTGCAAGGTAGCTTCTAATGCCTCGCACGAGTCTGTGAAAGTCTTGTGTGATAGAGCCCTTCTAAATGGTGTTATCAATCCTTTGAAAAACCATTGAGCATGTTGAGAAGGATGAATGTCATAGGATAGTTTAGGTAAGAGAGTCTTGAAATGCGCATCATATTCCCGTAGACTCTCTATCATTCCCTATTGAATATCCTTTAGAACGTTAATGGTCTTCTCGCTCAAACTCGTGGATATGGAACTCTCTAGGAAGGCATTCTTCAATGTGGTGTAGTCTACCACCATCTGATGGGGGTCATACTTTCTATACCAACTATGTGTGTGCCCTTGCAACGTTGTTGTAAACTTGCTTGCCTTTACCGCTCCGGGGTAGTGATCCCCTTCACACACCATAGTAACTCACACTTGTGCATGTGCTATGCAAAGATCTTCAATATCCCTATAGTCTAGTAAGTGTAAAGACATCTCAAAAACACTCGAGGATCTGGATGGGGTCCTTGTCCTCCCAATCCAGATCCTTGGTTCCTTCTTCAGTGTTTCATCCTCCACTAGATCCACTGGATCCACCATGTCCTATTCCTCCTGACCCACTAGATCCACCTCCTACAGTCGGAAAAGGTCCTAAAGTGGTCATGCCTAGTGTTCCTAGCATCCCACTGAACTACACGCTGATGGTTTGTGATATTGTCCCACTACCAATTGCATGTCCCGCACCACTCCTAGATGCGATACCCAATCCTTGTGTACTTACACCTTGTCCAAAGATTCCTCCAAATACAAGAATGGCTTGTGCATCCATGGATGTTCCAAAAATAAATTATATCTCCTGGGTGCAGATCGATTACTCCCACTGATACCAACTAGGTTAACAATACTTCTCCCTTGATCTAGAAAACCAAGCGCCAGGGGTTGGTTACCAAGTGGGTTCAGATGCACATCGATGGCTCTTCTTTCTCCATGTGATGAACTCTCATTAGAAGCTAAAGGGGATTCTCTCCCACGCGCCCAAGATGGGGTAGCACGAGAATGATCGTGTTCCATTTCCTCTACATGAACCTCAACTCCTTCCCGCATTGTCTACCTCCCATAGATCCATCACACTTGCAACCTCACCTTTTATAGTCATCTCCCTTTCACACGCTTCACTATACTTGAGTTTTCTCTCCTCCCTTTCCTTCTCACCACAATGTCTCTGCCATCTTCTTCCACCCTAGCTCCCTCTCCTAGTGCTCAAAGAAGCTTAGTGGCCATTAGAAATGCTTCTAAACTCAAAGTAATGACCAAGATCTTCATAGCTAAAGGAATAACACACAAAACTAATCCTCTAGGCTCCCTCAGAAACTCGGAACTCAAAGAACCTCTAAGAAAGAATACGTAGAAATGGTGTATTCAAGAGTATAACTCTAGTCAAGACTCCCTTCCACCAAAGTGATCAACAAAGACACGTCCAAGTCAAATATGCATCCTCCATCCTTTGATAGTCATCTTGGGTCTATATGTGCGATCTATAGTACCAGCTAGATCTAGATGTGTATGTTGAAAGCCATTCATATAATTCTATTAGGAAGCAACAAAAGAATGTCTCATACAACTCATGGTATAGGTTCTCTTCTACCCATCTACACGCATCGAACTCAGGTCCAATGTTAAATCTCTGAGAAAACTCATCCTCCGTGCTCTTGAACCATGTTTCAACACTTTCTAAGGTCAAACACTCTATCATCACACATTACAGGGACAAATATGCATGCCATTTCTCATAACAACTTCAAAAAGAGGTCCTGACAACAAAACCAAGATGTAGTCATATTTTATACCCTTAGACCAATAGTCTAATCCCATGCGCGTCGACCTATCACCCAGCGGGCGCTAGGCACTCACCTAAGGCATGCGTGGGTGCCGAGTCTCTCCTTTATGTGAGTCTTGTGAGAATGCATCATCTTATAATAGATATTCAAATGAAAATGAGTAGAAAAGAACCATGCCACATTCAAGAGCTTAGAACGAGTTGTTATCTTATTACATCCAGAAAAGAGGAATAACAAGCAGCATAAGGTTCATACATAAAGGAAATACATAAGCATTATACCTTTGAGCACATATATGATTTATAACAGAGCCTTATATTCATCTTTAACAGGTTCAACAATCCACATTACATCCCCTGAGGTCATAACAGATCCTCATATAACTATGTAGAGCCAAGTCATGCATTAGAGCTATATTATGTTCTTCATATTACAAAAACAAAGAGAATACAGACCCATCCCCCTAAATGTGTCATTGTTTACAAAGTTCTTCTACTCCCTAACCCATAACATCCCCATTCAGTAGGGTTCATTTTAAGACCCCCTCTAAAAAATTAGTTTAGAATGGGTGGCGAATCTCCAAAATTGACTTTCGAATCGATGGCGAATTTCTAAAAATGTTTCGTGGTAAAGGCAATTTGGCAGGTGCAATTTTCTTGGATGAGGTACAATGATAAGAAACGTTGGCAAAATACATGCATAAGTTAATTTAACATATAAATAGTAGGCGAATTCACCCATATAAATGACTTATCGGTGGAAATTTTAGGCTAATCAAGGGAGCCAACTACGAAAATTAGTTATTTCCAATTTCTAAAATCCCTAATAGTCGGGAGTTTACAAAAAATCACCACTAAAATTTTCCCCGCCATTAAGCTTCAGTAAGGCTTCACCTCTTTCCTCTCTTTAACACTCTCCACACTCTATACACTCTTCTCTTTTCTCGTGGCTTCTCTTCTTCTATAGGAGCTTGTATTTATAACCTTAGGACCCACCGCCATGCCTTTCGGTTACAAATCGGTTACCAAGTGTCGAGGTGGTCCTCTGATGGAAGCATGCCTTCTCAAAACCGAGCTCTCTCGCTCCTTGTAATGATGTCTTCTAGAACCTTCCATCGCATGCCCGGAATATTCCCTTTCGATTCCACAATCGCCAGTAAGCACAAGGGTCATGCTTTTCTCGTGTGTTGTATGGGATGTTGAATGTGGCTACGTACCAAATCTATTTTTCCTTGTGCATGCATGTTGTATGTTCTACAAAATCCTACTGAACCCTTCCCTATGTGCCTTCAACCCATACTCCCTTCTTTAACTAGGTCTCGCACACCCATGCGCCCTCTTGTACTTAACTAATATTTTGGGGCCCAACAAGTTTTTCATCAATGACAACACATATTAGGACACCATACCAACAATCATCAACTTTTTCATTAATGGAAAACACCTTAAACTTCTCCCATTTTTACATTTATGACAAAGGATAACATGTTACTCACCTCATTCACCTTCTTCAACATCATACCTCCATGATTTGGTTGGAAACATCAACCAAAGGTCTCAAACTGACTCATTTTCTTGATTTTCTCCCAAAAAAATGATTTTAGGCCTCATGTCAAACATGAAAATGTCAAGATCCCCACGAAAAGAGAACTTCAAACATCTCGAACATCAATAGTACATCATGAAAAACATAATATTTACCTTGCAAGGGACTTAAAACACCATTCTTCATCTCTTAGACAAGAAAACAAGCACATTTTCTCCTTGAACCCTATGTTTTCCTTCTTAGAGCTACTGTAGCAGCAGATATCTATACTATACCACCTATGATCCATGCCAACAATGTTATAATCATCATGATCATGCCTTCATTCATTCATCCTTAACCAATTTTCACCTTTCTAGGCCTATATTTTTCATATACAATGCATGTTTCTACTCTTCATACCATATCAATAAAGTGAGACCAATACAGTCTTGTTAGAGAAATTTAGGCCAACTTTGACATCCACCTACAGATCATCCATGCTTGGAATCATACAATAATTTCTCCCCGACCATAATACCTCTATTCCTATCTCCTAGAGACAAACTTGACCTACTATCCTTGCAATCATGCATTGGAATCAACTTTACAACTTTCCCAAGATCTTAAAGCACCATCTCCATCTTCTACATTCATTTCCCGTTGAGATAAGGAAAAAACATACCTTTACAAGCTTGAACAAGGAGTAAACACCACTTCCTTACCTTGAATGATCTTAAGAACAACATATCACTCCCTTGGTTGAACAAACAAGTACTCCCCTGTTATGATTAGCATATATACACCAAGAGCATCTTGATTTCTTGCTACAACACCACTTCAACACAATAGTATTATGAGACTGAGACCATCATATGATCATCACTACACCATTTGAGGACAATAGCATACCTTAAGGATCTTGAACACCTATAATCATTTGCATTGAAGGCTAACTAACACTCCCCTTATCCTTTGAAGCAACAATACACCATTGTACCATGTAAAACACTGTCTCAAGCTTCCTGTAGCTTAAACACAGACTTCATATAGAGGATTAGACCCACTATAAGGCCTAAGATTGATCAATTCACTCATAATATGCACTACACCATACATACCCAGCATGAAAAAAACTCAAACCAAAAAGTGATGAACATCTTTAAATATTCTACACACTTATTATCATGCAACAACTTGCTTTTAAAGGCCTTGTGGAGTGTCACTTTTGGACCTAAGCACAATTTTTCATCCTTCTAGACTCCTAAGACCATCTCCATACACTTCCTTAATGCAAATCATGAGTGAATGAGAGAACATGTAGATTCAATAATGTGGGAGAAAAGAGATATATTTTATACCTCTAAGACACTTGTTATTAAGCCACCTAGACATGTAGGTCTTCATTCACTTCATATGAGCAACAAAATACCTTCACAAGCATATGTCAATCTTCCAACAACCTCCACATGCAAAACAAAAAATTTAAGTATGCACAAACCTTTCAAGATGAAAATAAGCTTTGAAGAGAAATAGCATACCTCTTCAATCACTTAACACTACCCTCTAGACCACTAAGAGACATGTAGGTCTTTACTTTCTACTTGAGGCAACATTAGGCTCATACAAGCATGTATTGACTGAGATCAAAAATATACTCACTCCCAACTATCTTGAAACACTTCTAGGTCAACTCAGAGCAATAAGAAACTCAAGGAATGATAGTACACCTTCATACATACATGTTAAGACTTCATCTCTTCCACTAAATTGTAGAGAGAACTTTTATCTTAACGCAAGTGAAAAACACAGCTTATTTTTTCATCACAACTATACCTTACTATAAAGAACAATAAATATGTCTTTTGAGCATTCCTTGAACTAATACAAGATCTTCTATACCATTAAAAATCTTGAGAAGACCAAGAAGTAGGGTTTTAACAATCAAACCTCATCACTTTGTGCACTTAAAACAAGTCTCCAACTCGTCATATATAACTAAAATTATATACATACCTTGAGCTCAAAATCATTTCCATCCTTTAGCCTTAAGTGTTAGGATTATTCATACAAAGTTTCAGACCAAAATTCAATCATTTGACTATTCAAAATTGAGTTTTCCTGTACTCAGCTTGAATGGATTGTGCAAACACAAATCGAGAACAATGAACTAACATTTTTGACAAAATTTGCTCTTATCTTCTTCATACTAACATCATCACCTTACAAAAACTTATTTTAAATTAATAATCACCTTATCCAATTACATTTCATCATGAATAGCCATATCACATACCCAGAGCACTCCATTTTGCTTGTAGAAACCCTGACATTAGCAACTTAAGTCACCGAGATCACTTTTATCCGTAAGTATTGATCAAGTTGATACTTGATCACCTTAAACCACCTTCAAAGGAACATTAAAGGATAAGACACAACATTTTCACTTCATGATAGAGACCAAGACATTCAAGGATCATGACATAGACTTGACACACAAGATTATAACACCGACAACATACAAATATGAGTGTAAGATACCAATTTTCAATGCAATGACAATGCTTGATACATTACTCACATGAAGTATATTATGACACATATGTTGGGACCATTTATAGTTCATGGCTACTCCATATAAACATCTTAAGACTCATACATGACAAAGAAGACCATCACATACTCAAAGACGAGAATCACCGACCCTTTTAGGAAAAAGATGACATGATCATGATGTTTGAAACCACAAAACCATTTGGATTCATGTATAAACATGTCAATATGACACTAGACCATTTAACATACACCACAGATAACTTGCAAACCTTGAGAACTCATGCACAGGCCATATAGACAACTTGCAAGCATAACATAGAGATGTTAGATAATTTGACAAGATATTTGTCCAAGAACTAACATCATGAACTAAAAAAAGACAATGAGGAGAAAACACTCACATATCTTGACCTTGTAGAGATGACATATGATGAAAAAGACAACTCCCCTCACCTAGATTCTTCATTTGCATTGACATACCTTTAAGAAGCATAGTGAAGGTATATAGGCTCATAGTGACCTAAAAGAAGGTCTTGAGAAGGTCCCAAGCATTCTTGGGCACCTGTAAAAATCCTTCATCCTCTCTCTTCTGATCTGACCACTAAGAAACACCTCTTCTTCCATCATCACAAGCTCTTGATAGGACACTATTGTCTCTCCTAGGCTGCCACACTCTTCCTTGACTATTTTTGTTCATTCTAGGCCTTTGAAGGCCACCTCCTTGCACTCTAGGTCCTTGAAATCTTTGATTTTGTCCTGATAGGCCATGATAGCAATTCTTTACAGCATGACTAGCTCTATTACAACTATAACACACCATTGAATCCTTCCTCATGTAGCTCTCAACTTGTCTAGGTGGATCATTCAAGCAATGTTTAGCAAAATGACCTTTCTTATGGAAATTGTAACATACCACACTCTTAGCTTGCTCATGGATGATCCTTTCTAACATACCTTCTACACTCCTTTTCCCTATGACTAAATCCATTGCATGTAAAACAATAACCATTGAAATATTTTTCATACCTTAATGCATTAGGTTGCCTAATAGGCCTTGGTTTCACATTTTCCTTCATAAGTGTCACCTTATTCTCTTCCTTGGTGATAGGTTCACCTGATTATTTTCTTGAAACAATGTCTTCTTACTTCACTTCCTTGCCTTTAGACTCCTCTTTGAAGCCCAAGCCAGTCCTATCATCTGCTTTGCTCTTTGTTTGCCAAGTAGGTCATCTAGATATTTTGCACTTTTCTCAAACTTTTGAAAGGACATAGTCTTCTTGCTAGCCTTTAGTAGCTCATCCCTCAGAAAATCTATATCCTCTTCATATTTTGAACACAAACTCTCTTTATCTTGAAAATTTGAAACAAGATACTTTACCTTTTCTTCTAGCAATTTGATTGACTCACTTTGCTTAGAGGATTCAACCACATATTGTTCTTCTAGCTCATGAAAGTGATTCCCATATTCCTTGATCTGCAAACTTAGCTTTTGATTTTCTTTCTCAGCATGTTTTAACTTCTCTTGAATTCCTTTAACATCAACTTTATCTTCCTCATCATCTTCAGTAGAATAACTGCAATAACCTGAAATAAAATCTCCTAACAAAGAAGATTCATCATTAGAAGACCTCATGGCTTCTTTAGTCATGAATAAGGCCTCATTTCCAATATTCTCACAATCTGATTCAAATTCAAAATTTGAAATTCCACTACTAGCATTAGATAGTTCATCATTTTCATTTGTATAAAAACTCTTTTTATCCTTTTTGTAATCAAACTTCTTAAAGCTTTTCTTTCTCTTATCATAATTTTGTGCTTGTTTTCATGATCACTATCATGTTCATGTTCCTCATGATCTTCCTTATTATTCCTATGAGGACAATTAATAACAAAATGTCTTATCTTACCACATTTGAAACATTTATAAGGAATCTTACCTTTGTACCTACCAGATCCAAGTTTTAATCTTCTAGCCATCATAACAAAGAGATCTTCATCTTCAATCTCAAGAGTAACTTCATCATCCTTCACTTTCTTTCTTTTAGTCTTCATTTCAGATTTGAATGCAACCTCTTTCTTGGTTGGTTTGGGATCACCTACTCTCATCTCATAAGCAGTCAAAGTACCATGCAAATCATCCATCTTCAAAGTAGTCAAATCATTTGCTTCTTCTATAGAAGATACTTTGGAATCAAATTTTGGAGTTAGTGACCTTAGAAACTTTTGAACAACCATTTCTTCTTTTACTTCTTCTCCTAATCCTTTCATATTATTGACAATTTTGTCAACTCTAAGTAGATATGCAGCAATGGAATCTTCATCATTCATCTTAAGAGATTCAAATTGATTTCTAAAGGTTTGAAGTTTAGAAATTCTTACCTTTGAGTCACCTTCATATAAGAATTGCAATTTATCCCATGCTTCCTTCGTTGATTTGCAGTACATTACCTTTCCCAACTCAGATTCTCTAAGACCCTGAATGATAGCATTAAAGGCCTTAGAATTGTGTTCATATGCATCCTTGTCTATTTTATTGGTAATAGGAGTGATAGAAGAGTATAGCCATCTACCACAGTATTCCAAACATAAAATCCTTGTGACATAATGTAGGTCCTCATCCTTACACTCAAAAAATCATATTTTGTTCCATCAAACATTGGTGCCTTTCCTGTAACTCTAACACTTGCCATTTTGTGCTTCAGGATCTCCTTTCAAGTTGTCAAACTTCTCCAAAAGGACCTGCTTTGATACCAATTATTAGAAGCACAATGGACTAAGGGGAGGGGGTGAATCTATCCTTACAAAACTCAAACCAGATTTCATATTACTTATTCAAAACACATAATCACTTAACCATCCATTAATGTGTGCACATAATAAAATACCATACATTCTATAAACCATGAGCAAGGAAATCAACACAAGACACAAGATATAATTGGGAAAACCTCAAGGGGAAGAAAATCCACTGAAAACTTTGCTAATATTACATAAAAAAAAAAATACTCAAGTGAATATTACACATCACAAGAGATTTCTTTAGTGAGGCACCAACCCTTAAACCCTTGTTGATATTACACACAACCAGAGACTTGCATGAATATGACTCATCACACAAGGTGTTCAAAGAAAAGTTGTGAAAGCCATGAATTTTGGGGTAAGAATTCCTAAAGAATTCCGATAAGAAATGAGCAAGATTTTCTAACTAGCATACATTATGAAGTAAACACTCAAATTTAAGCTAATTAAAACTACCTCTATTCTTTGAAAGCTTAAAATAATGAACCTAGTAAGCCCTAAGCAATCAGTTTTAGTGATTAAGAGAAAGAGATCTCCCCATTATAGGCTTTTGAGCCAATGGTTCTTCTCTTTTACCCTATAAATTGGATTAACAATACAAAAATGAAGTAAATAGCTCAATATCTAAACTAGAAATGAAATCTAGAAATGAAATCTAGAACCTAGATGCAAAATACTATAATCTATGCTTAGGAAGAAGGGAGGAATTCTTGAAAATGAGAGAGGGGGTCTAGCCCTATATATAGTTTTCCATTTGGGAAAATGGGAAACTTGAGTGCATGTGGGACAAACACTAAATTCCAAAAAACACTTTTAGCAAGTCAAAGCTTACTTTGACTAGGTTTAGGAGTGACAAACCATGTTTAAGCTTAATTAAACATGTTTAGGAGGTGATTAGGGTTTGGAGAGAGTTTTGAAGGGTCAGATCAATCCAATGGAATGGATTGATAGGCCAGAAGGTGGTAGAAGTGGACTGGAAGAAAGTAAGAAGCTAATGTAGTTAGAACGAAGCTATTATAGCTTGTTTAAATGGTTTACAAGAGGAAAAATGACAAAAGGGATGTCGTAGGAAGAAAGTTAGATAGGTCGAACCGGCGGTGTATCGTCGGTTTGCAGGGAGAAGCACAACTAGCAATATTAGTCATAATAGTGCATTGGCCAAACTACAGGTGTCTACATTTTCCCCTCTTTGAGGTGATGTAAGTTACATCACTTCGAAGAAAGTAGACAAATATAAAAGAGAAGAAAAATTTTTTTGAAGGGATAGAAGAAAAAAAATTAGATGAAGGATGCCCCCTCGAGTGTCGATGGGGTGATGAAAGAAGTCGATCGATGCTCAAAAAAGGTGAGATATAGATAGAAGAATGGGGAAGGGGCAGGATGCCCCGATGAGAGGGAAGATTAGGGGTAAAAGGAAAGTGCGAAGAGAAGAGGATGAGAAACAAGAAAAGAGATATTGAGCTATCCACAAATCAATTGTATCCACTATTTAAATCATCATTTTGCTTAGAGACCTCCTCATCGGTCCTTATTAAAAATGTGAGCATACAACAGAAGCGTATAGTGACATGAAAAGCCAAGATACAAAACAACTGTCTATTGCTAAAATGCCAACTCCGCGCAACATACAAACATGTAACGCAATACGAGAAGTAAACAAACTCATGTAATAGGGAAATAAGTACAGTCACACACACTTAAACCAACAACGTTCAAGAAGGTTGCACAAATATTTTGTTATCAAGCTGAAGTCCCAAATGTTCTGATAAATGACAAGGGTAAGAACGATGCCCCAAGCAATATGCACATGCAAGGGAAATGACGAGGACACTTGGGTCCGATGAAAAAGCAACGTGCATGATGAAACAATACTAGGCAACTAATAGTGCCCCAGAGTACAGATGAAGTAAGCAACGGTCTTTTGTAAATGATTATAGATCAGGGTGATTCGCAAGTCATTGTTTCAAAACATGTGAAAATGCCAATAGATATAGGATGAGCGCCATGCAAAAGACACAGATTTCAGCCAAAAATGAGTCTAGTTACCGATTTTAGGTCATTTTCAAAGTTTTATACTATTTTTGATATTTCTAAATCAATTTTACAATTTTTAAATTTTTTTGATCGGTCAGAAGAATTCAAAAGATCAAAGATCTTCTAAAAAGTACGCGCGGAGGTGAACGGGGGAAGGCGAGGCCACAAAAGAGCCAAAAGGGTATCCCCATGGAAAGAAAGACAGGTGATAATAATTATTTTAGAGAATTATTGTTCACAACGGAGGTAGATAGATGAAAAAGAGGAATCAAAATAGAGGAAAGCACCTGTAAGGTTCATAAACAATGCCAGGGTTAAGAGGAAGTGTCCGCAGGGTAGCACAAAGTGCCCCAATGTGTGAAAATTAATAAAAATAATTATTTTAATAATAAAATAATTATCACGGTGGGTAGAAGAAGATTAGAATGATCACGATGAGAAAACATGCCCCAGGGGCATCGCGATGAGTTAATATACCCACCCGGGGGGGTAAAAATAATCACGACCAATTCATTTGTACCAGAGCCCTTGCAAATTTTTACCGCGAGGTGTCAGTGAGAGAGCCTGAGTGCGATGGAGAGGTTACCGATGAGGCGGAGGTGAGCAGACCGGATCCGAGAGTACCAACGAGACCCCGCGGATGGACCCTTCATGAGTGGTCTATCCTTTCTCTTTTAAATTACACATTTAATGCTTTCTAGGTCATTTCTAGGGTAGGTAGGTGGGAAAAAGACACATGCGCACACGTAGTGTCAAAAATGTGGGGACGCACGTATGCGTACGCATCAAAAAAGTGGGTACGCATGGGCGTATGCATTGAAAAATGGGTACGCGCACGCGTGTCCATCAAAGGGGGAAAACGGGGACGTGCACGCACATGCGCAAACCAAGCGCGTAGCATTGGGGGAAAAATTTGAATTTTAGCGAATGGATGCGCACACGCATGCGTGCGGAGGGGATGCGTAGGCATCACACTAGGTGTGCATGGCATCCTACGTGGCATACATACATAAAAAAAAAAGAAAAGGTAGGGGGCGCATACGCGCGGTTAGGGTAGCACGTGTAGGCATCGAGGAGGACGCGCGTGCATCGAAAGGGGCGCATGCATCCGAAGAAAATGAAACACACTTATAGCAATAAAATAGCAAAGTGTAGAGGAGAATAATTAGAAGAACTTTAGAAGAAAAAGGGAAATTAGTAAGTTCAAGGACTCTACTGACTATGTTTCCTTAGAAAGATAGCTAGAGATTAGATAAGTGCCTAACACTTGTTTTTGATCTTACAGCATAGATTACCCGCACTTCAGACGTGGGAGAGATATGGCCATCTTGAGATGATAGAGGCACAGTTTGAGGATGGAGATAGGGGGATATTAGATATCCTCCTTTATGTCACAGGGTTAGCCTATGTGGCTGATATGCCCCAGATCACATTGGACCACAGCCTTCTTACTGGCCATAGCAGAGAGATGGCACAACGAGAGCCAATCTTTCTGGCTGCCTACAGGGGAGATCACCATTACTTTGGAGGATGTCTGGCACATCATGCACATTCCCATCATTGGCCAAAGCCATCTCAAGATGTGAGTGATATGGCGGTGCTTGGAGGGATGCATTACACACAACTGTTTCGTTCGAGTCCCGACGATACCTCATCATGGGATGATGGTGAGATTGTCACGCGGCATCGAGGATCTTGCGTTAGATCGGGTCGTAGTTTACATGATGGCCTTTGTCAGTGGAGTTTTACTCCCTGACAAGACCGGTTCCTCATTTCCACTTGGACTACTTGGGGTGATTCTTGGATTGATACAGGGAGAGACTTATTGTTGGGGCCAGTGCATTCTAGCACATCTTTACTGGGATCTACATCTTATCACCTACTACCATCGTAAGAGATGGTAGGCCCAACCAGGCTCCTTATGATATGGGCCTGGGATCACATTGCTATCGGGTGCCCCTTAGGCATTCTGAGAGTTTGGGCTCCAGAGGAGCCATCTACCATGGGTTGGGTCCCAGTCGGGGATGATGTTCGGC
Organism: Taxus wallichiana var. yunnanensis; assembly: GCA_018340775.1. Lineage (NCBI taxonomy): Eukaryota > Viridiplantae > Streptophyta > Pinopsida > Cupressales > Taxaceae > Taxus > Taxus wallichiana. Next base: position 820,965,857 of record CM031242.1, on the reverse strand, counting down.
CCTACAGGGGTGATCCTTATCCCTATCATCGAGAGCTCGATGACCTACAATAGAGGCCATGGTATGGAGGCCATATCGACATTTCCAGTGGCCCGAGGATGCCCGAGAGCTATCCATAGCCAGAGTAGAGCACTTTATCATGGGTAGCCACAGCTATATGTGGAGTTTTACAGGGTTGATAGATGTCAACTGATAGTTTGGCACCACACAGGATGTTCCAGGGCCCGATATGTGGTATGCGCGAGAGGGCACGTGAGTATTTTGACATGGGGCCACAGATAGCCTTTGACAGAGCCTGGGCTAGTTTTACACATGTGATACCTATTGCATGGGTACCTTTGAGGTAGGTGTGATCCAGGCACAATAGAGTACGTGCGCCCCGGTATCATGGTGTGATTCCACACAGCCGACTATTCCGAGGGCAAAGATATGAGGCAGCGTGAGGCCTCCCCTGGGGGCCCTAGCTGATGATGATGGCACCAGAGGTGGTACCGATGATGATGATTCAGATGATGAGGGTGGCCCCGATGCACAACATCGAGTTAGAGGTAGGGCCCCACAGCCACAGGTACAGGGTCCTAGGCCTATACCTAGATAGGCACACCAGCCCCAACTGGTCCATCACTTCTCCAAGTAGGCATTCCAAAGGGGCATATATGTCCCATTACAGTAGGTTCTACCACAACAGGGTCCACCTCCTCAGCCCCAGGGGTGGTGATGATGATAGCTTGCACTACAAATAGAGCAGCATAGCCGCGATATAGTGGTACAACTTCAGGTGGCCATAGAGAGAGAGATCAAAGTGCCAGTACACATGTTCAAAGTTGATTGACTGACCGAGAGAGACCAGCCAGGTCTCGCTTATAGGATAGGTGGTGGTAGGGCCATATGGCAGGGTCAGATTACATAGTTGGCAGCAGGGGCACTCAGTTAGTGGGTGCCTTAGGCCAGGCATAGAGCCAGTTACATAACATCATGGTTCAACATGATCAGTGTGCCGAGGGACAGACCTATCTGATGGAGAGAGACCAGCCCGTGTCGAGTTACAGAGTGTCACACTAGAGAGGGATCGAGAGGCCACCGCTGCTAGGTAGGCTGATGCTGATAGAGGTCGATTGATAGTGAGCGTGATGCCACCCTACAGCAGCCTTAGCCACAGGAGATGATGATTTGATACGTGACACTATCAGGGCCACAAGTGAGGCTCTTTATTACAGGACAACCTACTTCCGGTAGTTCCAGCAACAGAGCGAGTGATGCCTTTTGCCCAACTTGATGTGAGCCACATGCTCTAGATCACGGAGGTCACTAGTGTCAAGTAAAGTAAAAATGCCACCACACACACATAGTACACACACAGAGGGGGGCACACAGGTCTTCCCTCACAGTTGGTAGTTCTTCTTCAGGGGGCAGCCCATCACAACCTCCATTATTCCATCCTCCAGGACATGGTCCCAATGCAGCCCCAGTGAGGGCGAGAGTTACGGCTGAGTCTCCTACTCATGCCATGATATATATGTATGTATTGGATGTATATGCCTCTTATGAAGGTGGGTTTTGACTATGTATAGATTCTTTAGATTCTTTTGTGGATGCCTCTAGATGAAGGCTTGATTTTGATCGATGTAGGTACTTTTGATGTACCACCATGCCTCTGTATGCAGGCTTAGTATCTGATCCCTGCCCCTTTTATATGGCATAGATGGACAGAGCATTTTGTATATACCAGACTTTGACACTAGATTTTTATTATACATGTACCATATGGACACTTTCTTGTATATCTTGTCATGCATTGATATATTGTCATGGTAATTATGTTTCATTGATGTTCATGTTGTATCTTTTTCTTTTTCATGTATGTGACATACTTTCAGATGTAGAGATGTACATGTTTTTCTTTCATAGTGATGATATACTCATGTATTTGATATCATGTGTTTTTTATTTATGAGATGTTTGATTCCATATGGCTAGTATTTTGGGATGATACTAGATGATATTGGTGTGGGGGGGATAGATTAGTGATCATGCGCAACCCCTCTTGCCCCCATTGATGATACGATATGTGATGATTAGCTTAGCATACATGCATGATGTAATACTTAGCATTTTTTTATATATGATGTAGTAAATGATGTGATAAATGTGATGAAATGATATATGATAGATGTGATAACAAACAACTGTGCTAAACAAACACACAAGCAAAAGTTAACAAAACTAAACCAACACACACATGCAACACAATGCAATGCAACTAAAATGAAGATTAATCTAACACTTTAATCCAAGCAAGTAAAAATGAGTTCCAACAGATGCACATAGCAATCAAAGAAATATACAACAATTACTTTACAAGCATAACAGTCCTAACAATCAATGCAATGCAACACACAATTAAACCTAACAAGATCTAATATAATGTAAGCAAAGAATCATTCAAAGAATGAACAACACAACAAGCTAAGTACATCAAAACTATACAAACCAACAACTAAAAGCAATCTAACTACCACTTTGTTTTTGTGGGACAACATTGACATATTTTCTAATGTTTTTGAGTTTATCACGAAAAGATAAGTTTTCGTAGCTACGTTCGTCATTTGTTGTCTAGGTTTCCCTAAGATGACATTGTGAGACGAATGTAGCTTTATCCCTAAAAGGGAATTTTCTAGATGTTTAGATTTTTGTGTATCGTTTTCAAATGTTTTTGTATTTTCAAGGTCATGTTCTGAAAGCAATGTACAAGCTTTAAAGAAACGTGGAATGCCCCCAACGTGATGTGGAATATACAAAGGGTCAAATGCCACGTGTTAGTGTACAATGAAGTGGAATGTGAATGTGCCCCAAAGCATGATGTGGGAATATACAAATAGGCCACATCCTTCACACAGATATAGCGTAAGTAAACCAGATCACAGGTCCTGCAAGGGAGCTTGAGGTCGGATCCCTAGACCTAGCCAGGGTACTACGTGGAATTTAGCAAGTGGCAAGAGTTACCCATCCTGTCGCAAGAGTGACTTGTGTACGAGAAACCTTCCTTGAGCACCGAAACTAGTTTTCACAAAAGGACATGCCCACTACGCCACAATTGCGTGGTTTTCACACGAGGACGACCTATTTTTTCTTTACTTTTTTCTCAATTTTTCAATTTTTTGCTTGTTTTTTTTTTTTTTTCTACTTTTTAGTTTCTTATCTCAATATTCCAGCCATGCCCTAAGCATAGAAGTGCTTGAGGTGAATGGCATTCATGGGCTCTGAAGCTCTTCACCATCTGAATAGGCAAGTCTATATGCCCCTGATCCATATTTAGCGGTCACCACATAGGGACCGAGCCAATTGGCCTCAAATTTACCTTTCTTTTCCCTATCTTTGGTGGTATTCTTCTGATTTTCTTTCAGTACGAAGATCACCTACATCAAATTCCCTATGAATGATGTGTTTTTGTATCCTCTGGATACTCTATTTTGATATACTTTAAGGTGATTAAGCGCTCTGATACGCCGTTCATCTAACAGTTCCAACTCTGCCAGTGAGCAACTCTGTAGTCTTCATCTTTGTCGAGGTAGTCCCTGAGAGATATTCTCAGGGAGGGAAGCTCCACTTCCAAAGGTATGATGGCTTCAGTGCCATAGACAAGTGAATACGGGGTCACACCAGTAGGGGTGTGGATGGAGGTTCGATAAGCCCAGAGGGCGGGATGGATTTGCAAGTGCCAATTACGACCAGTTTTACTAACCATTTTCTCCATAATGCACACAAGAGTTTTGTTTGTAGCCTTTGCTTTCCCATTACCTTGAGGGTAATAGGGGTGGACCATTTAAGTTGGATATGAAAGCGTTGACACAAGTCTTTTACCGTCTTGTTTTTGAAAGATTTACCATTATCAGTGATAATGGCCGAGGGGATACCATAACGGCATATAAGATGGTTCATGATAAACTTGGATATTTGTGCACCGGTGACATAGGTAAGAGGAACAACCTCCACCCATTTAGTGAAATACTCGGTGGCAGTTATGATGTGTGTATGACCATCTGATGAAGAAGGGTGGAGCTTCCCTATGAGATCTAAACCCCACTTTGAAAAAGGCCAAGGCATTGTAATAGGCTGCAAATGCCCTATGTGCTGGTGCATGTATGAGATTACCATACTTTTGACAAAGTTCACATTTCTTCACGAAGTTGCAGCAATCGATTCCATGGTAGGCCAATAGTAGCCTACTCTCAACAGTTTCTTAGCTAGCACCATGCCACTAGTGTGTGCCCCATATATACCACTATGTACCTCTTTAATCACGTGAACCGAATCAATAACATTTAGACAAATGAAGCAAGTTCCCGTCATAGCCACGATGATAAAGGGTGCCTCCTAGGAGGGTATAACGGGCAATGCGGTGGATAAGGGATTTTTTCTCTGAATGGGTAATGTCAGGTGGGAAGGTTCCATCTTGTAGGTATTGGTAAATAGGGTCATACCATGGGGATAGGGGACCAACAACCTCACATGCTAAACAGATTCAGGCATATCATATGCCGGCATCTGTAAGTGTTCCACAAAGAAAGGCATCTTACTCTCTCAAAGGGATGCACAAGAGAGAGCCGATGGTAGCCATGGCATCCACAGATCTATTATGAGATCTGGGTTTTTGTTCAAATATGACATGTGAAAAATATTCCTTCAGGGTTTCAACCATCTTCTTATAGGGAATAAGTTTTTCATCTTTAACCTTGTATTCATCATTGACCTACTTAATGATGAGCTGAGAATCTCCAACAACTCAGCAGTTGTTTGATGTTCCAAGTGATAGCTAGCTTGAGGCCAGCAATGAGTGCCTCATACTCTACAATGTTATTGGTACAAGGAAACCCCAACCGAATGCCCTTGGTATAATATCTCCTGTGGGAGTAATAAGCACCACTCCTACTCCTGATCCATGAAAAGTAAATGATCCATCGAAATGGACCTGCCATTCCATGGATTCTTCGATATACATCATAGATGCATCTGGGAGATCCAGACACAAAGGCTCTGTCTGTAAAGGTGCTTCTACCAACTGATCTACCAATACTTATCCTTTTAAGGACTTCTGATTTACAAACTCTATCTCAAATTCACTCAAAAGAATGATCCAATTAGCCATTCGGCCTGTTAAGGCGGGTTTGGATAAGAGGTACTTAAGAGGGTCAACCTTGGAAATAAGTTTAGTTTTATTGTTAAGGAGGTAATGGCGGAGTTTCTAAAATGTAAAGATGACTGCCAAGTAGGCCTTTTCAATCTGTGGATAGTTCAATTCATAGGCAATCAATGTACGGCTAAGGTAATAAACAACTCTCTCCTTATGGCCAAGGTCATATTGGGCAAGCAGTGCACCAATAACTGAATTGGGTAGCAGAAATATATAAAAGGAGAGGCTCTCCAGGAGTAGGGGGCATCAACACAGGTGGATTTACAAGGTACTACTTGAGTAGAGAAAATGCCTTCTGACATTCGGGCCCCCACTTGAAAGCAACATCTTTCTTCAAAAGATGTGTAAACGGATGACATTTATCCGCAAGCTGAGAAATAAAATGGTGAATAGCCTGGATCTTTCCTTGCAGACTTCTGAGTTGTTTAAGAGTGGTGGGTGGAGGCATGTCCATAATAGTAGTGACCTTGGTGGGATCCACTTCTATCCCTCTCTGTGATACTATAAATCCCAAGAGTTTTCCTAATAATACACCGAAGACGCACTTCTTAGGATTAAGACAAACCTTGTAGTCCCTGAGGCACTGAAAGATACGTCTAAGCACTTCTGGGTGCTCTTCTCTGCTCTTTGATTTAGCTAATATGTCATCCACATAGTCCTCCATAATATCATTCATCATATCATGAAAATGACAAATCATAAAGACGCCGATAAGTAGCCCCGACATTTTTGAGTCCGAACGGCATGACTTTGTAACAAAAGGTTCCCCATGGAGTGATGAAGGTAGTTTTGTGCTGATCCTCTTCTGCGATCCTTATCTGATTATACCCCGAGAAGCCATCCATTAAGGATAGCATCTCATAGCCAGCAGTAGAGTCTACGATCATATCTATGTTTGGCAAAGGAAAATCATCTTTAGGACATGCTTTATTGATGTCACGAAAGTCAATACAGATCCTAATGCCAACGGGTTTCTTTTGTACTAGAACTATATTGGAGATCCAATCTGAGTAATCAATAGGTTTGATAAAATCTGCAGCCAAGAGTTTCTCCAATTCTTCTTTGACAAGAAGTGCAACTGTAGGATGCATCTTCCTCGCTTTTTTTAATGGGCTTGGCATCTGGTGCACAACAAGGTTGTGCACAACTAGTGTTGATCCAAGCCGGCATATCTCGAATATGTCCATGTGAAAATATCAACGTATTCTCTTAAGAGTTCCACAAAGGTTTTTGTTCCTGAGCTGAGTGAAGCCCCCAACTTGATCATCCTGGTAAATCCTCTGAACCAATGTTAACACTGATGGTTTCCTCAATGAGCATCTTAGATGCATCCTCCATTCTGGTAGGATCAGAGGGAGGGTGAGATCAACCTCCTGAGGTAGCTCTTTATCATCTTCAAATGGATAAGTTATTTTATCCACGTGCTTTTCATTTTGTTCTTCTATAAGTGTTTCAAAGAGTTTGTCACTGTGAGATTTCCATTTATTCTTTGTACTAGGCTCACTCAAGTATTTTTACTTTTATTCACAACATTCTTACCCAAGCGGCCACACATCTCTACCTCTTCTCCAAGTATGCACATGTGTTTAACTCAATTTGGAATCCTTTCTTGTGGTTCCCAATCAGAAGAAAATCCCTGAGTCCCATGAATTCCATGAATGCTTCATCATTCTCGAAGATATCAAGTGGTACGTAAAGTTGTTGGTCCCAATCTACAAGTTCAGGATAAACTAGGGTGACTTGATAATCGGTTGAAGGGATGGATTCAGATAGGGTAAGGATGGTCTGACTCTGGGAATAGGTTCATGGAAGCCAAATCTTCAGTAGAGGCTACATTGGGAACTTGTATCGCTATCCGCATTATACGAAACATCCTCACATTCAGAAAAGGTAGCATCAACCTCGATGGGTTGAGCATCCTGGGATTTTAACCCAAGACCATGCTTGTCAGATTTGAAATGGCGAGTAGGAATAGGTTCTAGATGGCCTTATGCATTGGCTCCACATCCGTATCCTTTATAACCCATGACAAACATCATGCGGTGTCCTTTAGTATACTGAGGCACTTGATGGCATGAGGCCATGGTTCCTTCTGGCACCTTACTAATGGGATCCTCCAACATCTTTTCTTCGACAGGAGGCCACTATGAACAAATTTATCCAATGGTTCTGAACATGGTTCTCGTGTACTTTTGAACTGAAAATAGGGCTTACCCCATGTCCTAGGTGACACTGATAAGTCTGAAATTAATAATGCTTGTTCAAGAGTAAATGGCTCTCCTGGGCCATATTTTGTTGATGTAGCCTCCCAAGATGTAAAAGGATTGACCAAAGAAGGGAAGTCCTGATTATAAGGTGTGAGCGATTCTGAGTCCACCCGATTCTTCATAGCTTCCATTTTAAGAGGGATGACAACATCCACGGAAGGGCACTCATAGGCTACACGAGAGAAACTATGCAACACCCGATAGTGAGTGAATGGCTCAGATCACCCGAGATAGTGACTATACGCCCTTCATGGCACAACTTGATACACTAATGAAATGTCAAGGGATAGCCTAGCATGGCATGAATCCATGGACACCCCAAGAGCATGTTATATGGGAGATCTAAATCCAGGACATGGAAGGTCGTATCATGACAAGTTGGACCTACTTCCATGGGCACTATAATAGTACCTGATTCTCTCTCCTCATTATCATACACTGTGATGGTGATGGTCTTAGCTCCCGATCCATTTCTCGAAAGGCCTAGCTACCCACCAGCTTCAATGTGCATATGTTTAGACCAAATCCCCCATCCACAAGCACTCTTTTAATCTTACGACGGGTAACCACCACTTCTAAATAGAGAGGAAAATTATGCTCAGGGTTGTTACGCGGATAGCATTGTGATCAAAAGTGATATGATCAATGGGTTCAAGGTGGGTGACCATAGCTTGCAAGTGCGCAGGATCTACCTCAATAGAGACTCCAGAATTCTATAATGTTTTGTACAATATATCCTTGTGAGCAATAGAGATTTTAAGAAGGTCTAAAATGGATATTTTAGCTGGTGTTTTCTCTAGCTGGTCTAGTAAATTATATTGGCTTTGGGTAGTTGGTATTGATCGGTATGATTAAGATTAGTGAGCGCATCACGCATTCCAACCGCACAACTCTTTTCAGAATTCAGATTGTGTTTACTCGTTCATCAGGTGAATGGATGCAACCTATAAGGGAGTCGAATGGACTGTCATCACTAGGGTAAACATACGCAAGTGTGTAGATAGTCATTAGAGGCCTGCTCGTGATCTAGTTTCCTTTTCTTTTTATCCATGTGATTGGGAAAAGGTTCTTTGTATATGCCCATTTTTTCATTAGGACCCTATCCTGAATCAGGAGGTGATTCTACGAAATCTTTCCCTCTTCAATGAGGTCTTGTATGAAGTGTCTCAGCCATAGACATCTATCTATTTTGTGTCCTTTGACACGATGGAAGTCACAATATTCATGGTCTTTATACCAACCAGGTTTTGGAGCATTTTCTGGGAATGGTACTATGGTACTTGGATACTCTACCATTTTAACATCATCTAATTGTTTTAATATAGCAGTCGTGGGTTTCACTCAACATTGTGAACGTACGTTTTGTAGGTGCCTTGGGATGAGGTCCTTGCAAAAGCTTCAAAAGTGGACCTGTCTACACAACTTGGACTCTTTTGGAGTCAGTAATTCCATCACCGATGACGTGCTTGTTCTTATTAAAGAACTTAGGTTTGTCTACAGATTTGGCCTCATGTTTGTTTTTGACAAAGGGTTTAAGTGTTCCTTTGGTAATAAGAGCCTTTTCAATTTGGCTACCTTTCTCTATAACTTCCTCAAGTTAGATCCACAATGCATCTGAAGATGGAAGGCTATCTCCAAGTTTAAATTAGGAACAAAAATGCTCACTAATTGTTTTTCAGGTAAAGCACAAGGGAAGCGACTAGCCAACGCTCTCCATCATTGTAAGAAACCCGCGAAGGTCTCATTAGGTTTTTGCTTTGCATTGCAAAGGTCATTCATCATGATATCATTTTCAATATTGAAAGAATAGTGCACACAAATTTTTCTAGCTAGTGTCGGCCACGTTGTTATAGATCCTTTAGGTATGCTACAGAACCATTCAATCACCAAAGCTCCCAAACTACAGGGAAAGAGTCATATTAGAAAATTATCATTATAGGTGACCTCTTGACAAGCCATGTAAAAGTCTTTGATGTGATCACAGGGATCACCTTTTCCTTTGTACTTGTCAAGCTTTGGGATAGTGAAATGTTTAGGAAAGGGTCAGAGAAAGCATGTCTTTATCGAAGGGATAAGGACATAGTTCTTCGTAGAGATACTTTCTATTTTGGCCTATATTTCCTTGTTGTAATGTTGTGATCATATCTTTCATAGATTTCAATTCATCCTGAATGAGTTGCTCCTTAGTAGGTGATATTGACCTTTGAGCCTGAGTTGCTTTAAAGGTATAGTCTATGCGGATCAAATTGAAACTCGTTAAGTTTATTTTTGTCTTTGTCTTTACCTATGTTTCTTTTTGAAGCACCTAGGTTCGCTAATTTCTGACTCAACTTCAAGATCTATTTTTGGAGGGTCTCCTCCTCAACCAGGGGATCCTCTTCTTCATCAAATTTCGGAGGAGGGGAGGCCTTCCACTCAGTTTTTACTTTACGCAAGCCTTAAAGTGAGGTTTACGTGATGTTTCACCTTCAACAACGGCCTTATGTTGCCCAGAAGTGGATGCATATCCCACATCAAAAGGATTATCTGTGTCTAAGATGAATCTTCACTCTCCTAAGTTAGGGTCAACGACCTTTGTTTCTTCTTCACGCTCATGTGGAAGTTTAGCTCCTAACGCCAAGACTCTCACGAGTACTTGATCTTTGTTATAATATAAGAGCTCATCAAATCTGTTTAGGTCTAACCTTTGTTGTTCTCCCAAGAGTCTGACTCTCCTCCACTATGATCGATTAACGTCTCCATATATCTTTGACTTGAGAGAAGAGTGGTCCTAAATTGTTCCCGCTAAAGGGGAAATCATCGAAAGGATTAGCTCCTGCATTAAGCTCACTAGATTTTGTTTCCATTTTGAAAAGTCTAGGCATTACTAGCCGATACTCAGATGCAACACTATGTTTACTAGTTTTCAAAGGATACCGATATGGATAGATGAAAATGTATCACTTACCTAAGTTGTGTTATGTCAAATCTATACTTAAAAGACCAAGATGAATGACAATGTTGTACCAGATATGTGGGCCAAAGTTAGAAATCTAACAAGGCTTGAATATCAACACAATACTGACAAAGTCCTCTAACAAGGTATACCTAGAACTGACTCAAGTACTAACAACAAGCCAAGTGTATTGAAAAGTGGAAGTCACAATTAGATACAACATAACAACAATGCTGTCAAGATATCTCAACCAAGCAAGCAAGGCATCGATATCAAGACAACATCATGACGATATATATAATGCGTTATCAACACTCATCAAAAACCTAGATGACGTCAGAACTAAAACCAAGTAGAAGGTATAACAAGAAGTTTCTGTGATGATGATGCAAGCAACATAACCACGTAATAGAGGGATTTATACTACGTGCCCAAAGAATGGGAGACGCAATGTAAATGCCAATACTAAATGACTAAAATGCAAGCAAAAAGTCGACAAACTAGGGAGAGACAAAATGACAAAACCGACCCATAACAATGACGAAGATCCTAAAGTCAAGATCGTAGGACTGCCAAAGATGTGAAAACGTACCCCTGCTTTAGTCATTTAACACCCCACCAAAACATGGATGAGTGTAAACGTACAAAAAGTAGCTAGCACTATCTCTGACACGACACGTAAAGTATGCCTCTGTTCGACTTCCAACGTGGAAAGTATGAACGCATGGGTGTAGATCAAGAATATGTGAAAATAGACTTAGTTTCACTTTGGGCAGAGCTTCACCTCATTTGAAAAATGAGAAGGAAGCTAAGCTAAGTAATACGTTTGTCTAAATTCGTGATGAAAGACACTCAGATCAAACTTGGGATGAGTTCGTTACCATGTTCAAAAACACGATGCTGAATCCAAACAAGTTATCACTTTGTGATGGTAAAACGACGCGCATGGACTAGTAAAGTTGGCCTCCGAAAAATGGTTTCCTTAATAAGTTCTCTCAACTAGGTGTTACAAGGTTGTCTTAAGCGAGGCGATTTACCCAAAAAGTCACACTGACTAGTTTGGGAGTATCTCGCTTTTTACTTTACCCCTTCAAGAACAAAGGGGCAACTAATGCATCCATCATGTACTTTTACTAAGGTCACATACAAAACTTGTAACTCTATCTCACAAGGTGTACTAGTCAAGTGGGTAAGCGAGGCGCTTCCCATTTCATCCACGAGGTTACTCAGCGGTGGACTACTTTGGGGTTCCTAGAACCACCCCCATTGTTATAGCTTAAGGCGTTATGCCAAAGGGGTTACGTTCCAGTTAAGCGAGAGGGACTTACCCTTTTCCGAAACCTGCAATACAGTGTGTTGAATATGGTGTGTTTTTTATCTTTTTTAATCTTAATGTGGTTTCAAAAGTGGCACACCATTTGGCAATCTGCAAACACACGTGTATTAGAAGTTTTCACTTCATTTTAACACCTTTCTTTGACCAACGTTAGGTCCTGTAGACAACAAGTTGGTTAGTAGTTTTCTCATTTTTTGATTGAGGTAAAAGAGAACTCACACTTGCTTTTGATTCCTAAGATCACCCAAAGCGTGAAGGAAGAGCATACGCAAAGTGGAAATCCTACTAAAAGCACATAAAAATGTTACTTTATCCTTTAAAAGCAAGTGTTTTTAACATAAAAATAGATTTTGTGCAAGTGCTTTTGATCTCCAAGATCACTTTGGAAAGCGCGAGGAGAGAGCATACACACGTTTCACAAATCCTAATTTAAGCTAAGGAATGAAAAACACTTAATCATGCAAACTAAAATTTTAAAGAGTTAGCCCTATTTTTAAACCTGTCAACCTTTAGAAACCTACATCAAAAATGTCAAAGAAAAACAAAAAAACAGATCTGTAAATTTTTTTAATTTTGACAGTAACACCTGCGCACCCAAACCGACATGTACGCGCCCCAACCAACGGGTACGCACCTATACCAACACCTACGTGGGTCTATTAAGATCAAAATAGTCACCAACACCTACGCCCTAATCCAATAGGTACGCTAGGGTTTCAACGCGGTGCGCTCCTACCGACGGATACGCGGCCCAAGTAAAAAGAAGTCTCAAAAAATTTTACACAATGATATTAATTACACAGACGCGTCCAGAGAGACGAGACGACATGATAGAGCCAATGGAGACACGACGCCCCCTAGTAGAGAAAAATTTTATAAACACAGAGGACACCCTGATGGGTACGCAGCCTTTCCGACGAGACGCATGTATATCAACGTGTACGCGCCACCTTAAAACACCTACGCATGCCCTGTAAAAACCTACAAAAAACACATGGATTTTCAAAATTTTAAGAGCAAACAAGTTATTGGTTAGTCAAAGCTTCCTATTTCTATGTTAAACCCACAAATGCATGTAAATAGAGTTCATTAATCCAAGGTTTAAAATAGAAATGAGGAAATAACAAGTGATTTAAACTAAAAACTTGAAAATGACTTTGAAGAACCTCAAATGACCTCCATTAATGGAGGATGGACATAAGAGTCCCACCGGCATGCCAAATGTGTTCAAAGAAAAGTTGTGAAAGCCATGAATTTTGGGGTAAGAATTCCTAAAGAATCCCCAAAGGCTTCAAGCAACAAATCAATGGACCATCCGATAAGAAATGAGCAAGATTTTCTAACTAGCATACATTATGAAGTAAACACTCAAATTTAAGCTAATTAAAACTACCTCTATTCTTTGAAAGCTTAAAATAATGAACCTAGTAAGCCCTAAGCAATCAGTTTTAGTGATTAAGAGAAAGAGATCTCCCCATTATAGGCTTTTGAGCCAATGGTTCTTCTCTTTTACCCTATAAATTGGATTAACAATACAAAAATGAAGTAAATAGCTCAATATCTAAACTAGAAATGAAATCTAGAACCTAGATGCAAAATACTATAATCTATGCTTAGGAAGAAGGGAGGAATTCTTGAAAATGAGAGAGGGGGTCTAGCCCTATATATAGTTTTCCATTTGGGAAAATGGGAAACTTGAGTGCATGTGGGACAAACACTAAATTCCAAAAAACACTTTTAGCAAGTCAAAGCTTACTTTGACTAGGTTTAGGGAGTGACAAACCATGTTTAAGCTTAATTAAACATGTTTAGGAGGTGATTAGGGTTTGGAGAGAGTTTTGAAGGGTCAGATCAATCCAATGGAATGGATTGATAGGCCAGGAAGGTGGTAGAAGTGGACTAGAAGAAAGTAAGAAGCTAATGTAGTTAGAACGAAGCTATTATAGCTTGTTTAAATGGTTTACAAGAGGAAAAATGACAAAAGGGATGTCGTAGGAAGAAAGTTAGATAGGTCGAACCGGCGGTGTATCATCGGTTTGCAGGGAGAAGCACAACTAGTGCAATATTAGTCATAATAGTGCATTAAAAACATTTATAAATGCATTAAATATCTCCAAATTGATTAATTGATGAAACATGCATCCCTCATGATTCTCCACATGATAGTAAGCATCACCAAATCCATCTCATACTTATAAACAACATCAAACTTGCACCAAAACAGATCTTGTCCTCGAATCAGAAAAACCTTCTTGTTAAAAGAATGCCCTGGAAACCCTATCAAATCACCTCATCATGAGGCAATCCATATACTAATGGAAATATATCTGAATATAATATCTCACCTCATAATCATTTGAACAATCTTCCCAATAATCTTATAGGGTAGGCAAGTGGTAGAAATTCATTCGAGTTTATCAAGATAAAACCTTTAATATCAAAACAGGACCTCTTGTGAAAAGTATAAAAATTAAATGCAGAAATGGTCCTTTCTACATTCTGAGCATCTAATGTTGTCCTACAAGTATAATTTCCCAAAGTGATTGGGAATTGGATGCCTAAGATTTTCTTGTCCCTACATGTTCTATGCAACATATCAAGTTTCCTAGAAACCTCCACTAAAACCAATTTATCATTGCGGTACATGGGAAGCTTGTTAGGTGCACCTTCAAAGCTAGCCAATCTGATATATGATAACCTTCTGAACTAGATGAACAAACTGCCATAGGTTGAGATTAATTTTTTTACCTCAGTAGATACCCTCTCAGTTGTATTGCCTTCCAAGAGTCTAACAATGTACATTGTGAAGGCATCATTGACTCTTCTGAAATGATATTATTTTTTTAAGAGTCGATTGTGGGTATTAATCATACACTCGATTCATTCTTCTTGTCATCCACTACAGTAAGACCTAACTAGACCCTGTATGTTGCAATAGTGTACATCAAATATGCGGTCATGTAGAAATATTTTCTCTGTTGTACTTTGACTAATTGTTCACTAAGGTTTTCACAAACTCTCTCCCAGGTTCCTGTTCAGCTTTTCTTCCCTTCACAAATAATGTTTATATAAGGACACATCCAAAACTGAAAATCATTGATTAAGGGAAGGCCCATGATTCTGACACAATGATTGATTATATTAGATAGATCTTCTTTGAAATCAGCCTTGTACATAACCTTAGGCAATTTGGATGCTCTTTTCTTTGGAACCTTGAACCAAGACTTAGCTATCATTATTTTATACTTCTCCTTATCTTGTTTAAAAAGGCCTTGAGCATGTGCCCTAGTGAGAGTATTGGCATTTTCAACAACATGGATTCAGTAGGCAACATTTATGTAATTACCATCCAATTTAGCAATTCTTGCCCTGTGGATCTTTGATTTCTTTTGAATCGGATCAAAACAAGAAGCAAAACCTAAAATGGTATCTCCACATTGTCTTGAGATAGGAAACCATCGGCATGATCAATACCACTATATTTAATGGATTGAGCCATGAGAGAGTAGGGTTTTTATCGTAAATACGAGCCCAGAAGTCATTAAAATCAATATGTCAAACATCACTATCCCCAATGTTGGGTACTGATGTTTCGAGGGATGAAATGTGTTCATAACCCTCGTAATGGTACTTCATGATGGAAAGGTTAAGAAATAAATGCTCAAAGGAATGGGAATTCAACAATAATTTTTCAAGAAGAATGGTATGATAGGGCACAAAACCAATTTGATATCAAAACCCTCACAAGAAGCTTAAAATAACTCACCTTGGTTCCGGGAAGAAAGGAGCTCCTCTCGGGGTCATAAAGACAATTTAAATTTTTGAAAATTGTTAGATAATGCTCAATATATGGCTAGAAACAGATTCAAGGGAATAAGAATGCAAATGCATGGGACTCAACTGTAATTCTTGGCTTGTGATGGTAAAAATGGGTTACTTTACCTCTTTTATACTTTCTTGTTCGAAAAATGATGTGAATAAATGCTTAATTATGAAAATGCAATGTATTTCAGAAAATGGGAGGGTTCATGGTAAATTTTACCAATTTTCCCTTCATATTGTTCTTATGACGAAATGTGGGGAAATGAAAGCACAAAATAACTAGGGACATGAGAGGCTTAGATTTCTAAAATCTCCACAACATATAGAAAAGGTTTTAGTGTGTGGAAAAGGTGGGCTTGCGGGGGAACACTAAGTTGGGATGTACGTGGGACACAAGTTATTTGAACATTCGAAAAATCTCACAATATAAAGAAACCCAAACAAGTGCGGGAGAATCGGACTGTAGACACCTTTAGTTTGGTCAAAGCACTATTATTCTTAATATTGAACTAACTATTCTCACTCCTCGCAAATTGACGACATACCATCAGTTAGACCTATCTAACTCCCCTCTTACAACACTCTTTTGGTCGTATTCCTCTTGTAAATCAATTAAACATGCTAATATAAACTCTTATTGACTAAACCATCTTCTCATACTCTTCTATACCACTTTTACTAACTTCCTAGACTATAAATCCATTTCATTAGATTGATTAGACCTCTCAAAACCCTCTTGAAACCTAATTCCTCTTTAAACAAGATTAACTAGCCTAACTTAGTTTAACTAGTCTTAACCATGATTAACCTCTTCTAAACCTAGTCAAATCTTACTTTGACTCCCTAATCAACTTGTTGACTCACTTTTAGTCCCACATGCACCAAAATTCCTCCACTTTCCCAAATGGAAAACTATAAATAGCCCACTACCCCCCTCTCATTTCTAAGAACTCTCCTTCTTCCTAACATAAACTATAGCATTTTGCTTAGGGTTTGGAGCTTATTTCATTTTTTTATTGAGCTATTGATTTGTCATTGCACCACACACACAAGCATTGAGTAAATGGGAAGAACCATTGGCCTTGAATCCATTAATGGTGAGCTCCCATTCTCATAATCACAAACTGATTGCTTAGAATCCTTACTAGGTTCATTTTTAAAGCTTTCAAGAATAGAGGATTACTAAATATGTTAGGTTGCTTGTTTCTTTCAAGTTTAATGCATGCAAAGTGATGAATCCTTGTTTATTTCTTATCTGATGGTCCATTAACTAGTTTGTTAAGAGCCTTTGGGGTTTCTTTAGAGATTCTTACCCCATGTCCATGGCTTTTGCAACTTTTCATTGAACACATTTGGCATGCCCAGTGGGACATGAAGTCCATCCTCCATTAATGGGGTCATTTTGAAGCTTTTATTTCAGTTTCTAACTTTTTACATGTTTTGAAGGGTTAAATATTTTGCCTTGGGATTTTTAGCTAGGTTTTATGTAGTTAACCTTCATTTTCATGCTTCTTTGTTAATTTTATGCTTAGAAATTACATTTAATGGCTAAATTCTAACTTGTTGACACTTTTAAAATTTCATTTTCCATGTTTTTTGGTGGTTTTTCAAGCAAGTGCGCATACATTGAAAGGAACGATAACCATATCATTTTCTAAAAATCGCATGCAAGCCAAGAACACAAATGCTAATCAAACACCACGATCAATAAGATAAAAGTACTTCGCGAATAACTTTACATTAACCTTTGCAAACAAATGAGTAAAGCAATATCATATATTATTATGGAACTCAATGCAATACATTGAGAATGGGCGTTGCTTAAATAGGCAAGGAATAACAATCTAAGAAATCATAAGGTTGTAGATCAAGCCATAAATCAAGGAAACAACTAGTCATCAAAGAACTAGTCAAGACCATAGATTTAGGAGAGAATGCTACATCAAACATCTAGTCATACCATACATCAAGGAAAGAACTAGTCAATACCATGATCAAGGAAAGAACTATACCTAATGGAACTAGATAATTTCTTCTAATATCTAAATAAGATAAAAGAAATATCCACACACATAAGTGGGTGAGGATAAATACAATAAAGGTAAATAAAGTACCTAGGTGAACATGAGCTAAGGTAAATACCTACTCTAACATACATCTTTCTACTAGCAAGCAAAGAACTATACCTTCAATTGTCATTTTTTAATAGAGGTGCACAAGCACCCAAAACCATGTGTAG
The DNA here is from genome assembly GCA_018340775.1 of Taxus wallichiana var. yunnanensis. Lineage (NCBI taxonomy): Eukaryota > Viridiplantae > Streptophyta > Pinopsida > Cupressales > Taxaceae > Taxus > Taxus wallichiana. Next base: position 820,948,067 of record CM031242.1, on the reverse strand, counting down.
GTACCCAGCGGCACACACACACACCCTTAACGAGAACCCAAAGGTGCATAGACCCTATAACCTATCATTTTTACTAGGTGTGCAGAATCCAAACCCACTGCACAAGCACCCTATGCATTCTTAGCCCTCTGTGCAAAAATTTTACTGCATGCACACGCCCAAAACTGGCACATACACTTTTTTCTTGTGCAGCACCCCTCTGCCTACCATAGGCACACTCATTGTCATGGTTTTTACCATTTTTATTTCCCTAAGTATAGGCACCTATTCTAGATAGCCTGACACACATTTACATTTCAAGGTGAGACATCTCTCAAGTGGCACAAGTAACTGCACCTTGAAACTGTTAGGTTTATATTTGTTCATATAATAACCCACGTTTGGCACATGCCTGAAAACAACACCCATACACCTCGAAGAGTTTGAATAGCATCTTTGCTTGAACAGAGTTCACATAATTTTTAGTGCTCCTAGTGTTGGTCATATCATCAAACTCCCAAAGTGCCCCGAGACCTCCGAAAATGCAAAATACTAAAAACCTTTGAAAAACTGCTAAAAATAGATTTCTATAATTTTCTAATATTCTTGGTTTTCTAACTTCCTCGCAGGGTTCTAACAGTGGTTTTGGGTTTCTTTTCCTTCATATTTTTATGCTAACTTAGTTGAGTGTTCACGTTTTTCATTTTTAGGGGTCCTTTGAAACGTGTATGCTCTTCCCTCGTGCCTTCTAGGTGATCTGGGGAATAAAAAACATTTCAAAAACCCTTCTATTTTTCTTCCAAAAACACTTCAATTTAAGCTTTAAAGTGGATTAAAGTTCAAATTTGGCTAAAACGAGTTTCCTTTTGCAAAACACTTAAAGTATTTTTTCATTTTTTTAGTAGAGTTTTTGTGTTGTGTATGCTCTTCCTTCACGCCTTTTTGGTGATCTTAGGAATCAAAAACAACGTGCAAACTCTCTTTCTTATTTGATGGAAAATTACTAACTCCTTGCATGTAGGGCCTAATGCTTGTCAAAGAAAGGAGAAGTCAAGACAAAACAAAAACTTCTAATACACGTGTTTTCATATAGGTTGCCAAATGGTGTGCTACTTAAAACCACATTAAGTTAAGTAAGATAAAAAAACACACCACTTCATCACATTGTATTGTAGGTTTGAAAAAGGGTACATCCCTATCCGCTCAACTGGAACATAACCCCTTTGGCATAATGCCTTAAGCTACAACAATGGGGGTGGTTCTAGGAACCCTAAAGTAATCCACCACTAAGTAACCTCATGGATGAAACAAGAAGCGCTCCGCTTACCCACTTGACTAGATTTTACATTGTAAGTTAGAGTCAAAGTTGTCTGTATCGCAACCCCAGTGAGAATACACATGAACACACTAGTTGCTCATCGTATTTGAAGGGGGTAAAGTAAATTCGAGATACTCCCAAATTAGTCATTGTGACTCTTTGGGTAAATCGTGCTCATTTAGACAACTTGTGACACCTAGTTGAAATATCTTATTAGGAAGCAATTCTATCTTAGAGCCCACTTTTCTAGTCCATTGTTGCGTCAAGCCATCACGAAGTGACGAATTACTTGGAGTCTAAACCTTGTTTCTCGAACAAGGCAAATAGCCCACGTAAGTTAGAACTAAGTTTCTTTCATCACAAATTAAACGACGTCTCACTTAGCTTGGTTTCATTCTCACCTTCGGATGAGGCGAAACTCTTCCCAAGTGGTGCTTAGTTTATTTCTTCCTTTTGATCTATACCCTTGCATTCTCATTGCCCATTTTTGGGGTGATAAGGAAGCATACCTCGTGTGTTTTATCAAAGATAGTACTCACCACTTTTTGTCCGTTTACACCCATCCATGTTTGTGGCTGGGTTGTTAAATGTCTAAAGTGTGCGCAAGTACATTTTTCGTATCTTTGATAGTTCTTTGATCTTGATTTCAAGATCGTCTTCAATATTGTGATTTCGGTTCATCATTTATCTCTCCTTAGGTTGATAGTTTTTCTCACATTCTAGTCACACAATCTTGGTACTTACGTCATGTTTTCAATTTCTTGAGAACTTGATATAAGTCTCTTTATTGTGTGGTTATGCTACTCGCACAACTAAAAACTTCTTGCTATACTCATACTTCATTTTAATTTTGACGACATCATCTAAGTCTTTTTTAGAGTGTCGATATTTCCTTATATATACCAAAATAACGTCATCTTGATACTAACACCTTGTTTTCTTGATTAATGTATCAGGATAGTGTTGTTACGCTATACATACTCACAACTTCCATTTTTTAGAAAACTTAGCTTTCATCGGCATTTGAACTAGTTTTAGTATACCTCATCGAGATATTGCGTCAATACCACTTTAATATTTAGGCCTTGTTAGAATTCTAACTTGACCTATGTATTGATACAATATTGTCACTATCTACTTTGGACCCTTCACTAGAATCATAGTTAGGGTATAGGCTTGGAAAAATGACAATTTGAGTGATCATTGCATTTGAGTGTTCATATGAGTGTTCTTTGAATCATAAAAACAATTACATAGCATTACTTCTAGAACACACTAGGTTATTTCAACATCACATCAAGTGACTTACACAAACATACACCTAGGTTTCACACAAACTTTGAAACACATTTAGACAAAACCTAGTATCACTTTGACTAGTGATGCCTAGAATCACAAGATGGCATCCAAACCAAATGATCGCAACTTAGGAGAAAACCCTTTTGAATCCTTCCCATTTAGTGGCAACAACTTAGCACCTCTCTTTTCATAGGTCAAGGACACAGAGCCATTGATTGATCATAGCGGAGAGAATAATCTGATTCTTTTGAAGAACAACATCAATTAGACCTAGGTCAGTTTGATGAACTCCTTTATTATAATAGAGATCAAGTACTCACAAGAGTCTTAGAATTAGGGCTAAGCTTCCATAGGAACACAAAGTAGAAACTAAGGTCATTAATCATAAAACAAAGAACGAAGGTCCCTCTTAGACATGGATAACCCCTTTGACATAGGGTATGCTTCTACTTCTGGGCAAACATCACAACACCATTGAAGGAGACCCATCCAAGCCACTTGGTGATCCATGATGACCTTATTACAAAGCTTCACATAAAGTGAAGATTGAGTGCAAAGCCTCACCGCCTCCCAAGTTTGATGAGGAAGAGGATCCTTTAATTGAAGAAGATATCCTTCAAAAAGATCCTGGCCAGCCAAAAATTAGCAAACTTAGGCTCTTCAAGTAGGAACGTATACAAAGACAAACTCAAAACAAAATCTAGCGAGTTCCACTTTGATCCATATAGTGACACAAATTTTAAAATGGCTAAGGCACAAAGACCAATGTCACCTACCAAAGAACAACTCATTGAATGGAATTACAATCAATGAAAGACACGCTTACTACACTATAAGAGGGAAATGTAGGACATAGTAGGAAATATTTGTATGAAGAACTATGCCCTTACCCCTTCGATAAGGACATGTTACGAAACCCTTCCCAAAGCATTTTACCATTCCTAAATTTGATAAATATAAAAGCAAAGGTGATCCTCATGTGATCACATCAAAATACTTTTATATGGCTTTCTAAGAGGTTACGTATAATGATAACTTCTTAATATGACTCTTCCCTCAGCCTAGGGGCACTGGGATTGGAATGGTTCTTTAGAATACCCAAGGGCTCCATTACAACGTGGCCCGCATTAGCAAAAAAATTTGTATGACATTATTCCTACAACATGGAAAATGATATCACAATGAACAACCTCTGCAATGCAAAACAGAAGCCCAATGAGACCTTTGCAATATTTTTATAATGATGGCAAGGGTTGGAAAGTCGTTTCCCTTGTGCCTTACCACTAAAATAGCTAGTAAGCATATTTGTGCTAACTTGAAATCCAAAGATAGCCTTCCATTTGTAAATTCACTATGGCTCTAACTTTGAAGAAGTTATAGAGAAGGGAAGTCAAATCGAAAAGGCCATCATCAAGGGAACACTTAAACCGGTTTTCAAAGACAAACATGAAGAAAAATCCTTAGATAAACCAAAGTTCTTCAACAAAAACAAACATGTCATTGGAGATGGCATTATAGACTCCAAAATATCCAAACCATATGCGACTGGCTTTGCTTTTAAAGCTCTCACAAGGACCTCATCCCAAGGCACCCACTAAACATACATTCACACCATTAATAAAATCCCTATCTACCATACTAAATAGTTAGATAATGTAAACATGGTGGAATACCCAACCACGATGGTACCATACCCAAAAATGCTCCAAAACCCGTTTGGTTCAAAGAGCATGAGTATTGTGACTTCCACCGTGTTAAAGGGCACAAGACAGATAGGTGCTTGAGACTACATCATTACATACAAGACCTCATTGAAGAGGGAAAAATCACCATAGATTCTCCCCCTGACTCAGGACAAGGTCCAAATGAGAAAATGGGTATCTTCAAAGAGCCCTTTCCTAACCATGCAGATAAAAAGAAAAGAAGCTAGATCATGGACAAACTTCCAATGACTATAGGACTATTGCTTATGTTTATCCCACTAATGATAGTCCCTTTGATTCCCTCATAGGATGTATTCGTTCATCTGATGAACATGTCAATACTATTAGGATCTTAGAAAAGAGTTTGTGTAGTAGGGATGAGCGACGTGCTCGTTTGATCATACCATATCCCCTACCTATCCTTTGGGAAGGTCAGTACAATCTAATAGAAATAATTAGAAGACTCGCCCTTAGGATATCTATCTTAGATCTCCTCAAAATATCTATTGCCCATAAAAACATATTATATAAAACATTGCAGAGTTTGGAGTCTCCACCAATGTAGATCCCACGCACCTCCAAGCCATGATTGCACACCTTGAATCCAATGATCATATCACTTTTGATTGCGTTGCAATCCCACGTAATGACCCAGAACACAACTTACCCTTATATCTAGAAGTAGTTGTTACCCATCACAAGATCAAGAGAGTACTTGTGGATGGTGGATCTAGTCTAAACATTTGTACTTTGAAGCTGGTTAAGTAGCTAGGCCACTCAAAAATGGATCTAGGTGCCAAAACTATTACAATCACGGCCTATGATAATGAGGAGTGAGAGTCAGTAGGCACTATAGTAGTTCTAATGGAAGTAGGGATGACTTGTCATGATACAATGTTCCATGTCCTTGACTTGGACCTACCATACAACATGCTCTTAGGATGCCCATGGATCCATGCCATGTAGGTCATTCCTTCAAATTTCCATCAATGTATCAAAATGTGCCATAAAGGATAGATAATCACCATTTAGGGTGATCCAGAACCATTTACACATTGCAGAGCCTTACATAGTTTTTCTCATGTAACTTATGAATGCCCTTCTACAAACATTATTGTTCCTTTATAAATAGAGGCTATCAAGGAACGTGTGGATCTAGATTCACTCACTCCTTGTAATCAAGAATTTCCTTTGTTGGTCAACCCTTTTGCATCATGGGAGGAAACGTCGGAAAAATATGGCCCAGAGTGAGCCATTCACTCTTGAACAAGATTTATTAATATCAGATTTATCAGTGTCACCTAAGACACATGTGGTAAACCTATTTTCAGTTCAAAAGCACTCGGGATCAATGCCCTAAACCATTGGAGAAGTTCATTCCTAGTGGTTTCTTATCCGAGGAAAATATGTTAGAAGATTCCACTAGCAGAGTACCTGAAGGTACCATGGCTTCATGCCATCAGGCCCCACTATATGTCAAAGGCCATCGTATGATGTACATCATGGGTTATAATGGGTTTGGATGTGGAATCAATGCGCAAGGGAGATTAGAACCCATTCCTATCCCTCACTTCAAATCAAACAAGCATGGTCTTGGAATAAGACCACATGATGATCCACCCTTTGAGATTGATGCCACCTCTTCTCAAACATGAGGATGACTCATCTCATTCAGATAGTGACGCAAATTCCCAATGTAGCCTCTACGAGGATCTTGCCTCCACTAACTTATTCCCTGATTTAGTTGTCCTTACCTTATCTAAATCCAATCCTCAAACCAATTACCAAGTAACCCTTATATATCCCAAACTTGTAGATTGGGATCAAAAATTTCACGTGCCAATTGATTTCTTTGAGAATGATGAGGCATTTGTAGAATTCATGGGTCTCAGGGATTCTATTTTGGGGGGATCATAAGAAAGGCTTTGCAATTCAACTAGACACATGTGCATACTTTGGAGAAGAAGTAGAGATGTGTGGACACTTGAATAAGAAATTTTGTAAACAAGAGTAAGAATACTTCAGAGAAACCTTGTGCAAGGAATAAACACAAGTCTCATAGTGAACAAACTTTTGAAGCACTTGTAGATAAACAAACATAACAAAGAACCTATGACAAAATGACCTATTCGTTCAAGGATGATGATGAGATACCTAGGGAGGTTGACCTTACTCTTCCCCCTGATCCTACGTGGATGGAAGATACCTCTAAGATTCTTGTGGAAGAAACCATCAGTGTCAACATTGGCTTAGAAGAGGAACCTAGAATGATAAATTTGGGAGCTTCACTCTCTCAAGAGTAGAAGGTTTTTGTAGAGTTGTTAAGAGAATATGGAGATATATTTGTGTGGTCATATGCCAATATGCCTAGTTTGGACCCAGACTTGGTCATGCATAACCTCGTTGTGCACCCAGATGCCAAACCCATCAAATAGAAGTTGAGAAAGATGCACCCTAAAATTACACTCCTTGTCAAAGAGGAACTAGAAAAATTATTAGTTGTTGATTTCATTAAGCCCATTGACTATTCAGATTGGATATCTAACATAGTCCTATTTAGAAGAAACTTGTTGGCATAAGGATCTACACCGATTTCCATGACATCAATAAAGCATGTCCCAAGGATGACTTCCCCTTGCCTAACATTGATATGATCATTGATTCCACTTGTTGGTTATGAAATGTTGTCCTTAATGGATGGTTTTTCATGTTATAACCAAATTAGGATTGCAGAAGAGGATCAACATAAAACAAATTTCATCACCCCTTGGGGAACATTTTGTTACAAGGTCATGCCTTTTGGACTCAAGAATGTTAGGGGCCACCTATCAGTGTGCAATGATGACCATCATCTTCCATGACATGATGAATGACATCATGGAGGATTACATTGATGATATCCTTATTAAATATCCAAAAGCAAAGGAGACCACCTGAAGTTCTCGAAGACATATTTTCCAGCATCTCTAGGATTACAAGGTATGCTTGAACCCCAAGAAGTGTGTCTTTGGTGTTTTTTCAAGAAAAATCCTAGGTTTCATTGTTTCACAAAGAGGAATAGAGGTAGATCCTGCCAAGGTTACAACTATTACATAAATGCCTCCACCTACAACTCTCAAACAACTAAGAATTTTATAAGGAAAATTCAGGCAATCCATCATTTTATTTCACAACTTGTGGATAAGTTCCACCCATTTACACATCTCCTCAAAAAGGATGTTGCATTCAACTGGGGACCAGAATGTCAAAAGGCATTTGCACTACTTAAACAATACCTTGTCAACCCACTTACTCATGCTACCTACCCCAGGAAAACCTCTCCTCTTGTACATCTCAGCTACCCAATTTGCTATTGGTGCACTACTTGCCCAATATGACCTAGACCATAGAGAAAGGGCAATTTATTATCTTAGTCACACCTTGATTGCCTACGAGCTAAATTACCCACAGATTGAAAAGGCATGCTTAGCAGTCATCTTCACCTTTCAAAACTTCATCATTATCTCCTTAACAACAAAACCAAGCTAATATCCAAAGTTGACCCTCTCAAGTACCTTTTATCCAAACCCACCCTTATAGGACGAATGACTAATTGGATCATTCTCCTAAGTGAATTTGACATTGAGTTTGTAAGCCCTAAGTCCTTGAAAGGACAAGTATTGGCTAGATCAGTTGGCAGAAGCTCCTCTACCAAGAATGGAACCTTTATGTCTGGATCTTCCAGATGCATCCATGATGTATCTTGAAGAGTCTGTAGAGTGGAAAGTCCATTTTGATGGCTCATTCACCTTCCACATATCAGGAGCAGGAGTGGTTCTCATCACTCCCATAAGTGAGGTTATCCCAAGAGAATTCCATTTGGGATTCCCTTGCACTAATAACATTACAGAGTATGAGGCACTCATTGTTGGCCTCAAGTTAGCTATCACTTGGAATATCAGACAGCTACGAGTCATTGGTGACTCCCAACTCATTATTAAGCAAGTTAATGATGAGTATAAGGTTAAAGATGAGAAACTTGTTCCATATAAGAAGTTGGTTGAAACCTTGAAGGAGTATTTTACACAGATTATCTTTGAGAAAAAATTAAGGTCACATAATAGATCAATAGATGTTATGGCTATAATTGGATCTCTCTTACGCATTCCACCTCAGGAGAGCAAAATGCCTTTCTTTGTAGAGAATTTACAAATACCCGCATACGACATGCCAAAATCTTGTTTGGCATGTGAAATTGTTGGTCCATCCTCCCCTTGGTATGAACCTATATTTATATACCTATAAGATGGCATATTTCCCTGAGGTTATTACCCATTATGAGAATAAAACCCTTATTTGTTGTATAGCTCATTATACCCTCCTAGGAGGCACCCTTTATCATCGTGGCTACGATGGGAATCTGCTTTGTTGTTTGGATGTTACTGACTCATGTCCACGCTTATTAAGGAAGTACACGGTGGTATTTGTGGAATGCATACTAGTGGTATGGTTTTAGCTAAGAATCTCTTAAGGGTAGGTTATTATTGGCCCACCATGAAAGCAGACTATTATAATTTTTTCAAGAAATGTGGGCTATGCCAAAAGTATGGAAATTTGATACATGTGTTAGCACAGGATTTACAGCCCATTACAACACCTTGGTCATTTTCTAAATGGGGCTTAGATCTCATAGGAAGCTCCATCCTTCTTCTTCAAATGGCCACACCCACATTATTACCGCCACCAAGTATTTTACTAAATGGGTAGAGGTTGTGCCTCTTACTTATGTCACTAGTGCACAAATTTCCAAATTCATCATGAACCATCTCATCTGTCGTTATGGTATCCCTTCCACCATTGTCACTGATAATGGTAAATCCTTTAAGAATAAAATGGTTAAAACATTGTGTCAATGCTTCCATATCCAACTCAAACAAGTGTAACCCCTATTACCCTAAGGTAATGGACAATGCCGAAGCTACCAATAAAAACCTTGTACGCATCATGGAGAAAATAGTAAGTAAGATTGGCCGTAATTGGCACTTACAGATACATCCCGCCCTCTGGGCCTATCAAACCTCCATCCACACTCCTACTAGTGTGACCTCATATTCCCTAGTTTATGGCACTAAATCCATCATACCCTTGGAAGTGGAGCTTCCCTCCTACGAATATCTCTCTGGGACTATCTTGATAAAGACGAAGACTATAGAGTAGCTCGGCTAGTAGAGCTAGAGCTATTGGATGAAAAGCATATAAGAGTGCTTAATCACCTCAAGGTCTATCAAAACAAAGTATCAAGAGGATATAACAAATGGATCATTCATCGTGAATTTGATGTAGGTGATCTAGTGTTGAAAGAAAATCAGAATAACATCGTCAAAATAGAGAGAAAAGAAAGGTAAGTTTGAGGCTAATTGGCTAGGGCCTTATGTGGTGGTTGCTAAATATGGGTCAGAGCTTATAAACTAGCATATTCATATGGTGAAGAAATTTTAGAACCTATGAACACCATGCATCTCAATCACTTTTATGCTTAAGTATGGCACAAATATTAGATAAGAACTAAAAAGTAGAAAAACAAAGAAAAAAAAAGCAAGGAAAACATGGAAAATTTGAGAAAACATAAAGAAAAAAAAAAAGTAGATAGTCGTCCACGTGTGAAAACCATGCAATTGTGGTGTAGTGGGTAGGTCTTTGGGTGAAAACTGATTTCCAGCACTCAAGGAGGATTTTCGAGTCACACAGTTACTTGTGCATCATGACGGGTAACCCTCACCATTTTCTAGGAATTACTCCTTTGCTAGGTCTAGGAACCCGACCAAATCCATCTTTATCTATTTGTGATCTGTCTTATTTTCTCTTATATCTGTGTGAGGATGTGCCTTTGTATATTCCCATCTAGACCTTCACATTCCACTCTCTTGTACATAAACACATGGCATTCTATCTTTTTATGTTCCCACATCACATTGGGGGCATTCACACTTCTTTGTCTTTGTACATTGCTTTGGGAACATGACCTTAGAAAATACAAAAACATTCAAAAAAAGATACACAAAAATATAAACATTTAGAAAATCCCCCTTAGAACGAAGCTACACCAACTTTGTAACATTGTCTTAGGGAAGCCCCGAAAACAATGTAAACAATAGCTGAAAACTTATCTTTCAAGATAACACAAAAACATTAGAAAATATATCAATGTTGTCCCATGCAAAAACAAGGTAGTGATTTAATTACTTTTAGTTGTTGGTTTGTATAGTTTTGATTGAAAGTGCCTTTTCATGTTGTGTGATGGTTCATTTTCTTACCTTAGATTGAATCTTGTTTGATTTAATTGTGTGTTGCATTAGGTTCATTCGTAGCTTGAGTTCACTTGTAAAAATTGTTGTCTTTTTCATCATCATTGTGTGCATCTTTTAGGATTCATTTTACTTAGATTAAATGTCAATTTAATCATGTTATTAAAGTTTTCTTGAGTTCATTTCTAGTTGCATATTGTTGTGTTGTTTTGTATGTGTATATTTGTTTAGTTTTGTTGACTTTTGCTTGTGTGTTTTTTATTGCACATCTATTTGTTATCACATCTATCATCCATCATTCATCACATATAACATCATCTACTACATCATATATACAAAAATGCTAAGTTTTACATCATGTATGTATACTAAGCTAATCATCACATATCGTATCATCAATGGGGCAAGAGGGGTTGTGCATGATCACAAATCTATCCCCCCGCACCAATATCATCTAATATCATCCCAAATGATATCATCTCAACCATCCTCAAGCACTATTTTCCACCTAGCACTTATCTCTTCACCTTGGGGCATTTTTAAATATTTCCAGGTGCTTCTTGTCTTCTATTTTTATCTAGCGCCATGATTATTTTTAAATAATTATTGTTGGCCCATTTGTCTTCTCGTAGGGGTGTTTTATTGCCACCTGATGCATGTTCTCTTTACCTTGGGGCATTTTCATGTGCTTTTAGGTGATCTTCCATTTCCTAAATTCTTCTAACCAATCAAAAATTAAAAATTATAAAAACCATTCAAAAGGCCAAAAACATCGTAACACTTCAAAAATGGACTAAAATTGGTAAAAGCTCATTTGCAGCTGAAATATGTGTCTCTCACATGGAACTCATCTCGTATCTTATTAATGTTTTCACATGTTTTGAAACAATGACTTGCGGATCATCTAAATCTCCAACCCATTTACAAAAGCTACACCGCTTTACTTACTTCGCATACTCTAGGGCACTCTCACTTGCCCCGGTATTGTTTTCATCGTGCACATTACTTTTCCATTGGACCCAAGTGTCCTCCATCCTTTCCCTTGCATATACCAATTTCTTGGGACATCATTTTCAACCCTTTTCATTTACTAGAACATTTGGGATTTCAACTCGATAACAAAATATTTGTGCAACCATCTTGAACATTGTTGGTTTGAGTGTGTGTGATTGTACTTATTTCCTTGTTAGGTGAGTTTGTTTACTTCTTATATTGCATTACATGTTTGTATGTTGCATGGATTTTTGTTTTAGAATGGATAGTTATTTGTATCTTGGCTTTTCATGTCATTTTACGCTTACGTCGTATGCTTACATTTTAATAAGGACCAATGATGAGGATTCTAAGAAAAATGATGATTACAAATTGTTTCTGTAAGCATTGGTTTGTGGATAGCTCAATATCCCTTTTTCTTGTTATTTTCTCATCTATCTCCCCTTTTTTCTTTCCTCCTTTCGATTGTCGATTGCGTTCCTTCATCACCCCATCGACACTCGAGGGGGTATCCCTTTAGCTAAATAATTTTTCTTCTACCCCTCAAAAATTTCATTGTTTATGCTTGTCTACTTTCTTTGAAGTGACGTCACTTACATCACCCCAAAGAGGGGAAAATGTAGACATATGTAGTTTGATCAAAGCACTATTATTCTTAATATTGCACTAACTATTCTCACTCCTCACAAATTGATGACATACCATCAGTTAGACCTATCTAACTCCCCTCTTATGACACTCTTTTGGTCGTATTCCTCTTGTAAATCAATTAAACAAGCTAATATAGCCTCTTATTGACTAAACCATCTTCTCATCCTCTTCTATACCACTTTTACTAACTTCCTAGACTATCAATCCATTTCATTAGATTGATTAGACCTCTCAAAACCCTCTTGAAACCCTAATTCCTCTCTAAACAAGATTAACTAGCCTAACCTAGTTTAACTAGTCCTAACCATGATTAACCTCTTCTAAACCTAGTCAAATCTTACTTTGACTCACTAATCAACTTGTTGACTCCCTTTTAGTCCCACATGCACCAAAATTCCTCCACTTTCCCAAATGGAAAACTATAAATAGCCCACAACCCCCTTTCATTTCTAAGAACTCTCCTTCTTCCTAACATAAACTATAGCATTTTGCTTAGGGTTTGGAACTTATTTCATTTCTTTATTAAGCTATTGATTTGTCATTACACCACACACACAAGCATTGAGTAAATGGGAAGAACCATTGGCCTTGAATCCATTAATGGTGAGCTCCCATTCTCATAATCACAAACTAATTGCTTAGAATCCTTACTAGGTTCATTTTTTAAAGCTTTCAAGAATAGAGGATTACTAAATATGTTAGGTTGCTTGTTTCTTTCAATTTTAATGCATGCAAAGTGATGAATCCTTGTTTATTTCTTATTTGATGGTCCACTGACTAGTTTGTTAAGAGCCTTTGGGGTTTCTTTAGAGATTCTTACCCCATGTCCATGGCTTTTGTAACTTTTCATTGAACACAGGACCGATGGAGAACAAAAGGCTCATAGGACACTAGGACATGAGTTCTCCAAAAACTCACAAAGTCCACAATACAAAGAAACACTTAGCAAATTTGGATGAAAACTTTGCATAGTTAGCAACGAGTGCAGAGAACATGGGGATGTAGAGAAATGAAGTTTGAGAAGCCACAAGGGCCACGAGTTCTTTGAAAATATGAAAATCCACAAGTATAAAGGATGAGTGTAAAGTTTGTGGAAGTAAGGAAACTACGGGAAATAGAAGGATGTGGGGAACCAAGACTCTTGTAACAATTCACCAACGAACACCAAATCCCGTAATAAAAGACTTAACAAAGTGTAGAAAAGGTAGATATGTAGAGAACTTGAGGCCCAAAAGAACTAGGGACATGAGTTCTCCAAAAACCTGAGATTGCCGCAATGTAAAGGAAAAGACCCAAACACTCAAAGTATTAAAAATGACTAACTAGTAGGACCATTACTCTTCCACAAGACTTCATAAAGGCAAAAAAAATTGGTCATAGTCATCACTTTACCAATTTTTTTGAAAAATACACATATTTTTTTGGGTAAGTGACAACAACTGGCTCTTTCTGGGGATTGGGCTGACTTGACGCATAGTGAAAACAAGATAGAGAAAAGGACCCCATAATCTCTAGTTACATGACAAGTGCTTTATCCATTGGGAAATATGAATAGAACAAGATCATATAAAAGACTAAAAGATACAAAACAACAACACAAACAAAAACAAAGACTATACAAGACATATTTATAAAGGATTGTTGTTATCTTCAAGACTGAAACAATTTCAAGTATTGACCACTATATGGTAATGGAAGTGAAGTTCCATCCATATAGCTCAAGTAATATGAATTTTCACTAGAAAAATGTCTGATTTTGAAAGGACCAAGCCAGAGAGAATCGAACTTACCATGACTTCCTCGAGGTTCTCATCTTTTGTCCCAGAGTAAGACAATGTCTCCAACCTGGAAATCTCTAGGTCTAGCTCTTTTATCAAATAGTTGTTTCACCTTTTGCTAGTGTACAACAATTCTATCACCACCTGCAACATTGTCTTCATCAAATTTCTATAGGTACATCACTTGTTTCTCCATGGCACTGGTGAACTCATCATCTTCAATAACTTTGACTAAATGTAATGAAAACAATTCCACTATTACTAGCAACTAAGTTTCTATTCCATATACCAATTGGAAAGGAGACATTCTAATAGCTCTCTTTGGTGTAATCCTATCTACCCAAAGAGCATCATAGAGTTTCTTATGCCAATTTCTTTGTGATTCATCAACAAGTTTTCTAATAATTATCACCATATTTTTATTAGTTGATTCAACTTGCCCGTTCCCTTATGGATAATAATTAAAAGAATGTGCAAGGGAGATTCCATACCCATAGCAAAAATCAATAAGCTCATGTGAAGAAAAATTTGGGGCATTATCTGTGACAATTTTGTTTGGAACCCCAAACCTAACCAAGATGTTTTCTTTGATGAAATCACATACTACTTTAGAAGTGGTTATTTTAACTGGAATGGCTTCCACCCACTTCGTGAAATAGTCAGTGGCTATCAAAACATGTGTGTGCCCTACACTTGAAGTAGGATTAAGGGTTCCTATGAAATCTAGCCCCCACTGCTAAAAGGGATCTTCAATCACCACTTTGGTTTGAGAGGCAATGTGGCCAACTTGGGTCTTCCCATGAAAGTTTGACAAGCTTCACACTTTGAGACCCACTTCGTTGCATCCTTGAAAAGTGTTGGCCAATAGTATCCTGCGCACTGAGAGAATTTTATGGGTTATTCTCAAGATGAAAAATGACCTCTATAGACCTGATCATGGAAAGCCTTCAACAATATTTACTGATGCTCCCCATCTACACATCAATCCCTCTCTTGAACAATGAATTATCCCAGAGTACATACTATGCAAATAACAACTTAATAGCTCTTTTTTTTCTTAGCACTTAGATGTGTTAGACATTCTCCATAAGTAAGAAAATGAGCGATGTTTGCATACCATTCATCTGTTGAACTGAGGAAAAGAACATTTGGGACACTAATAGCTTCTTCTTCAGATGATTCATACCTAGAACCATTGGCAAGTAATTCACAAAGGCCTTTACCTCGAACAAGCTTGGTTGGTTTAATATCAAGGTCATACTCCTAGAATTTTGCTACCCAATTTCCTCATTTCGACCCAAATTCTTGTTACATGAGGATTGATTTTACTGTTGTATCGCACAAACACAATAGAATGGGAATTTAGGATGTAGAAGTGGAACTGCTTTACTGCTTTTACCACAACAAAAGCATGTTTCTCCATTTGAGTATATTTCATTTCATGAGCCTTCAAGACATAGCTCATGAAAGCTATAAGCGATTCACATCCTCCGAATTCTTTTGCACCAAGATAGCTGCCAAGGTGTGCTTGAGGCATAGCAATAGATTATGAAATCTTTATCAAAATCAGGACAAAAATAATGGGAGTATTGGCAATAAATTTCTTGATGTTTTCAAAAGCACCCTTTCCCTTAGTAGTCCAACAAAATATTGCTTCTCTTTCATCATTTGGGCTATGCTCCTAGTTAATTCTACAAAATCAGGGATAAATCTTCTTAGAAAATTAATTTTCCCAAAGAAAGAATGCACACCTTTCTTTCTTGTCGGAAGAGGAATCTTTTGGATAGCCTAAACCCATTCTAGATCAATTTTGATTCCATCCTTAGAAACAATGTGCCCGAGCAATTTACCCTCTGTGACACTAAAGATGGATTTCTTTGGATTCAAATAAATTCCATGGTCTCTGCACTTTTGAAGCACAACTCCTAGGTGCTGAAAATGATCTTCCCTCTTCTTAGAGAAAACAATCAAATCATCGAGATAGATCACTATGCATTTTCCTTTCAAATCACCAAAGGCTAAATCCATTGCCCTCTGAAATTTACACCTACATTGATGAGACCAAATGAAATTCTTCTATAGGAAAAAGTGCCCCATGGAGTTGTGAAGGAAGTTTTGTGTTGGTCCTGGACATCCACCTCAATTTGGTTGTAGCCTAAAAAAATCCATCAAGCATGGATAACATTTTGAACCAGTGACAACTTGCAAGATTTGGTCCATCATAGGGAGAGGATAATTATCCTTAAGAGAGGCTGGTTTAAATTCTTGAAGTCTACACAGATTTTAATTTTACCACTCTTCTTTCTTACTAGCACAATGTTAGTTACCCAAGTGTAGACACCAAAATTAGGTCGTACCACCCTTATAGCCCCGTTAATTAAATAAACCATACCTTACATATCCATATCCCATAGTGCACATGATTAATTGAATTAATTACTTTAATTAATTTCCATACTTGACCACCTCACCTAGATACCTCATCCCACCCCCTCACCTAGACACCTCATCACAAACCTATTCTTAGCATGCTTCCCTTTTCTTTGGGACTCAATATCCACTCACCATAACTAACTAAGACTTAGTCCTACCTACCTTAATTAACTAAGACTTAGTTCAACCCTAAAATCATATGCCTATTCTTCCTCTAACCACATTCCTAGTTATCTAAGTGAAAAATATCATTTTGATCTGTGAGAATAGACTGAGTTGGCCAAGAGATTGTTAAGATCTGTCATTTTTAGTAAACCTAGGATATCCCACCTTAACCGACGCTTGATCAACCCTAAATGGACGCCTGGTCATCCTAAAACATCGTCGGTTATCATATATTCACTTTGATAACCTTGTGGGAGTGGTTGGCCACAATCTCGAGCTTTGGAACAAAGGAGATCTATATATAAGCAAGAACCAGAGCCCTTTCACACATCCAGACAACCATAGATAGTACCAAGACATATCCGAAGGTATTTGCATTCACGGTAGCATTTCGGGAATCATGACCGCGATACTAAGCACCATTCCATAGATCAACCATCAAATCTGTAAACACCAGTAAGTGTATCTCTAACCTATATCATTTCATACTTATTCAAATTACAAAGTTTCTTCATCTCTATTTACTAGTATCTATTTGCATTTTCATCCCACCCTTGTTACCTTCCTATGAATCCAACCATTCCATCACCCACAATCATTTAATCACCTATACTTGATTCCTGAATACCTCTAAGTACCCCCAACACCATTGCAAACCTAGCCATTTTCCTCACACTCACTGCCTTACCTCAAAAAGTTCTCAAAACCCAATTTATTGAATTTCCACTATCTCGCCTTGGTCATGTCATTGATTCCCTCCTAATCATCGTCGGTCACACTCTCACCAACGTCGAGTCTTTGTATTTGGTAATCCTGCCAATAACGAAACTTAAAAACCTACATCCAAGAAACCCAAACTACCTAGAATCGACCACGACTGCTTCCAGCACCTTGACTACCTACCCTAATTCTAGATCTGATCATAACCTAGCTTGTTATATTAGATTTTCTTATTGTATTTGGATGAGATACCTAAATCATATCAATTATAGTAGGATTTTATTTATTTACATTATCTCTTGCATTAAGTTGTATTAAACAGTAGGTTTAGTCTTGTTGTGTATTTCAAGCGATTCCTCTAGCCAAAAGGAAGCTCTCGCAGTTAGCATTGGATCAAGAAGTCAAAATGCGTGCATGACCTTTAAACCGACCATCACAACAGGTATTCCTCCTTGGCCCATCACCTTATCTGTTTTGTCAAATCCATAAAGAAAATGGTGAAACATTTTGGCACGCCTAGTGGGACCCATCAGGGGTTATTTTGCATTTTATTCATTCCTAGGTGAAAGTTGTGTGTTTTCTTTCCCTTTTGAAAAGCTTCCACATTAATTTTCTTCTCTAAAATCTTCCCCTTCTTTCTATTGTCTAAAAGCAATCGTATTTTTGGTGCTTTAAAAATAATACGTCTTTCTTTCATTAACATTACATTAGTGAAAGAGCATCCCTCTTCCTGTTCATCACTTGCTACATCGAATATCATATTTCGATTTGGGTTTAAAACACTTGCATGGCATTTTGATTTGTTGCATTATATCTCACATTAAAATTAAGGGCAACCTATACGCTAGAAGTCATGCCCAGTTGATGGTTGACACAACTGAATCGTAGAAAGCACATTCTCTCTTCTCTCTCTTTGCCAAACTGCACAAATTGAAATACACACATCTTCTTAAACAACATCTCACCTGGAAGAAGGTGTCAATGATCACACGATCAGAGGATTGACAGTGGGCACCCAAATGGTTATCTTTGTCCAGTCACCCATCAGAGAAAGGCCCCCCATAAAAACATAACCTGAAACCTCACCTTTAGAATTTCCTTCTTTATAGGAAGCCTTCCCAACCAAAAACTTTGTTCTAAATTCACGAGTCAGTCTTTAAATAGCATAAGATAAACACACTAAATTCACTTGTAGGATTATGTGTTTTCTTCACTTTTTCTTGACTTGCATTTTGAGGTGTGAGGTCGTATTCTCCATTTTCTTTCCTTTCACACTCCATAATCATAGTTGGTGTATTTCAACTATTTCTGAGTGTGTCAGGACTCATTTTTTTACCATATTCGACTTTTGGGTTGGTGTCTCATTCAACTTTAATTCACAAAAAGAAAATTTTCTTCATTCTACAGATTTCATAGTAACTAGACATCGGTTTACATCGACCGTCATCGGTTTATCTGACCGGTGTCGGTTCCTTGTGCTTTTGGTCAGTTTACCCAAAGAGCACTCATCTCATCTTCTTCTCTATTTAAAATCTCTGGACATCACCATATCCTCTGCATTATGATATTATTGACTAAATATAGCTTCCACAGTTGACTTTCCTCAGTTTCTGTCTCACTTGCTTGAACTATTTCTTTCCCATGCAAGCAACGACATCGAGTTCTTTGTGGCCACCATCACGTAACCCGATGAATCAAATCGGTTGTCCTAATCAAGCGTCGATTCTTCTATTTTTATTTTAATTAAAGCACTGCCAAGTTCACCTCTCATAATCAATTCTTTTCCATCCCTATTGTTTTCTGTGTCATTTATAGAATACAGTCTTACTAGGTCAACACTTATTCACATGGTGTTGACTCGTAGCCAAACTAACGCCCTCGTATTTCATGCTAGCCATCAACCACTCCCACCTATTCCATCATCTTCATCCATCCTATCACCTATGGATCTAACTCAACTTATGCCCATTCTTTACGGTGACGAGGAGTTCGCAAGACTTCTTGATCAGAACCCCGCGGCCCTACAATACTATCTCGCCCACTCATCCACTGGGACTCCTAAAGATAGTTAATATATGGCATGCCTATATCTATCCCTCTTACTCTCACCCCCACCTCTGCATCAGCTAGCACCAACTTGGTGCTACCATCATCCACTTTACCACCTGTGGTGTCTCAGCTAGGTCCCACAACTGCTATAATTGCAGCGTTTATGTCATCTATCGCACCTAAGGTGCCGGTGGTTCCTCCGATGACCACCTTAAGTATACCTCACATATACCTATTAAATTGCAACCACCTCTGGTGTCGGCAACTTACACCCCTTTCCAGAACCTCATCCTTTTTATCCTGCAGTCCTTACCCCCAATCACCACTAGAGTTGTTACGACTACCCCACCCACTTACACATACTACCAACAACACCCGACCTTGTCTATTGATTATTCTGGCTATGTGTTGCCTACATCTATTCCTCCTACACAGTTCTCATACTCAACACCACCATACACTAGCATACCACCCACCTCATACATTCAACATCAACCCCCTTTTTCTGCAAGGGTACCCACTCATCACAACCTACCAACAACCTCATTAAGATAATAATGGAAAAGATGTAGACCCTAGCAGAATTTGTTTCTGGCTCCCGTAATTCTTTAACTTATGATGAAATCAGAACGAACCTATCCATCCATCTATTCCCATTTTCCCGTATCTTGTGCATTGGGAAATGCCTAAATTCATTCCTTTTAACAAGAAAGAGACTCGCAACAACACTTGTGGTCATTCAAGCATGTATTCTACCTAATTTCCCATGATGATGCTTTGCTCTTATGAACATTTCCCATGTCCCTAACATGGCCCACCTTAGATTGGTACAAAAATTTACCTAGACATTCCATCTACTCCTTGAATCAAGTGGCTCAGGCATTCCTGACCACTTCTCGATTAATGTAATCAATAAATTCACCATGACCGATCTCTATTCAACTCTGACAAGATGAAGATGAATCTATCACATATTTCATTGCTCATTGTGAGACACTCTGTACGCCGGAAAAGTGACAAGCGAGCGTGGGAATCTACAGATAACTCTTCCACGTACCCGACCTCCCGAGGTCGTGCCGAGACAACCGGTGGGATGGAATATGCGTGGGATATGACAAACTAGTTAGGCAATCTAATGTCTTTGATACGTGCTAATGGAATTTGTGAATCTAAGGCAAAGAAGGCCCTTCTAACTTAGGTTGGTGTAATAGATCGATCGCGCCATGATGACTCTCGAAGGCTCCAATCAATATCGAGCTCTGCGTGATTCAATCTATAGGTTGTGGAATACGTGGGAAATGACACAGGGATAGTTTCGTGTATGTCTCCGGATAAAGTCATATGGTGGATGGTGGAAACAATTGACTCTAAGGATGATTCTCGGCCTAGTCCAGAATTCTCTAGCTTCGTTAGTTTGTTATATCTAGTAAGGACAATTGTTCGATGATGATGGGTGGAAGTGGAGTGGATTGGAATACTAGTGTGCGTAGGCCGGTGTTTATATCTCGAGTGACTTATGGATTCGTTGGTGTGGGACTTGTGGGTCACAAACCGTAGACACTTGGTTGTTGCGGTCTGTTATGGTCATATACGAAATCAAGTCCTAATTCCTAGTATCCAGTAATCATATGCTTTCTCGCTTCTATGTTTAGGACCAACAATCGCAAGATGATTTCTCGTAAATATCTCACAGGCGTTCGTGCAACCTGGATCCTTAGACTAGTATCTATATCTGTGAGAGTGTCTCCTGCACCTGGCTGTGGGACCAAAGGATCACAACCAAAGGTTTGTTCTCTTTCGAACCCTTCTACAGTCATGTGAATGTTTGTCTAGGGTAATCTGTAATTCGGTTGATTTGACCAAAATGTGTATGCTTGGTCGTCTTCTATATTTAACCCTCTCAACTGAGAATTGATCAGTTGTAAATCTGTTGTTTAGAAGACTTGTATTCGAGATTTTGGTCTATGTCAACTATTGTTGTGACAAGGTTTGGTTGAGGCACGATTGGCTCAAATATGTATTCCCTAGGCTCCCGAGGTCCCGTGATTGTCATACAAAATAAAATGTAAATCTAACTGTAATAAAGCAAATTCTAACTACGTGGAATAAAACTAAAACATATATAACTTCTATTTTTGCATTTAACTTTATGAGAAGAAAATCAGCTATTTAAATGTATCTAGAAATAACAACTAAATAACAATTTAAAACAAACAAAATAACGAGTGTAGTTATTTATGCGTGCAATTTGTAGATTTATTCTAAATAATGCAATAACTTGCTTGATCTATTTAAGCGAGATTCTCGATCCTACCTCAGAAGTGAAGAGTGAATCATAGTTTCTCATAAACTATCAATCCCCACAGCTTTCCTGGCAATATCGAGAATAAAATCTACTAAAATGAAGCAATTTTAACTACTTTATTTGATATGATTCTAACTAAAACTTTGCAAGCTAGAACCTGGATTCCACAGAACAGTGGCGAATCCGATGGTGTATGTGATCTTGTCCCCTCGGTGTGATCTCCTCATTCTTTCGTGTTCACGTGGATCCAAAAATCGTGTAATCCTAGCATCGACAAACATAGATATTGGGACAAGGACAAATTTCTCGAATGCAGATCAAAATGTGAGTAGGAGAGGGATAGCGCAAGAGTACAAAGCTTGGCTTATGTAATTCCTAGCGGGATTTTACTATGAGTCATGCAACATAAAGCGACTGTAACACAAACTATCCTGTTTGAAGAGCAAAACCTGCAACTTTAATGGCTTCCTAAGCTATTCTACTCCAATGAATTGGATAAAACAATAACATCATTTTCACAAGTTTGGATATGTGGCTTAACAACACTTGAATAAAGCTAACTAGACATATAATGAACTAAACCAAGCACTTTGTAAGCAAAATGAAAGCTAAATCTAATGCAAAGAGAAATTCGAGAGACAAACTTTAGGGCCGGATTGGGTGAAATAACAACGATACTACACCGCACAAGATGGGTATGTGGCTTACCAATGATGATGACAATGCTAACTAAGCATGCAAGGAATTAAAACTATGGCTTCTAAACAGAATAAAAGACTGAACTATGAAAATCAGAGCATCAAAGTGAATGAGGGGCAGACCATTTGCTTGTGCACAAACCATTTATTTATAGCTTTCATTCACCCAAAGATCAAAACCAAACTGAACTCTAAAAACCATAAACAATGGCCAAACACTATTCTGGGGGACCAAAAACATAAATGCAATCCCAAGTCGGTAAAGAAAAGATGGTGAAACGTTGATATTTTACGTGAGTCGTGTCAAAGCGCTTTCTGAAAAATGCGTGCAGGACCGCCGCTGAAGCGGGGCGGCGGTTCATAGGACCGCCGCCAGTGCGGGACGGCGGTTTCCAGAATCAAGGGCAAAAGGCCAAGAAAAGAGGAAAAAGGGGAAACAAAGGACGCGGGGGCTAAGTGGGGCATGCGGGATGTTAACACATACTCCGAGGGATTTTCCGGATCCCGAACACCTTGCGAGGAGACCTGTATCATCATTGGGGCACTTGTTACACTGTTCGTACAATACCTTACAATTTTGGGTACGTACGGGACCCTTATCAACCAATTAACGTTCCAACTACCTCAAACTGAGCTTATTGAGTTGTTCACTAGAGCTTGTGCCAGACACATCTCACCAACTCTGCAGGTCCAAACCTTCCAAACCTTCGATGAAGTGTTCACCATGGCACAAAGTCGGAAATTTGTGCCATTGAAGAAAAGAAAATCCAATTATGAAACAAGAACACCCCATTCAAATCAAACGATTCTTCTTCATCTTCAAAACCTCAAAATAACTATTCAAAGGCCAAAGGATCTTCCAATGTGGTAGTCCTCAAGGCGGGTCCATCTCATCCTTCTAATCAAGCCCAACCTTCTTCCAATCTTTCCCCTGTCCAGGCCTTTCAGCTCCGGTGGGAGCAACAAAAGTACACTTCAATTGGAGAGCCCTATTCTTCAATCTTGGAAAAGCTTCTTAAAGTTGGAGCCATTACACTTCCTCCCATAAAACCTCATACAGTTTCGATCTTGCTTGTCCTATGCCTGCATGGTATAAAGAACACGACTATTGTAATTACCATCGCGTTAAAGGCCATAGTGATGGTAACTGCATAACTTTTAAGAACATTGTCCAAGAGATGATAGATAATGGAGACCTCATCATGGACAACCCGAACGCGCTAGAAAATCAAAATTTACACATCTTTAAGAAGTTGATCCCTAACCATAAACCGTCGTCTAATCAAAATAGTGAACCTTCATCCAAAGACAATAATGTACATGAATTCCACGTGATTTTGATATCGTATCGATCGTTCCTCAAAACCCACCTATTTTGTCTATTGAATAAATTCTAGCACAACCCCTCTACCCATAAAGGAGCATACCCTTCTACTCCTCCTTCACCTATAGAGGAGTCTCCCCATCTCCCCTTACTCTCACACGGAGGAACCCACCCTTTCTACCGATGTCATTTCACCTTCTACCTCATACCCTACCAAATAGTCAACACTTTTAATTCTCCCATCCACGGGAGAATCATCATTTCCTTCTCCTCCACCAAGGACGAAGTCTACATCAAACCCACCTATTATCCCTCCTACCCATGGGAGACTCATCGACATAGCACTACTACTATTGGGGGAAGTTCCCCCTCAACATCCGAGAACCCCTTTAAGATGATCTTGGCTCTTTTACCTATAGGGTCCGAGGCTAGCTAGTTCCCTGTCTCGTAGACATATTTTACAGGGATCACCACCAAACCAATTCCATCCTCTTCTTTGGTAGTCTCATTTTTAGGGTTGGTTGATCGTTTGGATTACGATGATAATTCCATGCTCTAAGGACGTCTTCGGCTCCCCTTTTCGACCCAAATGCAAATGTTTCCTAAAGATACTTCCACGATCTACCCAAAGGTATTTTTAACAACCAGATCACCATGGACCATGCCTATTGAAACGACGTCTTCTTCATCATCCCTACCTACATCCAAACCTTTACCCATGACCAAAACCATTTCAAAACCTGAAATCCTACCCACACCTATGTCTTCATCTAGTATCTAGACCCATCACTACCTTGGGTGTCATGCCGACATCAAGCCTTACTCACCCACCTGTCAAATTAGACTTAGCAGCATCATCTCAAACCTACACCAACATTATCCCTCTGCCTAAAAAGAAAACCCAACCTTCTAGGTTGCATACACTGGTCTCGCCTACCACACCTTTATCACCTTCCCCCTTTCCATCCATCCTAGGGCCTCATCCATCAACCCTGATCAAATAGTCTCCTACCCAAGGCTATTCAAAATCTAAACAACCTACTACTACATCACGAGCCTTTGTTACACCTCATTCACCAAAAAACCAAACACCCTCACCCTCACCCATGCACTTCTTGCCACCTATACCTCCACTAGTTACTATAACCCCAACCTTTCCTATATGACTTCAACCCATATCGTCTGCCCAACCTCTACCAACCACCTCCACCGCAACTTGGTTTCCCCATGGGTAACCCATCCTCTTCCACCATTTTCTTTCCCTTTTACATCTCGTACTCCCATGTCACCTTTACCCAAGAAGGTGCAACCCAAAGATAAGAATCCACTACCCTCCAATAAGGTAGTCAAACCAACAAAACCTTCCATCGCCAGCTCTTCTACCCCACCTTTACCCAAGAAGATGCCAGCAAAACATAAGACCATACCACTTACCAAATAAATGGACCAACCCATTCCCCCTCCTATAAATCCTCTTCCCTCACAATCATCCACACCTTTACCCAAACCCACACTCACTTCCCATTTTGATCCGTTAGCGGGTCCTACACCAACATTTTAACTAATCTCTTAGAGACTTTTGTCATCACATTACCACTGCTTCGACCTTACAATCCTCTCAAACCCAAACCAAAAGGGTTTGATGAAACCAATATTTGTGCATATCATCATGTACCAGGACATGATGTAGAAAATTGTAAGGCTCTAAAGACCGTCCGTCTCCAACTTTGTCCTAAACAAAATTTTGACAATGATGACCTTCTCGATGAGGACCATGTTCCACCTTCACTGTCACCACACATCATCATCCTTTACCCATTCAATGATCAATATCTCCACCCCCACAACCATTTTATCCACCTCCAAAATTTGAGATCAACATGGTTTATATTAGAGAGTTGGCCAAATCACCACCTAAATGTCGGTGTGCACAACTCACTTCACAAGGATTTTCCCCACCATTAGGTTTTTTCCCATCATGTCATTACACTACTCATCCTACACCTTCTCCATTTACCACCTCCCCTTAGATTAACATGGTTCAAGTTATCACCCGCGCCCAAAAAGAAAAAGGAAAAGAAAAAACAACTAGCCCATCAACCAACCCCGTGCCCAATATACCATCTACACCCGCACCCAAATCACCATTCGAGGACCTACATACCCTATCTCTAACAGGGTCACCCATCGCACAATGATAAAACAATTACATCAGTCCCCTCTAAAGATGTCTTTGTATGATCTCGATCCAAAATTTTGAATCTCATAGACAAGCCCTTATAGAGGTTTTGCAATCCATTGAAGTTTTACCCAATGACCCCACACCAATGGCCTCAATTATTAACCCTCACCACGTGGCCTTGCTTACCACATCATCTCCTTCTTCTACCCCAATACCCACTCCTTAAGTCACTACCCTCAGCTTCTCTAATGAGGAGATTGTACCTCTCCATTCAAATGACCCTAATCCTACCCTATTCATTTTTGTCTATATCGATAACATACGCGTATGATGTGTCATGATCGATGGTGGTGCTAGCATTAACATCATCTCCTCCCACGCATATAATCAAATGTGTATCCCTTCTAATTGTATGCATAATAACCCCGTTATGTTGCGCTCCTTCAACAATGCCATTACCTCTACCCTTGGCACCATTATCCTTCATGTTCACGTAGGCCCTCGCACTATCCCAGAACTATTCTACATCTTAGAGGGGAGTTTCAAAGTATAACCTATTACTCGACAAAACTAGGATTCACATCATGGGTTGTGTCTCTTCAAATTTACACTACTGAGTAAAATTTGAACATAAAGGACATAACTATACCATCCCCACCAACCCATCGCCATTAGAAACTTGTAACAGGTTATACTGACCCAACGATGTACTTGTACCAGTCAAGGCATCTATCACTACCCCCACTTCTCCTTCACCCACGAGCCCATCCACCAATGCTTCTGCCACCTCTCCCACATCCAACTCTTCTATTTATACTTTGTTGTCACAACCTCTGCAGTTGAACCCTCTACTCCCAACCAACTACTACCCCTTCTTCCCAATCACCTAGTGAGTCATTTATCCTCGCCACCCACATATTGACTACTGATCCCTTAGAAGGTGTTTTTCAACGTCTCACTCTGGGGGAGTACTGCCTATACAATATCAACATATTTCTCACTCCATAAGAGTATGGAAACTTGCACTGAAGACCCTCATTATGACTACCGCATAGGAGAGGTTTTCCTTATCGTCCTCCCCACCTTCACACTAACTTAACATATGGGGGACTTGACACTACCACCTATTCACCCGAACCTCCATCCCAAACATGACCATTTTCATCTAACCTCCAATCTCTTACTAATCGCCGCTTCACCCACACTTTCCTTCATCGTTGTGCATGGAAAGGCTTTGGCTTCAATTTTTATGAACAAGGCCGCCATACCGTCATTTCTTGTACCACCCATAAGCACAACAACCGTAGTGGCATTGGATTTGCCACACCACCTTCCAAGAAGGCCCGCGTCGACCTCATTGAGGAAGACAAACCTTCTTCACCCCATTCACCAACATTACCACCTTCACCCACGAGAGTCATAGATCCTGAATCTATCCCTCCTAACTTTTTTTTTTTTTTTTTTAATAAACATGATTTCCCTGGGACCTCTGATTTATCAACGCGATGGTAAGGCTCCCTCTTCTCTTCCCTTCCTGTATCCTAACATGATCAATGATGATACACCTTCTATTAACATCGTTCAATGTCAGGATGATGAGTCTATCCTCACCTACCTTGGTGTAGAAGATTCTTATATTCATCGGTCATTACCTTCTAAGACGCAAACCATGTTGAATCTAATCGACTATCGAAATCAACATTAACACTCAAGACGACCCGCGCATTCTAAAGATAGGCCAATCTTTAGATACGATCAACAGAAGATTTCACCACTTTCCTCCGGGACCATGGCAACACTTTTGCCTGGTCCTATGCCGATATGTCCTAGGTATTGACCCAAACATCATGGTCCACAATATCATAACCATTCCTGATGTCAAACCCATAAAATAAAAGCTATGGAAAATGCATCCTCACATTGCTCTTTTGTTCAAAGAATAACTTCAGCACCTTCTCTCAGTTTCCTTCATCCTACCCATTGATTATCCCCGGTGGATTTCTAACATCATTCCTGTCACAAAAGTGACAGGGGGACTTCGCATTTGCATGGACTTCCACGACCTCAACTTAGCTTGTCCCAAAGATGACTTTCCTATACCAGGAATTGACCAACTGGTTGATATCACTACAGGCCATGAGATGCTATCACTCACGGACGGTTTCTCAAGTTATAATCAAATATTACTCGCTCCAGAAGATCAACACAAAACTACCTTCATCACTCCTTGGGGGACCTTCTGCTATCGAGTCATGCCTTTAAGCCTTAAAAAAGCTGGTGCTACATATCAACGAATTATGACTTTTAGCTTTCGTGAGATAATGCATCGCATATCGGAAGATTACGTGGATGACCTTCTTGCCAAATCTAAACATCGGGCCGAACACCGACAACAGTCCTTAAGGTCATTTTTGATCACTTAATCAAGTATTGTGCTCGTCTTCAACCTAAGAAGTGTGTCTTTGTAGTACTTTTAGGAAAACTCCTTAGTTTCATCATTTCTTTGCGTGGCATAGAAGTCGATCCTGCTAAAGTAAAGGCTATTCTCAAAATGCCTCCACCTACTAATCTTTGTCAACTTCAAAGTTTGCAAGGTAAGTTGCAATCTATTCATCAATTTATTTCACAACTTTCCAACCGCTGTCAACCATTTCATCATCTCCTCAAAAGGATGTCTCATTCAAATGGGATGATGAATGATATAAATCCTTTGATGCCTTAAAACAATACCTTCTCCAACCACCTGCTCATCCCCCTAAAGATGACCAACCCTTATACCTATACATTTCTGCTACTGACCATTCCTTAGGTGTCATGTTTGCTCATCATGATGAGAAGCATAAGGAGCAAGCGTTTTATTACATAAGTCATACACTTCTAGACTACGAAACTAGGTACACCCATGCTGAAAAACTTTACTTAGCCTTAGTATTTGTCACCACTAAGCTGCGTCATTACCTACTCAACCACAAAACCTTTGTCATCACTAACACTAACCCTCTACATTATATGTATGTCAAACCCTACCAACATCAACGTGATGCATGTTGGCTCATGCTTCTCTGCATACCTTGACCTTGAATTAATCCATAAAAAATTATGTCAAAGGCCAAGTATCGTTGACAAACTAGTAGACGCACCTCTTTCAGAAAATCAATTCTCTAACTTCGATTTCCCTAAAAATCCATTGCTACCCTCTCTTTGGATGATACCACTTACCAGATGACCTTATTCTTTGATGGTTCCAAATGTCAATGTGGGGGTGGTGTAGGTGTTATCCTCATTCCTCTTGATGGTGAACCTATGTCATTATCTTTCAAACTAGATTTTGAGTGTACTAACAACATCGTTGAATATGAAGCACTCGTATTAGGCATTTAAACCGCCATCTCCCTAGATGTTAAATCAATTAATATCTTTGGTGATTCCCAATTGGTTGTAAACCAAGTCAATGGTATATACCATTGTCGTAACGAAATATTGCAAAAGTACAAATGTCATGTTCACACATTTTTTTTGACCATTATGAAATTCAAACCACCCCACGTTCTACCAATAAATTTGTGGATACCATGGCCTGTCTGGCTTCTTAGATACCCACTTTGCATGCCGACTCCAAAATCTTTGTCACAATACAAAGGTTACAATCACCCTCTTATTTATCTCATGTGGTCAGCTTCGTCAAAATTGTTGCACCTGACCCACGTGACCTTTGGTATAAATAGTTTGCAAACTACCTTTCCCTTTCCATTCTACCTCCTGATCTCACTCATAATGGACAATGTGCCTTTCTTAAAAGTGTCTCTCGCTATGTCATCATGGGTGGTCTCCTTTATAAGTGCGGCTTTAACGGTATTCTCTTACAATGCCTTACAAGTTCTAAAATTCCTTACACTATCAAGGAAGTTCACGACAAAATTTGTGGAGGTCATTTTAGTGGCTTAGCTATCACTAAACACATTCTTTTCCTTGGCTATTATTGGCCAACCCTAAACTGTGATTGTTGTGACTATGTCAAATGTTGTGTGAAATGCTAACAACATGCCAATCTTCATCACACACCTAGTCATTCCTTACAGGTCGCACGAGACCTTTGGCCTTTCTCTCAATGGGGTTTGGATCTTGTTGGAGAGATCAATCCTCATTCTTCATAATGTCATCAATGGATTATAACCGCTATTGAATACTACACTAAATGGGTAGAAGCCATTCCCCTCATTTCTACAAAAGTTGAGAAAATATGTGAATTTATCAACCATCACATCATTTTTCGCTTTGGTGTTCCTCATCGCCTCATCACTAATAATGGAAAGCAATTCAAAAACAAAACCCTACAAAAGTTTTGCGATGCTTTTGGCATTCAACTTAGTTTCTCATCACCTTATTACCCATAAATAAATGGCCAAGCAGAATCAACCAATAAAACCTTGAACAAAAATTCTTAGGAAAGTAGTTGACGATACTGGGAAGGATTGGCATATGCACATTCCTTTAACCTTGTGGGCTTACCGTACTAGTATTCACACTTAAATTGTTGCCACACCTTTCTCTCTGGTCTATATTTATGAGGTTGTCTTGCCTCTCGAAGTCAAGATTCCATCTCTCTGCATCTCACTACAACACATGCTCAACGATAATGACTTTCGCCAAGACCGTTTAGCACAACTTGAGTTATTAGATGAACGTCGTCTCAATGCTCTTGACCATCTCCAAATATACCAAAATGTATTAAATGTGCCTATGATAAAGGTGTCTCACGAATGAACCTTCCAGGTCGAGGACCTCGTCCTGAAGGAAAATCAACATGTGACCAAAGAAGAGAAAAGTAAACGGGCAAATTTTCTCCTAATTGGCTGGGACCCTATATCATTACTCATACCAATGGATCAAGTGCTTATCATTTGTCTTCACTCGAAGGTAAACCCGAACCTAAGCCCCTTAATGCCTTGCATCTTAGACCATTTTATTGTTGAAATCAAGTCCTATATCACCTTATATCTATTGGTTGTTTGTCCTTTGAGCACCATTCACCTTCCATGTTACCTGTTTTGAGGATCAACGACTAAACAATAATCATGTGATTACCCATCACCTTTTAGCCTTGTCTTTAATATGAGTATTGCGGCTCTACTCATAACATGATTCTCATGGATACTTTTTCATCTTTTTCAAAGATGGAATCTCATGGTCGTTCGTCACTTGAAACCATCTCTTTCATAGTTAACCTTTGTGTACTATGGTTTTATCTTCTAAATAAGAACCTAATCTTCCTCTATAGTCTTATCCATGACTTAAACGTCCAAAAACAAAATGAGATTCAACTCCTTGGTCAAACTTCCAGCAAAAAAATGAATCCCTCAAAAGGACATCTCTTATCTCGCCGCTATAAATAGACTGCTCCCTCGAAGGACAACTATATAAATTCATTACAAAAATACAATAAAATGTTCAGAAGCTTCCCGCATCGATCAACTTCACGAAGACCTCAAGGAGATAATATACTCATCCCATATAGACTTCCTGCATTGATCAATCTATCAAAAACAAAAACAAAAGAAGAAAATGATATTTTTTTGTCATGGACTTGCCTATTTTTGATCATGGGTTTCTTTCCAGGTAAACATACCATCGTACACTAAGTTACGCTAAACCACCCACTTTCACCTCATTGCCTTTTCACCCTAATTTTCTATCTGCTCAAGGGACTCACCATAACTATGACATTTCATGATCATGTGACTTTCTTCACCCATAGAATAGTCCATTATGTAACACCTTTTAGGGTCTCACATTCATAAGCCAATATTTGGTATGATAGACTCATTAAGGTTCTTATCAATTAGGTGGCTCTTTTACCACCTCTTACCATTCACCTTCCTCATTATTGATTGATTATCCTATACAAGACTAGACCATCGACACTTGCATTTAAAAAAAATCACTATCACTTAAGACTCAACCATGCCTATGACCTAGACTCAATCATGCCTAAAATCTACCGACCCATTCCTCTACCTCATCACATTCTTCCATAACTTATGGGAGAACTACATCAGCTTGAGGCCCATTTTCATTGGGGCTATGTAGGCAACACTCTGAGGGCATGGAGCCCTTGGTGGTTATCTCGGCCACCCTTTACCCTAACCAATTTCTCCTTCATTTTCCTATTCACATTATACCTTAGTTAGTTTCCATTTTATATCAACAATTGGAAATTAAACCAAATAAACACCAATTAACAAATATAACTACCTACCATTTTTACCACATCATCAAATCATTCATTTATCATTTTTATATTTCCACCATAGCAAATATTTGGAAATTTAAACCATAACATGCACATACATCACCATTTGTCTCCCATGTTACCAATAACTTGGAACTTAATCAAAACCATAAACCATGACTCAACCATGCCTATGACCTGACTCCATCATGCCTATAACCTAGACTCAACCATACTTACACGGACCTCACTCAAACCATGCCTATGACTCTGACTCCATCATGCCTATGACCTTGACTCAATCATGCCTAATCCACCTAGTTTCCATCACATAAACAATAACACTAGAAATTACACACATAAATACAACCTCATACCATCATCATCATATATATATATATATATATCACTCATCCAAGTCTATGTGTCCATATATATCTATACATAGATGCCAAATCAATACAAATGTCTCTCATATATAGTCTCAATATCTTCGGCATGCAAGTCGGTAGCATAATCCAAAAACGAAAAACTCTCATGTACATCCTCATAATCTTGGCACACAGGCCGGTATATATCAAACATATACAAAAACCTATACCTTGAACATATATGGTGACTAATCGTCACCCCACCTGATGTTCATGCCAGTCTCATCTGTCTCCTCCTCCTCCACTCCAGTGTGGCACCCTATTGGCATCTCTCTGCCTCGTCTGGGTCTCGGTATAGCCTCTTCCTAACCCATGGCTAGGCTTCGGCCTCCATGAGCTCATCGCCATGCCCCGACGCCGTCTCTCGGGATCTCCAACCCCTTATGCTCTCTGAGTTGTGAGTGTGAGAGCTAGTCCTCTCACTCACCGCTCGATGTGCTTTATACTCTGCATACGAGGGGACATCTATCCCGTGGTAGTTAGATGGTCCTAATAATATCGTGCCTCATTCAGGGCATCCTGACCTCCGGTCATTGTACTGCACTGCCTGTGGTGGTGCCATCGGTCTCGGACCACATGTACTGTGTCGTGGGACCTTGTCCCATTCTTGCTGCTTATACCATGGGACCCTATCCCATCTTTACTTGTACCATGAGACACTGTCCCTCGAGCTCATGCTAGTGTATGTGCTGCGACATGGGCTTGTAGGGCCATAATGAGCTCAATGGTGGCAAGGCTAACCGGCCTGACAACCTGTTACATGTGCCTGTAGGGTGGTTACCTACTCCCCGTCTCCATCCCCACCCTGTGTGGGTGCCTATCCCTGGGCAATCTAGGCCTGTAAAGCCACCACTTGTGCATGTAATGTGGCCACCTATGCCTTGGACCCTATCAACTGCCCTTATAAACCTATAATTTACGTTTGTAAGGTGACAACCTACCCTGCGCAAAGTATCCTCTAAACCGTAAGGGTAGTCAAGTCTCTGCTGCCTGGCCTAGGTAGTGTTGTTCGTGTTGGGACTGCCCACCACCGCTCTATATATTTGTAACCCTGGTGTCATCAATCCACTGGTCTAATTCCTGTTCCTCCTACCTGTCGGATTGTTGATGTGGTAGAGGCATAGGCCTCTCCACATCATCTCTCTTATACTGAGGGAATAGTGGTGGCATGTCTTAGGGCATCCCAAACTACCACCTGACGCTGTCAATAGGTATCATCTCGTGCTCACCGGCACGGTGCCCCTCTATCCACCTCAGTAGTAACTTGTCCAACTCCACCACCATCTGCATATATGAGGGGAAGCCAACATACCTCCAAATGATGTCAACCCCAAATAATCCCTCCAACACCTACCTATAATATGCCACATCGTGAGTAGCCCTACGCTCTCCAACAACAGCACCCAACGCCTGTACCCAACTCAAACCAAGCCCACATCGAATGCATCTAGTCGAGGCATACCAACTAGACACACACATATGATGTGCTCATATGCCTAGTAGTGGAGAAGAAAGGTGCAACACAAACTGAACCTCCACAACCACCCGTAGGCCCATAACTCTTTGTATAACTACACTAAGTATGTTGGTGCTCAAACAAAACGGCTCTTATCCTTCATCATGTCATGGAGACCCCCATCAACACCCATGGGAATCTCCCACCCTCCACATTTGGCAGCACAAAAACAACACACTACCTCTATGATCAGGACCACTAATCTCATCTCCTCGGGATGGGCTATGTACATATCTCCATAGCTCGGGATCGCACTATAGAACCTCATCTCTGTCATACCCTCTCCAAACACTATCAACATCAACTCCTTTGATGCCTCTAAAGAAATAGAGTAAACTTACGTCCCCACTATCGATAACCGCATGATCTTGTAAACATCCTCTAAGGTGACTGTGATCTCACCCATCGGTAGATGAAATGTGTTAGTCATTGAATCCCATCTATCATTGAGTGTGACAATCAATCTCAGATCTCAAACTATATGCCTATAGCGTTTAACCCCGATCGGGATGACATCTATAACATGATGCCACTCCTCATCCATCACACTCCCTCATACCACTAGTAATAGAGGTGGTACTTTGTCTCTCATCCACAATTGGTCCCTAGCTTGCACCCAACAAACCACACCATTATTAAATCTTGACCATATCTAACATATCACTTACCCGACTAACCTATTCCAAAATTCTTATTATTTATTTCCCCACAACCCTAACGACCTACCCTTTTCCCCATCCCACTTTCACACCCCTCCACTTGTATCATATATACCTTTTACCCTACCTATTCTCAACACACTTACATTTATACCTCACTACCTCGCTTTCTCTTTAACTCCCACCATAACCCTATCTCGACACATTTTTCCTCAAAATCAAACGCATCGGTCATCGGTGATCGCATCGGCCCATCATCACCAACATTGGTCATTTACTATTTGACCGATGTTGGCTATGGCTAACCGACGCGTTACTTCTCTTGGCCGACGTTGGCTACTTTGGCCGGCATTGGTAATCGTCGTGCCAACCAAACCCTCCCCATTTTTTAAAAAATTGACCATACTAACCTATAAACCTACCCTATCCTACCCAAACCTCCACTATCTTTCCCCCTACCCATATTTCACCCACATTGGACTTCCTACCCTTCCCATTTCATCAATTTTACTTCCACATGTAAATTTAATTCCTACCCAAAACCATTTCTACCCAAACCAATTTCTACAAACAATTTCAACTAACAAGTGTCGAATGGGATTGAATCTTACCTCATCTCGGTTCCATCAGCATGGTGGTACATCTGGCCACTGTACCAATGGCCCACCCGAGCCCTCTCCTACCTCTGCCATGCCCCAATCCACCCCTCACCTCCAACCAATCACAATCAACCACACCGCTCTTGTGGACTGTCTACTAGCTCCTGTCACCAACTCCTAATCTACACCTTAGCCCAGTATCAATGCCTTGCCCTTATCTCTCAGAAAGGTACAAAAGGTCAAATAGCTCTATCATTTTCTCCAAAGTCACAACACAACAATGATTCGCAAAATACAGAATTTTTATTTTATAAACCCAACCCAACCTGACCGACGCCGGCCATATTTGTGCCCTAGACAACCGAAGGTGGTCACCCTATAACCGACATTGGTCAACTCTTACCACTATTTGGCCTTGCTAAGCTTTCTTTTACCTGTAACCATTACGCCCACACACGTTTTATCATTTCGACACACTATGGAACCATACCCGCGAGCCCACACTACCCCTACATTTCCTTTATTACATCTTGATTTTGTATACCTTAGCCTTACCTATGCCATGACCTATTTACCTGGACCTGGCCTACTTGATGTGACCATTGACCTTATGTACTCGTTATACCTTACGATGTTGTTACCTATGTTGTTTTAGCCTAACAACCATACCTTGCCTATTGTCGTGCCATTTATCTTGACCAAACCTTTGGTGTACCAGAACATACCTAAACATTCATGCACTTGACCTACATTGTGTTTCTAGACCATATCCTATACCTTGGATACCTGAATCACTTCACCCTTGTTTGGATAAACATATCGACCTTGACGATGTAGAGTTTGCAAGCTCTTCAACTTGTACCGTGTTGTAATCTATACGTGTGTGTGCGTTTGATTGCCATTACCCATGACCCAATTTTGACCCTCGTCCTATTACCTATTACCCAAGTTGACCATCACCCTTTCCCATAGTACTCGACCCTTCCCCACCTATCTTCACCAACTACACATTTATCAAACCACTCACCAATTCCGTATAACACCTCATCAGTTCCTGGTTTGAGGGGGATCACCTTCACCCACACATAGGGCAATCACTCCTTGTTTTTGTCGGCACACTTACCAATATAAGCTACGTGACAAAAAGGGGCAAAATGTAGAAACCAAAATTAGGTCGTACCACCCTTATAACACCGTTAATTAAATAAACCATACCTTACATATCCATATCCCATAGTGCACATGATTAATTGAATTAATTACTTTAATTAATTTAATTAATGTCCTCACTTGACCACCTCACCTAGCCACATCACCTAGACATCGCATCCCACACCCTCACCTAGACACCTCATCACATACCTATTCTTAGCATATTTCCTTTTACTAGGACTCAATATCCACTCATCATAACTAACTAAGACTTAGTCCTACCTACCTTAATTAAATAAGACTTGGTTCAACCCTAAAATCACATGCCTATTCTTCCTCTAACCACATTCCTGGTTATCTAAGTGTAAAATCTCATTTTCATCCGCAAGAATATATAGCGTTGGCCAAGAGATTTCCAAGATCTATCATTTTTAGTAAACCTAGGATATCTTGCCTTAACCGACGCTGCTTCAACCCTAAACCGTCATCTATTACCATATATTCACTTTGGTAACCCCGTGGGAGAGGTTGGTGACATTCTCGAGTTTTGGAACAAATGAGATATGCATGCAAGCAATAACCGAGCCCTTTTACACATCCATATAGCCATAGCAAGCACTAAGACAGATCGAAGGTATTTGCATTCACGGTAGCATTCCGGGAAGCACCGCCGTGACACTGAGCACCATTCCACATATCGAACATCACCATCATCTAGCCATCAAATCTGCAAACACCAGTAAGTGTATCTCTAACTCGTATCATTTCATAATTATTTAGATTACAAAGTTTCTTCATTCTATTTACCAACATCTATTTGCATTTTTCCCCTTGTTGCCTTCCCCATGAATCCAACCATTCCATCACCCACAATCATTTAATCACCTATACTTGATTCCTAAATACCTCTGAGTACCCCAACACCATTACAAGTCTAGCCATTTTCCTCACACTCGTTGCCTTACCTCAAAAAGTTCTCAAAACCCAATTTATTGAATTTCTACTATCTCACCTTGACCGTGCCGGTTCCCTCCTAACCATCGTCCGTCATACCTCACCGATGTCGGTCTCTGTATTTGGTAATCCTGCTAATAACAAAAACTTAAAAACCTATATCCAAGAAACCCAAACTACCCAAAATCTAACCATGACCTGTTCCAGCACCTTGACTACCTACCCTACTTCTAGATCTGATCATAACCTTTCTTATTATATTAGATTTCCTTATTGTATTTGGATGAGATACCTAAATCATATAAATTGCAGTAGGATTTTATTTATTTACATTATCTCTTGCATTAAGTTATATTAAATAGTGGGTTAATAAATAGTCGGAAGTATCATACTTCCCGGATCTAGGCACTTGTTGTCTCCCTAAAAATACCCTCTTGTGAAAGAAGAATTTACAGTCCCAAGTGTTGTTACTTGATTTTTAATCCCGCCTATTCCATTTTGAAATTCCTCAGTCTGTGCATTTTGAAACATTTTTCTATCTCCTTTCATGGATGCGTGGTATTTATCAATCTTTTTCTATGGCTGTGGACCGCGTTGAGCCTCGTTTTCCTTGCATTTATCTTTTTGCAAGAAAAATCTTTGATTCGCGCGCGAATGGTGGCATTTTTCCCCTTCTCTGCATTTTTCTACGGTCGTTTTCCCATCAAATTCTTTCCCCGACATCCATGGTACATGGACATCTCTAATTGGATGCGGGTGACAAGTTTATCTTTTAATCTTGTCACTTTTTTTTATTTTTGGCAAAAGTGTCAAATTGGCCCTATGGCCCGAAGGATCCTAATTGGCTAAAACAAGCGGTGGCGGAAAGGCGGGCCCTTTTTGTATTTTGATGTTTTGAAAGGTCAAAGGTGGAAAGGCGGTTCCTTTTTGAGTTTTGAGGAATTATAGTGAAAGGTGTAAAGTTATAAAGTGAAGCGCAACTCGCCTTTGGCCCAGGTGAAGCCACGTGTTGATGCCTGCGTTGAAAATTCAAAGCAGGAAGGTGGATCGTTGGAGCAATTTGAAGATTTCGCTTTGTTTGAAAAAGTAAAAAGTATAAAGTAAGCCGCGACTCCACCGTTGAAAAGTCAAAGTGCGAAGGGGCCATCAGAGTAATCCAGGAATTTTGGTTTTATTTCCAAAAAGAGAGTTAAAAGTTATAAAATGATCCACGACTTGCTGGGTTCTTGAGCCCGTGTTCAAAAGTCAAATCGGGAGTCGGGTCGGCAGAGAAACTTGAGTTTCGAGCTTTTCTTTGAAAAGAGTTAAAATTGTAAAAGTGAGCTGCGACTCCATCCCCACTCAAGTAAAGCCACATGTCAAGCCCGTATCAAAAGCGGATGAGCGGGCCAAAATGTAAAAAAATGCAAAATCTCTACAAAGTCACAAAATACAAAAGGCGCCCTCAGGCCCACTTTAGTTTAGATCTTTTCCACATGGACGACTCATATTTGAAGTTACAAAACAAGTTTAATGGTTGCATTACAGAGCATCATTTTTTCCGCCATTAATGCTTCTACAAGAACCAAGAAAATGAATGTAACCATTTTTGGAAGCTATTTAGCGGGTTCTGTACGCCATTGTTCGTTGTTGGATCCTGGTACTCTGTAGATGTAATAGATTCAAAAGTAATCGTATAAAAGTTTTTCCCTTTCTTCCTCTGCTATTCCTTCTTTCCTTGTTCGAATTTATGAATCATCCATCTTTGCATGATAAGAAACTTTGTGTTCTTGTTAATATGATTTTGGGAACTTTGTGTCTATGAAATTATATCTGTTATAAACACGAATGATTCCATTATGTATCTCCTTTGATCAATATGTATAAGGTTATACTCTGCTATCTATATTTCTTAAAAGTATTGTTATGTTCTTCCTCTCTCATCTCCTTAGTTCTTCCATTCTTTCATATTGATGATCTTTGGGCATAAAACATTTCAAAGTATCAGGAATCCACACTTTGAAATTTGTACATTTGTATATAAGCTTTGCTACTTGCTTTCAATAAGGGAACCTCTCCCATTAAAGAGGAGGGACTTGTTATCCCCTGACTATGGTTTGTTAAGGTACAATTTTAAAACCCAACAGTTTTTGGTGACTCCGCTGGGGATTTTGTTTCAAATGTATCCCTTTCTAAAAGAACAACTTCAAGATCATTTTCGATTTGGCGAATCTAAGATATACTCGTGGTAAAAAGGCTCTAGGAATAGAAGATTCATGTTATCCAATTTCACCCCTAGGGTTGAATTGATAACATACATCAGGATTCTCAAGTCCCAGGCAAATTGATTGATCCAGGGCAAAAATCATGTTTCTAGGGTCCCTTCAGAAATTTTTCTAACTCTCCTGTCCAGGTTGAAAAGAACAAGCTCTGAGAAAATGCGAGAAAGTTGCAGAAAATAAGCTTGGGCCAGAAAAAATTGTGAAAATCGGCTAAGTCCCAGTCCCCGGGACAATCGGGACATTTGGGACATCGAGGCGCGGATCGCCCGAAAAGCCTACAGGCGGCCCAAACAGCAAAGGGACATCTGGGACAAATGGATGCGAAATGCCCGAATCGGCCGAAAGAAAGAAAATTTTTCTAAGTCCTTTACCGGGAGCAAGCGGGACAAGAGTACGCGAAGGACGCGAACCGGCCGGTTCGGCCGGAACGGGAAACTTTCGCAATGGGACATCTGGCCGCCGAGTGCGCGGAGGACGCGAATCGGCCGGTTCGCCCGAAATAGAGGATTACAAGACCTTTGGGACATTCGGGACAAATGGACGCGAAGGATGTGAACCGACCGTCCGGCCGAAACATGAAACTTCAAAGACAAGGACAAGTGGGACAAAGGGACGTGGGGACGCGGATAGCCAAGGGAGCCGAAAGCCAATCGAGATCACGCCACATGTCACCGAAGCGAAAAGGGACATGGAAGCCCATTTCGGCAGATTGGAAGTTTCGTCCCCATGAAGCACTTTGGGACATCCGGGAAAAAATGACGCGGTGGATGCGAAAATCCAGCGAGGCCGTGGACGAATCACAGCATGACACGTGTCGCTAAAAAAGGTCCGAAAAGTCAAAGGGGCAAGGTTTGAAGCGCTGGCCCGAGCCAATTAGTACAGGACACGTGTCCAATGGAGCAGGGAAGTGCGGAGCTTGGGAAGGATTTGGGAAATTTGGCCAAGTTCAATGAAGAGCTAAAAGAGAAAGTCTACTCCGCGCCCGTGTCGACCCGATCAATGCATGCCACGTGTCCCAGTGGCGGGGTGCGAAGGAAAAGTAAAAATGTTCCAAATCATCAAAAGTAAAATTTTTCAAGGAAAAGCCGCGGGACAGTCGGAGAGAATAACATATCCAATCAAAGCGCGTGCCACGTGTCATCCAGTGGCGGGGCGCGGAAAATTTTCAAAAACGCATCTTCGCTTTGTTTTGTGCCCTAAATCTTGAGATCGACATATCTTTCGATCCAGCTCGGATTTGCACGTTCTTTATATCAACGAAAAGATTATGAAATTCTCTACGTGATTCTGGGGTTAATCTTGAGTTTTGGTGTAGTCTAGAGGGATGAAATTGAGAAACGGCTCTGACACGTGTTCATGTGGCGAAGTGACATTCCAGCGACCAGATTTAATGCAGAATGGGTCGCCTTCTCCTGTATTTCAATCAAAATGATAGGGTATGGGTTTGTAAGGTCCCCCATGCCATTTTAATGCACCTACATTCAAGGAGGGATGGGCTCTCATGTTTTGTACGTTTCTTGTCCCCAGGCTCGACCACTTGCACCTTTGTAAAAGCCGATTTGGCTCATTTTTGAAGGGGGAACATTTCTTTGGATAAAGCAAGCTTCCTCTTTCACCTGAAACAAGTGATTTTTGCAAGTATCATACCTCTTCTAAAATTGTAACAGGTTTTTACGCCTTTTTGATGTGGTAATACAAGGATTTTGATAGTGGAAATGACAATACAAGCTCTGTGATCAGTTTTCGAGTCCTCTTGTTTGTGTTGCTTGTTTCATTTCAGACTTTTGATTACATCTTATTAGCTTGTGCATGATGTTTTATGTTACATTTTTATGATCTGTGTCTATCTCAGAAATAAGAAGTGTTCACCATTCCTCCTTTGGTGTATCACTGTTAGTTTAGTTTCATTTTTGCACTTTCTATCTCTCGTCTTCTTGGATTTTAGAGTAAGATTAGGTTTCAAACCTCTGTAGTTTTGCAAAATATAGATCTAAATCGAGAGGAGTTTGAGGAACCACCTCTAATCTGGAGATTCCTCTCTCGGTTTCACAAGTCCCCACACTTGGAGAGGTTTCCATGTTGTGCAATCACACTGCTTTGGATGCTAGAGTGATCAACCTAGAAGCCCGATCTCGCATCCGGGGTGATGTGAGTCTCATAAACAGCTTTTGGCACACCCCGGGTGGGACTAGAGGTCTCATTTTTATTGCAGCAAAGTTGATATACATCTGCTGCAACTTTCTTGCTTATAAGAGCTATTATTTGCATATCTGGCGACTCCAGGGAAGAATCAACTGGTTCAGCGGAGTGCAGGCAAAAATCATGAGAAGAATCACCACAAGGTCAAGAGTTGGAGAAGAAGAAGTGTTGTTTGAATACCTGCAATTATCTCCAAGAAGAAGGCAAAGAGGAAGAAGGATTCAAAGGTCTCCATCTCCACCAAATGCAGAACTCTCTCAACTCCTCCACAGACAGCCTTTCATTCGGTATCTGAAGGGTTTTAAGACCAATTAGAATGGCTCGAGAACAACCCCTACGTCAACTTCACAGGCAGCAGCCCCACTTGCTCTCAATGCACAACATCCAGTTCCTATTGCAGCCTTGAAGAACATTCCCTACTTCACCGGAGAAAATCAGACTACTCCAGGTGATCATGTTAAAGATATTGCTAACCTTTGTGCAATCCATGAAATCAATGAAATGCAAGTGGCTATCAAGTTACTGGCATCTTCCTTCAAGGGTAAAGCATTACAATGGTTTAGGAGCCTTGGAGCTGGTTCTATCACAAACTGGAATCAGTTGTGTATTGCACTTCATGAGCAATTTGGAGAGAAGGGAGACAACTTGTCTCTTTTGGAGCAGCTGACAACTATCAAGAGAGCCC
Organism: Taxus wallichiana var. yunnanensis; assembly: GCA_018340775.1. NCBI lineage: Eukaryota > Viridiplantae > Streptophyta > Pinopsida > Cupressales > Taxaceae > Taxus > Taxus wallichiana. Next base: position 820,905,501 of record CM031242.1, on the reverse strand, counting down.
CAACGAGCAGTTGACTGACTTCAACTTCAGATTTCAAAGGTCTTGGGATAGGATTCCAGTGGCAGTCAGGCCAACAGCAGAAGGTGCTTTTCTATATTACCTTAAAGCTTTGAATTCTGATATTTCTATGTTAATTCAATCTATGGGAGGCACAACCTTACCTGCTGCTTATAGCATTGCCATTAGAGCCGAAAACTGTCTTATTCAAGCTGGTAAACTAGCTCCTAGGCCTCCCATGCCCTTATATCCAAACTTAGAAAATCCAAGCACTAGTCAAGCACCCACTTTGGCTCCTGTTCCCACCCCTAGAAATCAAAGTTCAAGTGAAACTTCTACTTCATCCTCTAGTGCTTCAAATGAACTCCAAGAGGTCATGAAACAGTTGCAAAATTTGGGAAATGAGCTGGTTACTATCAAAAGACAGCAAGCTCAAAGTGCTAGACCGTATCAGCCTCAAGCACAATACCAGGCTAGGCCCCCATACCAACAAAATAGGTCACCAAATCAGGCTGCAAATCAAAATCAAAGCCAAGTAAGGCCTCCCGCTAATAGACCATTTCAGCCCTATAACCCCAATGTTGTATCTGCTTCTAAAGCATTAGTGCCAGTCCAAAATAACATGGCCCAAGAATATGATTGGTGTTTCCCGTGTAGTCAGCCACATAACCAATCAATGTGCTTTAACGGTGCATTAAATCAAGCTCTGATGGTGCAAACCATTGGTGGGTCACAAGAGTCCAGCCATGAAGGAGATCAGCAGCAAGAAGCACCTCAGCAAGGAACATCTCCGAATGAAACTACTCTTGTCAATTGGCAGGCTGAAGATTTCTGTGGTATGAATCAAATACCCTCTCAAGGTGTTGCAGCCAACACGAGGTCAAAGAGAAGAAATTTGGGTGAAGAATAGCCATTGGCCCCAAGTAGTTCACGGCCTTCTGTCACTCCACAAGGTGTTGGCAAACAAAATGTTGTTCCAAACATGCAAGGAGCACCCAAACCAGCTCCTAAACCAACTCAGATGCCAGTTGTTGCTGCCCATGTGCAAGGAATGAATGTGCAAACCAAGGGACAACAAAAGGATACTTCATCCCCATTCAGTATCATTGAACAGATGAAGAAGACTAACGTCAATATATCAATGTGGGAATCCCTATCCATCCCAGGACAAAGAGATCTGCTGCAAGCTGCCATGAAGGACTGGCCAATTTCAAATCAACGGGTTCAGATGTAAGACAAAGTGCTTACAAATGCTGCCCAGCCTGAAGGAAGTCATGGAGGACAACAAGGTAAAATGTTGAAGCCCCCTCCATTTTATGTTTCATTGATCATAGGAGACAAGTTGGTACATAATTGCATGATTGACTCTGGGGCAAGTAGCTCAGTAATGCCCAAGCAAATAGCTGATCAGCTGGGTCTCCAATATGAAGTAATATCTAAAGGGGTAGTACAATTGGATGGGACAGCAGTAGAAACCGTGGGAGTAATTAAAGGTTTGAATCTTACCTTGCATACATGCCCCAACGTTACCATTTTACAAGATGTGTCAGTGATAGATTTGCCACCACTCTTTGCCCTATGTTTATCAAGGGATTTCATAGCCAAAATTGGAGGCTACTTATCTGCTGATTGGTCACACATGTTGTTCAGAACAAGATATGGTACTAAGGTCACAATCAGATCCGAACCAATTGCAAACTTTCATATTGAGCCTCATACTTCAAGCCAAGTCAATGCCAACTGTTCAGCATTTGATCAAGAAGATTATCCAAACACTGATGAAGCTGACACCAAGGTTGGAAGTATCCCATATTTGACTCTTGATGAATGGGCAAGCAAAGTGCATGCCTTTGATCCTTATCAAGAAATAGAAGAATCTGAGCTAGGGGTTTATTGTTTACATGAAGAGGATCAACCTCTCCCCAGCATCACCAAGCCAGATCATTTGGACAAGAATGAAGTATGGCAATTGTTCTTTGATGGGTCAAGGAGTAGACAAGGTGCAGGAGGAGGAGCTATGCTCATTTCACCGCAAGGTATAAGGTATTACTCAGCCTTCCATTTCCAGTTTTCTTGTTCAAACAACACAGCTGAGTATGAAGCCTTAATTCATGGACTGCACTGGGCAATGAAGAAAGGCATCAAGAATTTACAAGTATTTGGTGATAGTGAGCTGGTCGTAAACCAAGTCAAAGGGAAAAATGCTGCCAAAAATGATCTGCTTAAGTGCTACAAAAATCGGGTATGGGACCTCATTGAGGATTTCGAAGCTTTCAACATCGTGTCCATACCCAGGAAGAAGAATGAAGCGTTGATGGCCGACAAACCGCAATTGGGGCTGCATTTGATGTTGTGGAAAGTATCAAAAGTAAGAAATCTCAGCCTCATATCAAATTGGTTGTGAGACCAGCTATTCCGGACAATAATACAAGTTGGAAAGTCTTCGAGAATGATCAACAAATTGTCAATTTCCTACAAGAAGAAGCTGAGTTCTCTGCCAGGAATCAAGACAAGCTGCATCAACAGTATGGTGACCAAGTGGTGCAGCTGAGAACCAACAAGTTACCAAAAGTCCTCATAACCTTGGAGTCAATCTTGACCCGAATGATCGATTCCGGAAGGAGAAGTGAACATTTAAGTAAAGAGTGAAGATTCAGAGCCCATTTTAGTGGGAGAGAGCAAAACATTGCAGATTGGCAAAGTAAGTACCTCACAAGAGAAATCTGATTTTGTTCAGCTTTGTCAAGAATTCCCAGATGTTTTTGCTTGGACTTACAATGACCTGAGAGGTTTCAACCCAAAGTTGGCACAACATACTATTGAGTGGATCCGGAATCCAAGCCATCGGTGCAAAAGCAAAGGCCAGTGAATCCCCATATTGAACCTCTAATGAGAAAAGAGTTAAGCAAGCTTATTGAGGCCAGTATCATCTTCCCCATCAAACACTCAAGTTGGGTCGCCAACTTAGTCCCAGTCAGGAAGAAGAGCGGAGAAATCAGGTTGTGTGTGGACTTCCGAGACCTCAATAGGGCATCTCTCAAAGATCATTACCCACTCCCTTCCATGGAGCAAATATTGCAAGTTGTAGCTGGTTCAGAAAGGTTCTCACTACTTGATGGATACTCAGGCTATAATCAGATAATGGTGAAGGAAGAAGATCAATTCAAGATGGCTTTCACCACCAAATGGGGCACCTATGCCTACTGAAGATGCCATTTGGCCTATCAAATGCCGGAGCAACATTTCAAATGAGCTATGGATATGGCATTCAAAGGCTTAATCAACAATATAGTGCTTGGTATACCTAGATGATATCACTGTCTTCTCAAAGAATGCAGCAGACCATCTCTTTCACCTCAGGCAAGTGTTTCAGAGGTGTAGAAGGTTCGGAGTATCATTGAATCCAAAGAAGTGTATATTCTTAGCACGTGAGGGAAAATTGTTGGGCCACATTGTCTCTAGGAAGGGATAACAATTGATCCTAAAAGGGTTGAAGCCATCCGAACGCTCCCATTGCCACACCACAAGAAATCTCTTCAAAGCTTCTTAGGAAGAATAAACTTTGTCCGCAGATTTGTGCCTAATTTTGCCACTCTTGTGAAGCCTCTCTAATGATGTTGAAGAAGATTCGGCATTCAAATGGACAATGGAAGGCAAAGAGAGTTTTGAAAGCATCAAACATGCAATATCACAAGCTCCAACTCTTATCAACCCAGACTTTTCAAAGGACTTCATGTTGTATGTGCGTTGGAGGATCGAGACACAATCTCAGCTTATCTTAACATAGCTGAATAGAGAAGGTTCAGAGCAGCCCATAGCATTCTTCAGCCAAACCTTGGAAGATTACGAAATAAAGTATTCTTTCATCGAAAATCATGTCCTTGATGTCATCAGGAGCTTGAAGAAGTTCAGACATTTGGTCTCAAACAATAAGATTCAACTGCTGGTCTCACATGCTGGGGTTAAGGATTTCCTCCTCAACAAGGATTTGAATGAGAAAAGGGCAGGTTGGATCACTCGTGTCATGGAGTATGACATTGAAATAAAGATCACCAAGCTGGTAAGAGGGAAAGGATTGTGTGAGTAGCTGGTTTTGGGAAGCAAAAAGAAGTATGCAACAAAGAAGAAACTGTTTTGACAGTCCAGGACAGCCATGAGCCAAGTGGCAATCAAGAAGAAGACAATGCTACCCCGACTCCTTGCTGGACCCAAGGTATTATGCACTTCCTAAGCATAGGTCTATGCCCTCCAGAGATGAACAAGACCCAAAGGAGGCACTTCAGGTTGCGGGCTGTTCCGTATGCCATTGTTGATGGAGTTTTGTTCAAGAAAGATGTAAATGGAGTGCTGCTGAGATGCATTATCACAGGTCAGATTCAAAGGGTATTAGAAGAGTTTCATGGTGGACCAGCTGGTGGCCATTTTGCACCAACAGAGTATGACTCTAAAAATCATGAAGGCTGGTTATTATTGGCCTAAAATCTTCAGTGATTGCTATGCATGGATCAAGAGGTGTAAGAATTGTGCATTCTTCATAGGAAAAGAGAGACTTGCTGCCCTCCCATTGCATCCAATCTCAGTTGACCAGCCATTCATGCAATGGGGTTTGGAATTCATTGGAGTCATTAATCCCAATTCAAGCCAAGGGCACAAATGGATTTTGATAGCCACGGACTACTTCACCAAATGGACAGAAGTAGTAGCACTCAAAGAGGCAAATGAGTCTAGCATCTTAGACTTTTATGAGGGGATAATAACCAGATTTGGTGTACCTGCTACAATAATCTCTGATAATGCATTGGCATTCATTGGATCTAAGGTGACTGAGTGGGCTGTCAAGAACGGTATTTACCTAAGCACTTCATCGAACTATTACCCTCAAGGTAATGGCCAGGCCGAGTCTACAATAAGAATTTGTTGAGGATCATTAGGAGGACTCTTGATGAGAATCAGAGGTCTTGGCATACCAAGCTGAAATCAGCCTTATGGGCTGATAGGATCACTCCCAAAAGATCCACAGGTAACTCTCCATTTAGGCTTGTCTATGGAAGAGAGGCAATCTTGCCCATGTCACTTGAGTTGCCAACGTTGGAACTCATGAAGTAGCTGGAGTTGCTGGAATTTGCGCCCATGGAGGTGAGATATGCAGAGTTGATGGAGCTGCAGAGATCATAAATCGGGATTCCCAAGCAATGGAAAAGGATCAAGCTGTGATCAAGAAGACCTTTGATAGAAAGGCCAAGGATAGATCTTTTCAAGTTGGAGATCTAGTGTTGAAATGGGATGTGGACAGAGAAAAACCAGGAAGGCATTCAAAATTTGATGCCATTTGGAGTGGCCCATACATGGTCACAAAGTGCAAGAACAGTAATGCTTTCCAATTAGCCTCACTGGAGGGTGAAGAACTGCAGATTCCAGTCAATGGAATCTATCTCAAGCGTTGCTTCTAGAGGGAAGTTCACTACCCTTGTAAATATTAGATTAGATTTTCTTTCCTCCAAGTGCTTGTGCACATTGTTTTGCTGTAGGTTAGTCTTGTTTTCCCTAAGTGCTTTGGCACAACTTGCTGTCCATGGAGATGTTTAGCAATCCTTGCTTTCATCAGGTAGCATTCCATCTTCCTCCTTGCACATTCTGAGTCAGTTGAGGTTCTAAACAGAATATTCGATGACTCCATGCCCAATGGACTGCTTCAGGCAACTGGTCTTTTCATCTAGCAGGCAGATGACCCCACTGAGTCACCAAATTGTTATCCAATTTCACCCCCCCGGGTTGAATTGATAACATACATCAGGATTCTCAAGTCCCAGGCAAATTGATTGATCCAGGGCAAAAATCATGTTTCTAGGGTCCCTTCAGAAATTTTTCTAACTCTCCTGTCCAGGTTGAAAAGAACAAGCTCTGAGAAAATGTGAGAAAGTTGCAGAAAATAAGCTTGGGCCAGAAAAAATGTGAAAATCGGCTAAGTCCCAGTCCCCGGGACAGTCGGGACATTTGGGACGTCAGGCGCGAGATCGCCCGAAAAGCCTACAGGCGGCCCAAACAAAGCAAAGGGACATCTGGGACAAATGGACGCGAAATGCCCAAATCGACCGAAAGAAAGAAAATTTTTCCAAGTCCTTTCTGAGAGAGCATGCGGGACAAGAGTACGCAAAGGATGCGAACCGGCCGTTCGGCCGAACGGAAACTTTCGCAGCCGGGACATCCGGGTCGTGAGTGCGCGGAGGACGTGAACCGGTGGGTTCACCCTAAATAATAGAAGCTGCAAAGACTTGGGACATTCAACACAAATGGACACGAAGGATGCGAACCGCCGGTCCGGTCGAAAAACAGAAACTTCAAGACAAGGACAAGTGGGACAAAGGGACGCGCGGACGCGAATAGCCAAGAAGAGCCGAAAGCCAATCAGATCACGCCACGTGTCACCGGCAGAAAAGGGACATGGAAGCCCATTTCAGGCGGATCGGAAGTTTCAGTCCCACGAAGCACTAGGACATATGGGACAAAAGGATGCGGTGGATGCGAAAATCCGGCAGGCCCGTGGACGAATCATAGCATGACATGTGTCGCTAAGGAAAAAGGTCCAAAAAGTCAAAGGGGCAAGGTTTGAAGCACTGGCCCGAGCCAATTAGTACAGGACACGTGTCCAATGGAGCAGGGAAGTGCGGAGCCAGGGAAAGATTTGGGAAATTTGGCCAAGTTCAGCCAAAGAGCTAAAAGCGAAAGTCTACTCCGCGCCCCGTGTCGACCAATCAATGCATGCCACGTGTCCCAAGTGGCGGGGGCGCGGAGGAAAAGTAAAAATGTTCCGAATCATCAAAAAGTCAAAGTTTTCAAGGAAAACCCGCGGGACAGTTCAGGAGAGAGAATAACATATCCAATCAGCGCGTGCCACGTGTCATCCAGGTGGCAGGGCGGAAAATTTTTTCAAAAACGCATCTTCACCTGTTTTGTGCCCTAAATCTTCAGATCGACATATCTTTCGATCCAGAGCTCGGATTTGCACGTTCTTTATATCAACGGAAAGCTTATGAAATTCTCTACATGATTTTGGGGTTAATCTCGAGTTTTGGTGTAGTCTAGAGGGAGAAAATTGAGAAACGGCTCTGACATGTGTTCATGGCCAGAAGTGACATTCCAGCGACCAGATTTAATGCAGAATGGGTCGCCTTCTCCTATATTTCGGTCAAAATGACAGGGTATGGGTTTGTAAGGTCCCCATGCCATTTTAATGCACCTACATTCAAGGAGGGATGGGCTCTCATGTTTTTGTACGTTTCCTGTCCCCTGGGCTCGACCCTTGCACTGTAAAAGCCAGATTTGGCTCATTTCCGAAGGGGGAACATTTCTTTGGATAGCAAGCTTCTTCTTTCACCAAACAAGTGATTTTTGCAAGTATCAGACCTCTTCTAAAATTGTAACAGGTTTTCTACCTTTTTGATGTTGTAATACAAGGATTTTGATAGTGGAAATGACAATACAAGCTCTGTGATCAGTTTTCAATCCTCTATTTGTGTTGCTTGTTTCATTTGGACTTCGATTACATATTATCAGCTTGTGCATGATGTTTTATGTTGCATTTTTATGATCTGTGTCTATCTGCAGAATAAGAAGTGTTCACCATTCCTCCTTTGGTGTATCACCTGTTAGTTTAGTTTCATTTTTTGCACTTTCTATCTCTGTCTCCTTGGATTTTAGAGTAAGATTAGGTTTCAAACCTCTGTAGTTTTGAAAAATATAGATCTAAATCAGAGGATTTTGAGGAACCAGCCTCTAATCTGGAGATTCCTCTCTCAGTTTCACAAGTCCCCACACTTGGAGAGAGGTTTCAATGTTGTGCAATCACACTAGATGCTAGAGTGATCAACCTAGAAGCCCGATTTGCATCCGGGGTCTTTGTGAGTCTACTACAACAATTCCCATTTTTAACTTCGGAGCAACAAAAATTCTCTCTTCTTCTAGCAAGGAGGAATAGAAGAGCTCGTTCTACAAGCACACCTCCCGTTAAAGACATAAATTCCAAGAATAACATTCCTCAAGAACAACTTGGTCCTAATCTTCGTACTTTGATACTTGCTTTGGTGTTTCAGGTTCCCCTTCATCAATTTTTCCAAAGATGGCAGCCCCTTTGCCTTGGTGACAACAATTTGGGCCTCTTGCCTTCCTCGGCCATTGCATGATGAGTTACCTAGGGATAACAGGAAAAATTTTCCCAAATTTCGAGGTGATGGGAAGGTTCATTCGGATGAACACATTCTGAACCTTCATTATTACATGTGGGATTCTTGGGGTTGAACATGAAGATGTCTCTATCAGGGTTTTTGTGGAGACATTGTAGGACAATTCTGTTGATTGGTTTTATCATCTTCCTGTTGGGTAGGTCAATCACTAATTGGAACACCATGACAACTCATTTTGAGCAACGTTTCAAACCTGCTGAAGATGTGCATGCTATATTAGCTCAAATCTCTCATATCAAGAAGGAACCATTCGAGCCCATGAGAGAGTTTGTGGCTAAATTCAACAAGCTAATTCATAAAATTCCACAGAACACTCATCTAATGGATCAAATCCAAAAGTGCTTCTTCCTCAATGCCCAGTTACCTGAAGTGAGTTATGCACTAAGGAGAGCTAACCTTGCAACTCTGGAGGTTGATCAATGGTTAGCTATCAGTGTTGAGGATGACCTAATCATGTCTGGTAAATTGAAAAGAGAACCTTCCAAGTCTAAGGCATCTTCTTCTCCCTCTCCTGGAGCCAACTCAAATCAGTTAGTGTAGAAGTTGGCAAATGATCTCATTGCCATTAAAAAGAAATTGGCTCAACATACTCCTTACCAAGACATCCCAAGGAAGAATTTTTAGCCTAGGAACCAGTTACCTCCTTCTCAAACTAGATTGGCTATTGAAGGCCCACCCATCAAGGTTCCAGTCAATGCAACTTGTGAAGTTCAGAACTTGATGATGAGGAGTTTAATGAACTCTATAAAGAACTAGAAGCGAGAGGTTGATGAAGAACTCGAGGAGATTGGTGGATCTCAAGTTCATTTCCTTACCACTGAAGGTATGGATGATGAAGATGAATATGATGAAAGAGCGACAGAGATGAATAGTGATTCATATGTTGTTATGACTCGGGAGAAAATGAACAAAAAGAAAAAGTGATGCAGCTGCTAAGAAATCCAAGGAGTTTCCTATAACTATTCCAGTGGTTGCAAGAAGAGGAGCTCCTATTCCCACTGCCTCCACACAAAAGGTGAGTAATGCTAATCCTCCTCCTTCTACCTCTGTTTCCAAAACTTCTTGTCCTTCAATTTCTAAAGTTGATAAATAAAAGTTTTCCTGTTCCTAGTAGTGATGCCCCATCTACCTCCGGGTCTTTTGATATCATTGATCACCTCAAAAAGACCAAAATCCAAAATTTAGAGGCAGAGTTTTACCAAACCCATCCAAAATCCTTTGCTAAAATGGTAAAAAAATTCAATTCCAAATCCAAAGCTTCATCCAATACTTCTAAAGGTCTTTTTCCCACTCCCTTTTCCTCACCTCAACCAAGCCTTTTGGTTGTAGTCACTTCCCTAATGAGAAAATTAAACCATTCTATGTAACACTTCTCATAGCTGGCCATAAACTCAGTAATTGTGTTATAGACTCAGGAGCATCAGACAATGTAATGCCTGCAAAAGTAGCTCATGCTTTGGGCTTGACTCTAATGTGTACCTTTGGTTCTTGCTATTCCATGGAGAGTAGAGAAGTGCCTTTGGTTGGAAGAATTAAAGATGCACAAGTAGCTTTTGCTTCTTTTCTAGAGAAAAGGGTCTTAGCCACTATTTTAGTAGTTGATATTCCTCCCTCATATGGTATGTTGTTGAGTAGGAATTTATGTAAGGATGTAGGAGGTGAAATTCAGATGGATTGGTCACACGCTTTGATCCCGGTCAATGGAAAAATGAAGAAGTGCTACTGAGAAATGGATGATACATTGTGAAAAAAGACGATGATCCAAAAGCATAGATACTCTATGAATATATAGGGCATGGTAACTACATGATCATTTCATAGGATGATGCAAAACCTCCTAAGGAAGTGATTCATGATCCTAATGGCATTTGGACTCGGAGTTTGATGGAAGTTGTTCTTCGATTGGTTCTCGGGGCTGATGTGGTGCTAACCTCTCCATAAGGGAAGATTCATCCTTTTTAATTCAATATTTTTTTGAAATACAAATAATACAAATGAATATGAGGCACTCATACTTGGATTGAACATGGCAAAATAAATGGGAGTGAAGAATATTTGTGCTCGTGGTGATGCAGAGTTGATTGTGAAACAAGTTAGGGATCTTTTTCAAGTGAAGAATAGGAGATTGAAACATTATAGAAATCTTGTCTAGGATTCCATTGAGTTTCTTGATGCTTTCTTCATTGAAGTTGTGCCAAGAGAGAAGAATACTAGAGTTAATTCTCTAGTTGTCTCAGGATCTTTGTTGATTCCTCACCCAGATTTCTCTCAAGATAAATTTACCATTGAAATGATTCATAGGCCCAGTGTACCAGATAATGCAAGCAATTGGTAGGTTTTCAATGATGATCAACACTTGCTCTCATTCTTGGAGCTTAAGGACAACTTCAACCAATTATATTTTGAAGGAAGTGAGACTTTTCCTAGAGAGTGTGTATCCTCTAATGAAGGAGATATCAAGGAAGAGATGGATCAAGATGGCTACATCAAATTGAAAGGTAACAAGATCCCTAAAGGGCTGGTGAGTTTGGAAGATCTATTTGATAATCATGATAGGTATATTAAGTCTAAAGCTTCCCAAGGAGCTCGGTAATTTCTGAATGTGAAAAGATTAATATTGGAAGTCATGAGGAACCCAAGATGGTGAATATTGGAAAATGTTGCACTCAAGAAGAGAAGAAGAAAGTAGTAAATCTATTAAAAAGGTATGCTGATGTTCTTGCTTATTCATATGATGATCTCAAGGCTTTCCAGCCAAAGGAAATGCAACACTTTATCCCTTTGAAACCTGGGATCAAACCTTTCAAGCAGAAACAAAGGCAATACAATCCCAAGGTTGTTGGCACTATTTTTCAAGAGATCTAGAAGTTACTAAAGGCAAATATTATTTTCCCTATACATCATTCAACATGGATTGCCAACATTGTTCCTATCAGGAAAAAGAATGGTGAGATCCACATCTGTGTAGATTTCAAGAATTTGAATCAAACCTATCTGAAAGACAACTATCCTCTCCCCATGATGGTTCAAATTTTGCAAGTCTGTCATAGGCTCTGAGATGTTGTCTATGCTTGATGGATTTTCTGGATACAATCAAGTGGAAGTTAGTACCCAAGATCAACACAAAAATGCTTTTACTACTCCTTGGGGCACCTTTTCCTATGAGAGAATGACTTTTGGTCTTATTAATGCGAGTGCCACCTTTTAAAAGGCAATGGACTTGGCTTTTGGCAATCTTAAGGGAAAGTGTATTGTTGTGTACCTTGATGATTTGATTGTTTTCTCCAAAACAAGGGCAGATCACTTTCAACATCTTGAAGCAGTCCTCCAGAAATGTAGAGAACATGGAGTTTCTCTCAATCCTAAGAAGTCTGTCTTTTGTGTTACTGAAGGCAAGTTGTTGGGGCATATTATCTCTAAATAAGGAATCAAGATAGATCTAGAAAGAGTTCAAGAAATCCAACAGATTCCTCTTCCCACAAGCAAAAAGGGTGTTCACTCTTTCTTTGGTAAGATAAAATTCCTGAGGAGATTCATTCCTGATTTTGCAGAACTAACTATGAGCATTGCTCACATGATGAAAGGAAAGAAAAACTTTGGTTGGACTTTCGAAGGTAAAGAAGCATTTGAAGGTATCAAGAAAGCCATTACTAAGACTCCCATCTTAGCATGTCCTGATTTTAGCAAGGATTTTATCATCTATTGTTATGCTATGGAGAGTACCTTGGCTGTTGTGCTAACTCAGAGAAATTTTGAGGATCATGAACTTCTAATTGCATTCATGAGCTATGTTTTGAAAGCTCATGAATTGAAATATACTATGATGGAGAAACATGCTTTTGCAGTGGTCAAAGTTGTCAAGCAGTTTCATTTTTATATTCTTAATTCTCACTCTATTGTGCTTGTACCTGATACAACCATCAAGTCTATTCTTACACAATAGGAGTTTGGAACTAAGAGAGGAAATTGGGTAGCAAAATTCCAAGAATATGACCTTGATATCAAGCCAACTAAGCTAGTCTGGGGTAAAGGCTTATGCGAGCTTATTGCTAAAGGAGCTGATGCAGAATTATCCAAAGAAGCAGTTGATGTTCCTGTTGTCCTCTTCCTCAGTTCAACAGATGAATGGTATGTTGGTATTGCACATTTTCTTACTTATGGAGAGTGTCCATACCACTTGAGTTCCAAGGAAAAGAGAGTTATTAAGCTAAGGTCTGCATAGTATGTATTATGGGAATATGATTTATTCAAGCGAGGCATAGATGGAAAATTCCTTGGACAAAGAGCAACAAAAGAAGTTGTTTTTAGCTTTTCATGATCAAGCTTGTGAAGGGAATTTCTCTTCTGTTGTCACTACCCATAAGATCCTTCGTGCAGGGTACTATTGGCCTACATTGTTTAGAGATGCATCAAAATGGGTAGGTAAGTGTGAAGCCTGTCAGAATTTTGTTGGGAGACCTAAGTTGGCTACTTTACCACTAAAACATGTAGTGATTGATGAGACTTTTCAACAGTGGGGATTGTATTTCATTGGAACTCTTAATCCACCTTCCAGTGTTGGGCATACTCACGTGCTAACTGCTACAAATTACTTCACAAAGTGGGTAGAGGATATTCCAGTCAACGAAGACTACTTCGAGGTGGTGTGTAATTTCATCAAAGAGAACATCTTGATATGGTTTGGGGGTACCAAACAAGATTGTGACCGATAATGCTTCAAATTTTTCTTCTTCGAGATGATGGATTTCTCTATGGCTATGGAATTTCCCTTGCTCATTCTTAAAATTATCATCCTTAAGGGAATGGAGTGGCGTAATCAACAAATAAGAATCACAGTAACCATCGTTTGGAAGCTTGTCGATGACTCTCGGAGGAATTGGCACAAGAAACTTTATGATTCTCTCTGCAGGCGAGATAGAATTACACCCAAAAGAGCAATTGGGATGTCTCCATTTCAAGTGGTGTATGGTGTTGAAGCTCAACTGCCAGTAACAGTGGAATTTCCAGCCTTGCACTTAATGAAGGGTATTGAAGATACAAGTTTCACCAGTTCCTTGGACAAGAGGATCATGTATCTCTGAAGTTTGGATGAAGACAGGGTTGCATGTATTTGATAGAATCTCACTCATCAACTATAGGTGAAAGCTTTGTTTGATAAGAAGGCTATACTCAGAGATTTTCAAGTGGGAGACATTGTTCTATTGTGGGAAAAAGACATGAACCTCGAGGAAGCCATGGTAAGTTTGATTCTCTTTGGCTTGGTCCTTTCAAAATCAGGCACTTTGCTAGAGAAAATTCTTTCTATTTGGATTATATGGATGGATCTCCTCTCCCACTTCCTTATAGTGGGAAATATTTGAAGTTGTTCAAGTCCTAGGTGACTAGGCAATCCTTCTGTATATTATGTACAATGTTTTGTTTTTGGCTTTCCCTGTTTTGGTTTGTTTCCCTTCTATGTGTGTTGTCTTCTATTTTGTGTTGCCTTCAACTCTATTTGCCCAATGGATAAGGCATTGGTCTACCTTCCTAGAGTTTTTCTTGGATTCTTGTCTTGCCTCATTCCTTTGTCCAAGTCAAGTCATCCCCAGAAAGATCTAGTTGTTGTCGCCCTAAAATTCCCCTCTTGTGAAAGACAAATTTACAGGTCCCAAGTGTTGGTACTTGGTTTTTAATCCCACCAGTTCCATTTAAAATTCCTCAATTTGTGCATTTTACAACATTTTTCTATCTCCTTTCATGGATGAGTGGAATTTATCAATATTTTTCTATGGCTGTGGACTGTTTCGATCTTTGTTTTCCTTGCATTTATCTTTCTACAGGAAAAATCTTTGATTCGGGTGCGAATGGTGGTGTTTTTCCCCTTCTCTGCATTTTTATATGGTCATCTTCCCATAAAATTTTGTCCTGATGTCCGCAGATACGTGGACATCTCTGATTGGATGTGGTGTGATGGGTTTATCTTTTAAACTTGTCACTTTTGTTATTTTTTGCAAAAGTGTCAAATTGGCCATGTGGCCTAAAGGATCCTGATTGGCTGAAACAAACGGTGGTGGAAAGGCGGGCCCTTTTTGTGTTTTGATGCTTTAAAAGGTCAAAGGCGGAAAGGCAGGTCCTTTTTTGTTTTGAGGCATTATGGCGAAAGGTGTAAAGTTATAAAGTGAAGTGCAACCCCACTGACACCCAGTGAAGCCATGTGTTGATGCTGCATTGAAAAGTCAAAGCGGGAAGGTGGATCGTCAGAGTAATTTGAAGATTTTGGCTTTGTTTGAAAAAGTAAAAAGTATAAAGAAATTAGCAACTCTGTCGTTGAAAATTCAAAGCACAAAGGTAGGCGGAGAGCAATTCAGAATTTTGGTTTTATTTCCAAAAAGAGTTAAAAGTTATAAAATGATCCACGACTCCATTGGGTTCTTGAGCCCGTGTTGAAAAGTCAAAGTGGAGAGGCGGGTCGGCAGAGAACTTTGAGTTTTTGAGCTTTTCTTTGAAAAGAGTTAAAATTGTAAAAGTGAGCTACGACTCCATCCCCACTCAAGTAAAGCCATGTGTCAAGCCCGTATCAAAAGTGGATGGGCGGGCCAAAATGTAAAAAAATGCAAAATCTCTACAAAGTCACAAAATACAAAAGGCGCCCTTAGGCCCACTTCAGTTTAGATATTTTCCACGTGGACGACTCATATTTGAAGTTACAAAATAGGTTTAACAACTGCATTACAGAGCATCATTTTTTTCCGCCATTAATGCTTCTACAAGAACCAAGAAACTGAATGTAACCATTTTTGGAAGCTATTTAGTGGGTTCTCTATACCATTGTTCATTGTTGGATCCTGGTACTTTGTAGATGTAATAGATTCAAAAGTAATCAATATATAAGTTTTTCCCTTTCTTCCTCTGCTATTCCTTCTTTCCTTGTTTGAATTTGTGAATCATCCATCTTTGCATGATAAGAAACTTTGTGTTCTTGTTAATATGATTTTGGGAACTTTGTGTCTGTGAAATTATATCTGATTATAAATGTGAATGATTCCATTCTGCATCTCCTTTGATCAATACGTATAAGGTTATACTCTGCTATCTATATTTCTTGAAAGTATTGTTATGTTCTTCCTCTCTCATCTCCTTAGTTCTTCCATTCTTTCGTATTGATGATCTTTGGGCATAAAACGTTTCAAAGTATCAAGAATCCACACTTTGAAAGTTGTACATTTGTATATAAGCTTTGTTGGTTGCTTTCAATAAGGGAACCTCTCCCATTAAAGAGGAGGGGCTTGTTGTCCCTTGACTGTGATTTGTTAAGGTACAATTTTAAAACCCAACAACATGACCGACATATATTGTTTAACTCTCTTTTGTGGTCTTGTTGTGTATTTCAGGTAGTTCATCCTAGCCAAAAGGAACCTCTCACAGTTAGCATTGGATCAAGAAGTCAGAACGCGCACATGACCTTTAAACTAACCATTACAATAGGTATTCCTTCTTGGCCCATCACCTTATCTGTTTCGTTAAATCCATAAAGAAAATGGTGAAACACCAAGCTGAATGGTGAATGGGAAAAATTATTCGAGCATTCAACAATTTCTGAATCTCCTAGTAAATTGTGCCTGTAATTTTGGGATTATATTGTCTCTTCTTTTTTTGAATGGTTTGATTCTCACTTTAAGGGAATATAATGTTGCATTTCCCTTGGTTTAAAGGTTTTCAAATCATCATATGAATAAGCCAGTACATCTGCATACTTCTTTAGTAATTCAACCATTTTCTTCATTTCTTCCTTAGTAAAACATTTGCCAATGTTGACAAACTTGGGCTTCTCTTCGCTCCCTATGTTGACTTTCTCATATTCAGCTGATTGATGGGCTTCATGTGATACCTTGGCTTTGATATACCTATCATGTTTATCAAATAGATATTTTAAACTTACAAGAACCTTATGTATCTTATTCCCTTTCTTTTATGTAACTATCTTTATCAGATTCTTCTTCAACTCCTTCTTCAAACACAAAAGATGAAACTGACTCACAATAACTAGCCTCACTTCCTTAAAAATGAAAGTCAAGAAATTACTTTTTAAGTTCAAGGAAGGAAATCAGGTGTTGATCATCATTGAATACTTTTCAATTATTTACATTATCCAGAAACTTGGTTTATGTATCATCTCAATTGTGAATTTGTCTTGAGTGAAGTCTAGATGAGGAATGAGTAATGACCCAGAAACTACTAGAGCATCTGATCTTGTGTTATTTTCTCTAGGTACAATGTTGATAGAAAATGCATCCAACAATTCAATAGAATCCTATACCAAGTTCCTATAGTGCTTCAGCCTTTGGTTCTTCACTTGAAAAACTCTTCTGACTTGTTTAACAATAATTTCAACATCTCCACAAGCACAAAAGGTTCTTTATTCCCATTTCTCTTACTACTTCCAAGTCGAGAAGAAGGGTCTCATACTCAACAATATTATTCATGTTTTCAAATTGAAGCTTATAAGAAAATGGGTGGGGTTTACCTTCAGGAGAAATCAAAACAACTCCAGCTCCAGAACCGGCCGTAGAAAAATTGCCATCAAACTCAAGGATCTAAAGACCATTAGGATCATCCACCACTACCTTAAGAACCTTAAACTCATCTTCTGACATGACCATATAGTTGTCATGACCAATATATTCATAAAGGATCTGTGCCTTGGGATCATCAATCTTTTGCACAATGTATTCAACTTGTCTTTCCGGAAGCAACTTCTTCATTTGTTTATTAACATGAATGAGAGTGTGAGACCAATCTATTTGAATTTCTCCTCAAACTTCCCTACGAAGTTCCTACTTAAAAGTATGCAATAAGATGGAGGGATATTTGTAACCAGGATTGTGGCCTTGACTCTTTTTTTCGGGGAATGTAACAAAGGCTACTTGTGCATCTTTAATCCTTCCAACCAAAGGTACCTCTTTAGTTTCCATGGAATAACAAGAACCAAAGGTTCGGGTTAAGGTAAGACAAAGACATGGGAAAATTTGGTGGGCATTACATTATCTTATGCACCTAAGTCAATTACACAATTATTGAGCCTATGACCAACTATGAGCAACGTGACATAGAAGGGATCAATTTTCTCAAATGTGGAGGGTGCAGAGGCCATCAAATTTTACGGGAAGGGGGTTAGGAGTAGGAAAAAGACCTTTAGAAGTGGTGGATGACTAGCTAGGATTGGACTTGACAAATTTGACCACTTGAGCAAAGGCCTCAGGATGGGTTTGGTAAAATTCACCTCGAAATATGAATTTTGGTCTTTTTAATAAGATGGGGTCTCTTGGCAAACGATAGAAGTATTGGGCTTGTTAGATTTTGTGGATGAAGGTGTTTCGGACATGAGAGTGGACAATACATTAGATTTATGCATAGAAGAGGAAGAATAAGAAGTGTTGGATGAAGTATTAGTACTTACTTTCTTTGCTACAATGGTAGGAATAGGTGCTCCTCTCCTCACAACCACTAGGATGGTGATTGGAACTTCTTTAGACTTCTCTTTCTTTGAAGGTTGTACCACCTCCTTATTATTATTTCACTTCTCTCTTGTCATGACAAAGATATGATTCATCATTCATATCAGCTACCACTTCATCATAGTCATCATCATCATCATCAACTCCTTCAATGGTAAGAAAATTGACTGGGAATCATCTACATCTTCTTGAACTTCTTCAAGTTCCTCTTCAGTTCTTCCATTTCTTCTACTTCCACTTCATCTTCGTGCTCTGGACTACATAGGTTACATTGATTGGGATCTTGATAGGAGGTGCTTCAATTACCAACTTAGGTCGGGTGGGAGGTAGACGGTTTCGAGGCTGAAAAATTCTTCTTGGTATGTCTTTGTAAGGCGCATTTTGAACCAATTGCTTTTTAATGGCAATAAATTTGTTAGCCATATTTTGGACCAGTTCTAAATTAGTTATCCCATAAGTAGAGGTTTTATCTTTGGGTGGTTCTTTCCTCAACTTCCATGACATTATCAGGTCATCTTCTACACTTGGCGATCAACATCTAGAGTCGCAAGATTATCTCTCCTTAGTGCATAGCTTACTTTTGTAACGAGCATTCAAGAAGACACAATTTTGAATTTGTTCATGGGGTGAGTGGCTCTAGAATTTTATTTACCAATTTGTTGAACCTTGCAACGAACTCGCACATGGGCTCATATGGTTCCTTCTTGATTTGGGAGAGTTGTGCTAGAAGAACATGCACATCCTCAAGCAGCTTGAACCGATTTTCAAATTGAGTTTTCATAGTATCCCAATTGGTAATGACACCAGCCAGGAGATGGTAAACCAATATGCAACATTGTCCTGTAATGTCTCAACAAATAGCTTGACAGAGACATCTTCGTGCTCAACTCCAAGCACTCCACAAGAAACAATAAAAGAAGTAATATGCTCATCCAGATGTACCTTTCCATCACCTTTGAATTTGGGAAAATTCTTTCTATTTCCTTTTGGAAAATCATGTAATGGTTAAGGAAGAGCCAAAGGCCCAACTCGTTGACCCCAAGGAAAAGGCGCAATAATCATATTAAGAAAGATAATTTGTAATGGGACTACAACTCCTACTAATACCAAAGCTGAGCTCTAGGACTTTCTTGTGGCTGGGTATCAACATCCGCTTGAGAAGATGAACCATTTCTATCTCTTGAAGGAGGAGTGCTCATATACCTTTTGCCTCTACCTCTTCTTTCTGGAGTTAGTTGAAAGCCTTGTTGTTCCAACAATTGAAAGTCAAGATCTTCAATACCTAAGGCTCTTTGTCCTCGTGTATATCTTCTCTCCGCCAGTGTGCTATGACCTCTGGTTCACTTGAAGATTGTTTCAGTGGGAAGCATAGTACGTGCCCCACATTGGGCACCAAAATTGTTGGTTGGAAATTTGTCTCTTGATGCAAGCAAACATTTAGGGGACAATACAACATCCCCCTCTTTATGGGATAGGTTCCCTTATTCACCAAATAAAAGAAAAAATACTTATTTACAAATATACAATTAATCAATATTCAAATGAGGATTTTGATGTATTAAATGTTTCCATATTCAATCATTCTCAATACAAAAGATAAAGAGGTGGAAGAATCAATAGTTTGAGGAATGGAAATGGCAACAATTTTAGATATATAGATTGCAAAATAGTATCCTACTTATGCATACATGAAATCTCAAGGGCACATGAATATATGAAGAGCATTTGAATGACCCATAGGACATATATGCAATAGACACAAAGTTCTCAACACTACATCAACTGAATTGAACACAAAGTTTCATATTCAAATATATCAAATCCACATTTACAAGTTAAGGAATAGAAACAGAAAGAACACAAGAAATGAGAGGGAATAACTTCTTCTGTATTGATTCTTTTGTAGTTATGTATCTTTACATTCAAAACATCAAAATCCAACCCCCTTTACAATGAAAGAAAAACCTTATATAGGCATAAGGGCGGTTGTAACCAACTTCTCCTAGTTCCATTATCTTTTAATTAAGTGTTTCCACTTAATTAATGAATTACACTTTAGTTAGCTTATTTACAATTTCACATTTTTTAAAATAATAAAGCTAACTTTGAACTACAATGACTAGAAAGAAGAGTTTAGGAACTTGGGGAAGGAGCACTTGTCGATGATGTTGCTAGAGTCTTCACTTTCGATATTTGATTTCTAAACTTAACAAGAGTTCCAACAATCTCCATGCCTTTGGGGATGGTGGTGTTTTCCATAGCATTCATCCAAATTGCCCAAGGAATCTTCCATCTCCTTTCCCATATCTGAATTTTTCAATAAGCCTTTGGTTTCTTCTGACCACATTATGCAATTTATTGATCTCTTCCATTTTCTCTTTAGTCACAGTTTCAGGCTTGAATAAGTCTTCTTTGATGAGTGCCTTGAAATTTGCTTTGATTTCCCGTAATGTGTGCCTCTCTGTAGAAATTGTATTTATAAAATTGATGTTGAAGATCTTGAAGTATTGCAAATTTAAATGATTCTACCTTTTTGCACCATGCTCTTAAGTTCATCAATTGCCTCTTCTAGCACTTTCATCTTCAACTCTATACTAAACACCCATTTTCTAGAAAGATTACCCTTTGAATCATCAAAGATCTTATGCGTAAGGAGGATTTTCTCATCGTTATCATTCATGAGTCTAAGATCTTGAATACACTCTATCTAAAGTTTGTGTTCCTTCTCAAAGCCGATGATTACCGGGTCAAACCGACTTTGAACCAAATAAATGTTGTCATACACTTTGTGTGCTTCATCAATGAAATTCAAGCAAAAATTAACATTTCTTCAACCATTGCTTCAATTTCCTTTCCATAAGCAACGATGCTTATGAATGTCCTTGATAGCTTGAACTTCTTCATCAGATAGGACAATGAGAGGGGACATTAAAGTCAAAGGGGCAGGATCAAGCACTTTATCACTTGCAAGGAAGGATTTGATGAAACCAGAGAGGACTTGTACCTTCTCTTCAAGTTGTTCCTATGTTTGTTTTCCCTTTTCCACCCTTTCAATGACCTTGGAGACTGTCTCTTTTAAGTTATGAACCTCCCCCTCAAGAGTAGATTCACCAATGGAATTCTTGTCAGCTCCAAGTCAGAAATAGTTAGATCCTTTTCATCTTTATCCACTCTTGGCTTTGCTATCT
Source organism: Taxus wallichiana var. yunnanensis (assembly GCA_018340775.1). Classification (NCBI taxonomy): domain Eukaryota; kingdom Viridiplantae; phylum Streptophyta; class Pinopsida; order Cupressales; family Taxaceae; genus Taxus; species Taxus wallichiana. The sequence continues at coordinate 820,884,582 of CM031242.1, read as the reverse complement.
CCAAGTATTGTTGGCCTTTTGAATCAAATACTAATCTTGAAGCAATCTTGGATTTTTTTGGCAGGAGGAGTGGAGTTACCCAGGAGGGAAGATACAACATCAAACTTAGGAGCAATGATTTGGGAGGATGCCTTCATTTTCCTGTTATAACCTAGGGGCTATACCCATGTAAAGGAGTCACTAGAAGGTGGAGCAACAAGAGGGCCCAGAGAAAGTGTGTTGAGGGAACTAAGGGTCTGAGAAGTAGATACCTCAAGAGTGGGTGCTTCAATACTAGAAGAAGATATTTCCTTAGTTGGTGACTTGAGCTTAGGAATTCTCAATGCCTCATAATCTAGCTTTGCACCCTTCAATTTATCTCCTTCATCTTCTTCCTTCTCAGTACTTCCTCCTTTATAGTTACTTTCTTCGTGCTACTTTGTCCCCTTTTCTTCTTCCTTTGAAAGTTCAATGATTTGTTCAACCCTTTGTACCTTTTCATTAGCCTTGGAGAGAGATATTGTTTATCTTCTTTCTCAATTATTTCTTCTATCTTCTCAGTTCTTTCAGTCTTCTCTTTCTTTGAATATATCTTGACTAAAGATTTTACATGTAGAGGAGAAAGAATTGGCTGATTTGGCACTTTCGTGTGTGTGGTAGAAACTTCCTTATGAGATGTTGATGCTCCTTGAGAAGAAGATTGAGTCACTCATGCTTTATATGCTTTCATCTTCTATCAAACCAGACTTTAGTCCTCACCATGACTGGGTTTATTATCTCCTGAAGATCATCCTTTTCCTTCTGAAACCAATTGATGGTGAGAAGGGGTGTATGCTAAATAGTTTTATTGTATTCAAGAGAATACAAGTCTTCATCATCATCTGACAAGTCTTCTGGCACTTTGTAAATCCCAAAATCTTTAATCTGTTGCAAAGAAATCCAACCAAAGTATCTTCTTCTCACCTCATAATCATTTGAACAATATTCCCAATAATCTTCTAGGGTAGGCAAGTGATAGAAATTCATTATGAGGTTATTGGAGATAAAACCTTTAATATCAAAACATGACCTCTTGTGAAAATTATAAAAATTAAATGCATAAACGGTCATTTCTACATTATGAGCATCTAATGTTGTCCTACAGTATAATTTCCCAAAGTGATTGGGAATTGGATGCCTGAGATTTTCTTATTCCTGCATGTTCTATGCAACATATCAAGTTGTCTAATGACCTCCACTAAAACCAGTTTATCATTAAAGTACATGGGAAGCTTGTTAGGTGCACCTTCAAATCCAACCAATTTGATATATGAGAACCTTCTGAACTGGATGAACAAACTGTCATATGTTGAGATTAATTGTTTTTCCTCGGTAGATACCCTTTTAGTTGTATTGCCTGTTAGGAATATTAGTGCTCCATTATATTCTACGGGTAAATATCATGTTAATGTGTGGAATATATTAGTGTAACAATACGCTAATATAAGTTATTAGGTGTTACGTGAGTTGTTTGAACAAATCACATAATATGGTGGTTTGTTGTACGAGTTAAAATAAGAATCCAACATATTAGGAGTTCATCCTCCTATATATCTATGTAATGGATCAAATGATTAATATACAACAATAATATTGTTTGGTGTGTAATCTCTAAACCAAATTTACATTTGGTATCGAGCAGGCTTCATTCAAAATGAAAGACACAAATTTTTAATGGTGCGTAGGGAAACTCTCAAATTTCTTCTCGCCCCAACTTTATGAAATTCTTGTCAGGATTGTTGGTAACTAATTTCTATTTCATACGAGTATTATTTTGATCTGAAGTGTTAATTGTAGACAGCTTGTGCATATTGATCTATTCCTTCCAGTGTGATCCTTCTACAGGCACACATCCTCGACATATCTGCGCATCAATTCCATGTGATCTACACTCGACACATGGCTCAAACCTTCTAACTAAACAAGTTCTAGACTCGCCACACCATCTCAACATAGAAATTTAAAAGGTTTCTCGTGACTTTGTCCCCAGCGTGAAGTTTGATCATATGAGAAGATCCATATGCAAAATTGACAATGATATGTGTTTCAATCACTTCAACTCGTGCATCCAACTAGGATTCACATTTTTCACACCCATGCATTTAATAAAATAATGTTTGGGTTGTTTAGTGAATATATTCATGTGATCTTTGCAATAGTGGAGAGAGATTAATGAACAAGTTAAATAATTGGCACTTTCCCGAGTTGACTTTGCTTCAGTTTAATATTTGGCATTTTAAGTTTTCCTACCATTGGAAGACTACCGAAAAGCTCACCATCCATCCCGCAGCTTCAATGAATAGCCTTTGCATGTTTTTACTCATTCACTTTCATATGAATGCAATCCTTTGACAATTCATGTTCACGGCCCATATCAATGTGAAGTGGTCAATCCATGCATATATATCTCCATTTCTCGCAAAGATTTAGATGCTCTTAATGGCTTGTTTTGGTCTTTTCTAAAGTGTGCAAAAAGTTAAAATATTTATTAGTTATAAAAAGAGTGATTGTCATTTCTAAAGATCAATTTTTGTGTTCATATTTTATGCTCATATGGTCAATTTTGTGTCTTTTAAAACTAATGTGTTTATAAGTCTTATATATCATTTTGTTTTTATCAAAGTCATAAAAGTCATTTTGTTCAAATTGTTGTTCTACAATCCAAAGTGTCATTGCCCATTAAATTTGTCTAAGTCATTTCATGTCTTATAAAAACCAATATTTACCGGGGGTATTTCAATCGCTTTAATAGTGTATCTTATTTTGTGAAGAGTCAATCAAATTTTCATCTCATTTTGAGTCTAATGTATCTTAAAGAGTCGTAAAATTGTAAAAATAAAAATAAAATTGTCTCGCATTTCAACTAGATGCACTATTGATGGAATCCGACGTCCTTTGATATGCACTTGAGCTCCATGATCCAATCCAAATAAGCTAAGAAATCAACATGAAACCGGAGGTCTCGAGGCAAAGGATGGAGGGTGATCAACGCCTCTTGTCAATCACCAACGAAGAGGTCGTGTATAACACTGGTGGCACATTTTTATAATATTTTCAATTGTTTGGTTTGAGTGGTGTGTGTAGAAATAAAACATGCTATACATTCCTTGCCAAATATTGAAACAAGGAGGATGTGCATTTTGGATGCTGACAACAAATTGTATAGGAGGGTAGCTAAACCGGAGTGATCCCCTAATCAAGTGTGATTCTTCGATTGTCGTACTTCTAACATCGATCGGCCGATGAAAGAGCATTCACTGGAAGTGAAAGCGAGAACTTTTGAGTTCATGTATGTAGGTGAATCGGTGAAAGTGTGATCATCCAATATGGGATTCAACTGTGGTGAAACAATTTTCTCATGTGTAGTAAGATCTAAACAACAAGATCCAAGCCAACGGATGCTTGAGACCTAAAAGTATGCGGAGGCATACAATCTTTCCTAGCTTTTCGATGTGCTTTCTTTGGGCATGTTCACACTAAGGGGGAATGCTAGGAATATTAGTGCTCCATTATATTGTATGGGTAAATATCATGTTAATGTGTGGAATATATTAGTGTAACAATACACCGATATGATATAAGTTATTAGGTGTTACGTGAGTTGTTTGAACAACTCACCTAATATGGTGGTTTGTTGTAGGAGTTAAAATAGGACTCCTACATATTAGGAGTTCATCCTCCTATATATCTATGTAATGGGTCGAATGATTAATATACAACAATAATAATGTTTGGTGTGCAAACTATGAACTAAATTTACATCGCCTTCCAAGAGTCCGATGTACACCGTGAAGGCATCATTGACTCTTCCTAAATGATATTTGTTGTTTTTAAGAGTCGATTGTGGGTAGTAATCATACATTGGTTCACTCTTCTTGTCATCCACTATAGTAAAACCTAATCAAACCTCACGTATGTTGCGGTGGTGTACATCAAATACGAGGTCATGTAGAAATATTTGCTCTGCTATACATTGACTAATTGTTCACTGAGGTTTTCACAAATTATCTCTCCCTAGTTTAGGCTTTGCTTCCCGAACACAAATAATGTTTATATAAGAACACATCCAAAATTGAAAATCATTGTTGAGGGAAGGTGCATGATTCTAGACAACAAAGTGATTATATCAGACAAATCTTCTTTGAAATCAACCATGTACATAACCTTAGGCAACTGGATGTTCCTTTCTTTGGAACCTTGAACCAAGACTTAGCTATCATTGTTTTATACTTCTCCTTATCTTGTTCAAAAAGGCCTTGAGCCTATGCCCTAGTGAGAGTATTGGCATTTTCAACAACAGGATTCCAAAGGCAACATTTATGCAATTAACATCCAGTTTAGCAATCACTTGGCCTGTGGATCTTTGATTTCTTTTGAATCTGAATCAAAACAAGAAACACATGATAAAATGGTATATGCACATTGTACTGAGATAAGGAAACCACCGGCATGAGCAATTCCACTATCTTTAATGCATTGAGTCATGGGAGTAGGGTTTGCATTAGAAATAAGAGCCCATAAGTCATTGAAATCAATATGTTGAACAACACTATCCCTATTGTTGGGTACTGATGTTTCGAGGGATGAAATGTGTTCATAACCCCCGTAATGGTACTTCATGATGACAAGGTTAGGAAACAAACGCTCGGAGGAATGAGAATTCAACAAAACTTTTCAAGAAGAACGATATGATAGGGCACAAAACCAATTTGATATCAAAACCATCGCAGAAGCTTCAAAATCACTCACTTTGGTTGCAGGAAGAAAGGCGCTCCTCTCAAGGTCACAGTGTAATTTGAATTTTTGAAAATGGTTGGAGAATGCTCAGTATATGTCTAGAAATGGCTTTGAGGGCATGGGAATGGAAATGCACGGACTCAGCTGTAATTCTTGGCTTGTGATGGTAAAAATGGCTTACTTTACCTTTTTATACTTTCCTGTTCGAAAAAGGATGTGAATAAATGCTTAATTAGGAAAATGTAGTGTATTATGGGAAATGGGAGGGTTCATGGAACATTTTACCAATTTTCCTTCGTATTGCGGTTATGATGGAAATGCGGGAAATGAAAGCACAAAAGAACTAGGGACACGAGGGGCTAAGATTTCTGAAATCTCTGCAACATATAGAAAAGGTTTTAGTGTGTGGCAAAGACAGGACTTGTGGGGAACAATAAGGCAGGGATGCACGTGGGACACAAGTTCTTTAAACACTCGAAAATCCTACAATACAAAGAAACCCAATCAAGTGCGGGAGAATCGGGCCACCGACGGAGAACACAAGGCCCATGGGACATTGGGACAAGAGTTCTCTAAAACTCGTAAAGTCTACAATATAAAGAAACACTTAGCAAAATTGATGAAAACTTTACATTGCAATGAGAGCGGAGAACACGGGGATGCAGAGAAATGAAGTCCAGGAAGCACAAGGGCCACAAGTTCTTTGAAAAGCCGAAAATCTCACAATATAAAGGATGAGTGCAAAGTTTGTGGAAGTAAGGCAACAATGGGAAATAGAAGGATGTGGGAACCAAGACTTGGAAAGAACAATTCACCGACGAACACTAAAGCCCGCAACAAAAAGACTTAATGAAGTGTGGAAAAGGCGGAGATGCGAAGAACTTGAGGCCCAAAAGAACTAGGGACATGAGTTCTCCGAAAACCCAAGATTGCCGTAATGTAAAGGAAAAGACCCAAACACTCAAAGTACTAAAAATGACTAACTGTTAGGACCATTTCTCTTCCACAAGACTTCACAAAGGCAAACAAATTTGTCATAGAAGTCACTTTACCAAAAATTTCCAAAAATATACATAATTTCCGGGTAAGTGACAACACTTTCCACGGATAAAGATTTTTCTATTACTAATAAAGTGGTTGTCATTTCCAATGTTGTGTTCTAGATTCGAACCATGTCGAGAAAGTTCACTTGGAGGTTGAACACTTCTATCACTTGTTTGATCATTAGTGAGTTGCCCTCAGGCGGTCTCGGGTTCCCTAGACGCCTATGCCCGCCGCTCGCCACCGCCACTCTCCTCCTCCTGCTTGGGGCCGAGGGAACCCCGCACGTCACTCTCGAAGCCAGCGGAGCCCTTCTCCTCGCCGTCGGTGGTCCCCTCAATCTTGTCCTCCTTCCCTTGCTCTTGATGGGGTTTTTGGTCACTTGGTGATTCTTGTGGCGCTTGTTGGGATGCCTCTCAGTCAGGTAAGTTCCCATGGCTGGTTCTCACCATTTCCCCCTCTTGGCTTTAAAGGCTGTCTATTGAAGATTTTGAGTAGCAACAATAGTGGGATAGTGGGTGGGAGCACGTCCTTGAATTGGCTCGCCCCTCTGGTTCTCGGTTGGGATGACAAACTAGACAACCCTCTGCCTCCTACTCTGCCCTCCATGTTTGTGGTTACGACCTAGTTTTGTGGGCTTCTTATTTTATTCATCTTTTTTGATTGATTATCGTGTTTTTATAGTGATTTGTATTTTGAAGTGAACTCGACCTCCTCTTGAAACCTATTTTATTCGATTTACTCTTGTATTTTGTGGTGCAACTTTTCCGTGTCTTTCGTACTAATAGCGTTATGCTTTTTTATATAAAAATGTGCTTTGCAATCCATAACAAAACTTGTAAAAAGTTATATTCAAAAGTATCACCTCAACATTAACTATATCTTTTTGAACATAAATTAATACCACATAAAATGACACGTCGATTCCGGAATGTATGCCTAAAGACATTAGTACACTTCGATTTTAACGGAGGAGTGCCTGCCGAATCTTTAGCGCCTGCACGGTCTTTCCAGACATTGTATTATCTGTTTGCCGATTATCCACGTGGCAGGTCCCACTGTTGAAATGTCATCTAGCCGTTTGAAGACAGAGTACAAACATTTTCTTCCTGTTAAAAGTCCCATCACCGAGGAGCTAATCAATAGCAACTGTAGGAGATGGGTGTCTTAACATTAAGATGCTTGGCTGGGATTCCAACACCCACATATAGTTATCTCCATTTCTCAGCCCCTACAGAAAATTGCAATGCTCCTACCAAATTTTCATTCCAGGTATCTCGCACTGTTCGTTGCAGTGCCAGTAATGGGCCCAATAATGCATTTCAGAAGCTCAGTGATTCTGGTAAATCTAAGCCCCTCACCAGTGCAGGGGGTCTGTTGGGGTCCACTGACGTGGGTAATTCGTCAGACGCATCGTCATTGCTGGCAAGTTCAACAGAAGGGGAGATCCTAAGGTTTCCACCAGGTAAGGACTTTATTCATTAGTGACTCTCAGAGAAACTGTCGAAACAAGTCTAGAGACTCATATATCTTCATGGGTTGGAATGCCATTTTTTTGTTTTCTTTAGCTCAGAAAGGAATTTTTAATTCTTTTTGAGCCGAACATGTGGGTGCTCTCAACAATGCTGATTTAAGTCTGAATTGAAGCTCGATATTTTAATGAATGAGAACACAGTTAGCCCAAATCCTAGGGGTGGCATAATCCCAGGTTCTGTCTGCCAAGTAGGCTGGTTTCTCAGAATTTATTTATGGCGGGGTAAGGGGATTTCCCTAACTGAACACCGCATAAATTATGGCCTTGTATGTTCAGTTCTATATATATATGGCCAAAATCTGCTCGTTATCTCTTATAATCAGATTCCTGCGTTCCTTCTATTCCTCCCTACACCAGTGACATATTCTGGACGCTCCCGTATCCAATTTCTTATCAATGACCTGAACTTTCGCAGAGAGAGACATCTTGTTACCGAGGATTTAGGGTTGAGAATCCACTTAATACACATTAATCATTATACATGTATGTACACATGTTGCTGAGGGTTTAGGGCTTGGAATCCACTCAATGCCCTATTAGAGAGGTACCCATTAGAAACGCATGAAATATTTGTAGCTTTACTGGAAATGTTCCATGCACTTTTTCAGTGGAAAACCCTTCTTGTTGAGGCTTCAGGGTTTGGAATCCACTCAATAGCCATTAGAATAGCACCATGACAGCCACTTGGGAGGAGTCATTAGAAACATAGGAAATATTCACATGCGTATAATATGGTACATTCTCAGAAATGGCTCATGCACTTTGCACATATGTAAGACAGTTTTAGCATTGTTTTAGATTGAGTGGTCCAGCATCTGCAACATCTTAGGTGTTGTGTTGTACCACCCGCTGTTTTTTCCAAGTGGTAGTGTTGCAAGAATGTAGATGATGTGCAAAGTGACTCATTTATACGTGACGTGCGATGTCCAAAACAATTAGCTGCATTTGCAATTTCTCAACGAGTCTTCAAGATAGGTTCATTCATTTTATGATGAGAGGAATGATTTATGTACTCAAGAGCCTGAAGAGCCCTCTCAATCAGGTGATTAGCTCCCCTGGGATGGAAAAAGTCATAAAATAGAAAAAGCGGTCTCGTAATGTAGCAGCATAACCCTATTCATTGGAAGGTAACGAGGAGCTCCCATTTGTTGCAAAGGAATTGCAGGACGTCCTTCAGTAGCATGAGCAGATACTCCAGGATGTTTGTCAGAGTTCGCCCCTGGTCAGGGAGCAACATGGCATTAAACTGATTCTAAGCATCCATCCTCGCAGTATCAGACCTCATCTCTGTCCACATGATCAGAAGAGAGTGATCAAGAAAATGGTTTGAAAATGCTGGATGTCAGAATCATCAGCCCCCACACAAGCGATTCTGCTCCCCCAGTGATCATGACCATATAGAAGTGTGGATCTTGGACAATGTGCTAAGACCATGAGGAACTCCACAAAACCACACTTAAAGATTAGTTTTGATATTGGCTGTTTTCAATTTACTTGATAAACTACATTTCACACGGGATATCATCAGTCTGCCTTAGAGCTATGAGTTCAAAACCGATGAAGGCCGCTATGAGTTCCAATGATGCCATTGGCTTTTACAAATGCTCCTTCTATATTCCAGACTCTTACGAACTCAACTTTCAGGCCTTTTCTTAGGAAAGTTGTATTAGTCTTTTAAAGACATTTTAATTCATAGCAGAACCTGCGAGGAGCATCTTCAACATGTATATAAGGTATAACAGGTACTTCAAGACAACAAACTTTATGCCATAAAATCCAAGTATGCCTTCAGGGTATAAGAAATTGGATACCTAGTTTACATGGTTTCTCATGAAAGAGTCAAGGTAGACCCTGAATAGACAAAGGCAGTAGTAGAATGGCCCTTAGGAAAGACCATCAAGAGCCTTTGAGGTTTCTTAAGCTTGACAAGATATTAATAAATTTTTGTCTGCAATTATGTCCGCATTGCAACATGATTGACAACCTGTTTGAAGAAATGCTCATCCATGAAGGCTGATACGAGTTACTTGTAATGCCATTGGGTCTTTCAAATGCCCCTTCTACATTCCAGACTCTTATGAACTCAACTTTCAGGCCTTTTCTTAGGAAATTTGTATTAGTTCTTTTTAATGACGTTTTGATTCATAGTAGAACTTAGGAGGAACATCTTCAAAATGAATATAAGGTATTACAGGTACTTCGAGACAACTAACTTTATGCCAAGAAATCCAACTATGCCTTTGGGGTATAAGAAATTGGATACCTAGTTCATGAGGTCTCTCATGAAGGGGTCAAGGTGGACCCTGAAATATCCCTTGAAAATCCGACCCTGTTTTGGTGATTTGAGCTCCAAGGAATATTGTCAAACACTTGGCTTGCAAGTCTGTATTTGCTGTTGTAGTTTCTTCATTTGGTGTTTTGATTTGTTTTGATGATTGCAAAGGACTTGCAAGAAGTAATTTAAATGACTGAAATAAAGGGGACACAATGCTACAGCTATATGCAATCAATATATGACTGAAATGACATGAGAAATGCACCTACAGCTTAGTGGACATTATTACAAACATTTTCCATGTAAACTATTGATTGAATATGAACTGAAATAAGTAACTACAGCAATGACATATTGACAAACATTTGTTGTGCAACCTTATTTCTCCTTTATTGAATGCATAGACTTATTTCAATCTTATCAAATGCTGTTTACAATCTGAGTGCAATGCCAAGACTCTTGGCTTACATCGAATCATGAATGAATGCCGCTACAATGTCCTATACCAAATATTCATGCAACTACAGCCACTATATGGCAGCAACTAATACAATGCAATGTAGCCTATAAAAATGATATGAAATAGAAGAACCTGATATGCAGCAAATGATCGACCTCCTCTTAGCTGATAGACCTGCTTGGGTGCCACGATTTTGAGATGATGCTGCACAGATTTCCTTCTGTTTATTGCTCACACACTCTGATCATCATATCGTCCCCCATGACTAAATTGATAGTCAATATTGCCCACAAAAACAACTGAAAATATCTTCAATACTTCCTTCGATTGAATCACAACAATACGTCAGCTGCCGTGCCAAAAGAAATGATATTTGCAACAATACCTCAGTTGTTGCAACTCAACAATCTTCTCAATAAGATGCAATAATACATCAGCTATTGCACCCAATTAGCTAGCTCTCAGAATTGCAATAATACAACAGCTATTGCAATTGATTGAATCCTTCAATGAAGCACAAATGGAAATCCTGAATGAATCTCCCACAATATGAATTGGGTTTTCGTCCAATCCACAATCCTCCAAGGGGTTTCGTCCTCGGAAAATAATAAGCATGAGCTGCTCTGAAATTGTCTTTGAAAATGATAGATGATCCTCCCCAAATGAAAGAATGAACCCTTTTTATAAAAACCCAAACCTTGGAATCCAAACCACCTTTAATTTTATTTTATTTGCCCTTCAATTCCAAAGGGGCGCCCAAGTGTGGAATTATACTAATTCCACTTTATAAAAATAAAATTCCACTTAACGTCATAATTAAATATTATAAAGTCACTTTTTCCGACTTAATAATATGACGTTATAAAGTAACTTTGTAACCCCACTTAATAAAGTCACTTTAATTAAAATAATATAATTTTCTCATTAAATAAACCATTCTGTGCCCGACTCAAGTGCGGAAAAACATCTCATGCCACGGGAATCATCTCCTATCCACTGAATTTACCTACAGAGATGGATAATAGGCAAATCTCATCATCTGAGTGATCGACTAGGAAAGTGGGGACATTACAGACCCTCAAAAGATAATGACCATAGTAGAATGGCCCTTACCCAAGGCTATCAAGAGCCCCTAGGATTTGTAAGCTCGACAAGATATTACTTGAAGCTTAATTTTCAATAATGTCCACATTGCAACACCATCGACAAGCTCGAAAAGATATTATAGGAGATTTATTTGCAATTATGTCTCCATCAAGCAACACCATTGATGATCCGTTTGAAGAAAAGTTGATTCGTGTGTTTGAAGGGTGCCGCTAGGCATTTGATAGACCTTGGATTTCATAATCCAAGGGATTTACTATATAATCTAAGGCATCAACCATATAATATGACAATGAATGAGGTAGAAACCATGGCCGAAAGTTTTACAAGAGTCAAGGACCTAAAAGATCAACTAGGAGCTGCTAGAGAAAGTGTTTGTTGCGACCCTGGTAGTAGGCCTTCACTCAAGAGGTAATAATCAAGAAAGAGTTGGTGGCTTCATTATGATATCTTCTATAAACTATGACACCATTATGATAGCAAAGAGCGACATACAATAAAGGGAATTTGTAGGCAAGAGCACACATGAGAATTTAGATTCATGCAATCGCCAAGTGTTCAAGACTGTACAATCAAGGTTTGGACTATTCGGCCTCCAGCCTGGGGTCTGCATAAATTTCCTACTGGTCTTGCCCTTGCCTAGTTTCCGCCTGAATTGATATAGGAGCATCTCTAGTTTCGATCTGCCTTTTTCACTTGTCCGCATATCCGAATAATCTCCGTTATGACTTGTATAACTAAGTTTTCATTTCGTCTTGTGTATTTGAGCTATCGTTTTTGTTTATCAATCATTATGAGTATTAATGTATTATTTTGGTTATGAATGGTTAATTGTAAATTGATTAGATTAGAATAATCATTGTTACAAACCCTTACATCCTCTTTATTGTTGTGCACTTCCATACCATTATATTTAATTAGGGTGTAAACAATATGAGTAGCTCGTGATGTCGTTGGGATTGAGCAACACACCAAGTATTTTCACAAGGTTGTTGAATGAAGTCTTGAAACCATTTTTAGGAAAAATTGTGATTGTGTACCCGAATTATATTATGATTTTCAGCAAAATGCATGCAAAACATTTGTTACATATCGGAAAGTGTTGTAGAGATTGTGTGAAGAGAAGTTTCTTAATTTGAAGAAATGTAGTTTTATGCAAGACAGAGCCACCGTATCCGAGATTTGTAATTTCTAGTGAAGGATTGAGAATAATCAAGTTTTTCCTTTATATGATCCCATTTTGCTTTGTGGAGAGTCCAAGTAGTTAACTCACATTGAACTCCACGAGATGTAGAATGGATCACGATATTTACTAACATATTCACCTCCATTGCATGTTCTTAATTTCTTGATTTTTAGGTTAGAAGATGTTTCAACAAAGGCTTTAAATTATTTGAATTTAGCAAATGCGTCAATTTTTTTCTTATCAGAGTACATCCATGTCATCCTTGTGTGGTCATCAATTAAGGAAATAGAAAATAGAGCACTAATAAGGAGGCAACCTTGAGTGATCCCCTAATACTATTGTGGACCAATTCTTAAGGTTGATAGGAGTTAGCATCATCTTGCTTGTGGAAGGGTTGAATATATGGACCTTGAAAATGTTCGTGCAATTATGGAGTGGCCATCACCGAGGAGTTCTTTCAAGCTTTCATGGGTTGGCGAGTTTTTATGGCAAGTTCATCAAGAACTTTAGTGGTGTGTGTGCGCCAATTACAGAGGTCATGCAAGGAGATAGGAAGAATTTTGTCTGGAGCATAGGAAAAGCGAAAAGTTTTGTGGAGTTTAAGAAGAGGGTGATTGAGGAGCTAGTATTGGCATTGTCGATTTTGCAATTTATTTCAAGTTGATTATGATGTGTGGTATAGCCATTGGTGCAATATTGAGTTAAGAAGGAAGGTCACGATCTTTTTGTGAAAAGTCAATGATGCGAAGAGGAAGTATAATGTTTATGATAAAGAATTTTATGGAATTGTGCAAGCGTTAAGTGGAGACATTACTTGTTGACAAAGGATTTTGTGCCATTTATTGATTATCAAGCATTGCAATTTATTAATAGTCAAGGGAAATAGAAACGGATACATATCATGTGGGTGGAGTACCTATAAGGATACACATTTTTACTAAAGCATAAGAGTGGATAATTTTACAAGGTGGTTGATGTGCTCACCATGCGTAGTTTTCTATTGACAAAAATGAGAGTGGAAGTTGTGGGTTTTGAATCCATGTAGTCAGTATGTGCAAGATAAAGATTTTAGAGAGGCATGGGAAGCGTGTGTAGTAAGCAAGTGTGGGCATGACACCTTCGCTGGACTACTTATCAGGAAGGACTGTTTTTCCGAGTTAGGCGGTCATGCATTCCGAGAGGATCAATGTGGGAGAATTTGGTAAGAGAAAAATATTGCAGAGGATTAACATGGAACTTTGGCTTAGATAAACCTTAAGACAACTAGGGGATTCACTTTTGGCTGCAGATAAGTGCAGTGTGCATAAGTTTTTGTAGGAATGCCACATGTGTTAGTTGGCTAAAGGGAGATCTCACAACGTAGGGTCAGTATCAACCTTTGCCAATTTTGGAGACGCTTGGGAGATGTAAGTATGAATTTTCATAGAATGTAGCAGGATGTTGATTCCATTTTTTTCAAAGACGACACATTTTATTGCTTGCGAAGACTAGTGATGCAATGCACGCTTGCAAATCTTTTCTTCGTGGGAGATTATGAGGCTACATAGATTACTTGCACAATATGGTATATGACAGGAAATACAAAAATTATTGGTCATTTCTGTGAACATTGTGGAAGAAATTGGTTACAAAGTTGTAATTTGGCTCAGCGCACCATCCACAGATTGATGGAGAGACAAGTTGTAAATCCTTGAGATTTGCTCGGATGTTTGGGCGGAGATAAGCCAGAACATGGGACTTGGCTCTAGTGTAGGAAAAATTCGCTTATTTATTATTCATTGAATAGGAGTATAGGGAAGACATCATTTCAAATTATTATGGGAACAACCCAATAGGAGTAGCAAAGTTGAGAGACTTCCTGTAATGAGGAAAGGAGTGCAGAAGCGGGATTTTATAGAACACATGAAGGAAGTGCACTAACAATTGTGCAATCAGGTTAGCAAAGATGAATGTATAATACAAATAATGTGCAAAAGAGAAAATGATAGAACTTGAATACTAAATTGAGACCGAGGGAAAATACAATAAGCTTAAGTGGAAAAGATAAGGCCATGCAAAATCATGAGGAAGTTTGCGTAAAATGCTTATGAGATTGACTTGCCAAAAGGCATTGATGTCTCTAATAATTTTAATTTGGCAGATCTGTATCCATACTTTGCATAAATAGGAAAGTGTTGAAGAGTCGAATCAAAAGATGACAGATTAGATTGGAGAAGGAAGATGTCAAAAAAGTGCATGATGAAGTAGAAAGGGTGGAAGACACCAACATCACGAAGATACTTAGAAAGGAATATAAGGAGTATTTGGTCAAGTGAAAAGGAAAGGATGCTTTGAGGATTTTACTTAGATGAGTGCTAGTGATGCAACTCAACATGATATTCGGAAGACCAACTTCCTTGAGCAGTAGCTCAAGCTTTCAAAATTGCCCAAGGTGTAAGATGCAGGAGCATCTAGGTTCATAGAAATCTTGTATCAACCAAGGTCCAAAAATAGTGAATTAGTTTGAGTCGGTTTGTGTTTGAATTTTGTTTTTCATTGTGTTGTTGGTGGGCCATGGAGTAAAGTGTTGCATTGTATAGAGTGCATAAGTCTATTGCCAATGTTTGCATAGCGTGCAATTCATTTGCGAATGTTAGGTCTCTTGCGTAATTGTATGAGTGTGCAATCCTTTGTGCAAATGATGCAAACTTGTTTGAGCTTCACAAGTTTGTTTGTTGTATTTCAAGCATACACAGTTGCCCTAAGCCACAAATTACTAAGAACTTGTTTTCAAGCTGCAAAGTACTACAAACTACGTAATACTAGGAGTATGATTTGAAGCCATGCAATCTTTTTTATGCGATGTAGAGCACTACAAGATTGTTTGAAGTCGCGATTTCGGAAAGATTGATGATTGTGGATTGAGTTTGTTGATGGGTCCTTTAGGACTTTGCATTTGAATTCTATAAGTTTAAGAGTTCTAGTGTGCGCCATAGGATGACTATATAAACAAGTCCAATTACCTTGCCAATTGTTAGCTTAGCATTTGCTTTTAAGAGCAGGGTGTGGATGCAAGCTTAAGGCTCAACACACAATGAAATTGGTAAGTATATGATGGAAAATATTTTAACTTGTGATTGAATCATTGGCAATTGGTCTAAGTGTGTTATTATTTTGAGTACATGAATACAAGTCTTGTTTTTCCCAAGTGATTCAAATATGTGTTCATTTGATCTTCCCACTTGTGCGCAATTTCAATTTTGTTTGGTTTTTTTTTGTACGTATTTTGAGGGTCATGGTGTAAGGCGGCTCTTTGTTGAGCACCCGACTATGTCCGTGTTGATGCCAAAACTTGGGAGGAGCATCTTCAACATGTATATAAGGTATTACAGTTACTTTAAGACAACTAACTTTATGCCAAAATTTCCAAGTATGCCTTCGTGGTATAGTAAATTGAATATCTAGTTTCCATGGTTTCTCATGAAAGAGTCAAGGTAGACCCTTAACAGATAAAGGAAGTAGTAGAATGACCCTTACCAAAGATCATCAAGAGCCTTTGGGGTTTCTTAAGCTTGACAATATATTTTTTAATGTTTGTCTGCAATTAAATCTGCATTGCAGACATGATTAACAACTTGTTTGAAGAAAATCTCATCCATGAAGGCCATTGTGAGTTCCTTGTAATGCCATTGTGTCTTACAAATGCTTCTTCTACATTCCAGACTATTATGAATCCAACTATCAGGCCTTCTCTTAGGAAAGTTGTCTTGGTTTTTAAATGACATTTTGATTCATAGTAGAACTTAGGAGGAGCATCTTCAACATGAATATAATATATTACAGGTACTTCAAGACAACTAACTTTATGCCAAGAAATCCAAGTATGCTTTCGAGGTATAAAAATTTGGATAAATAGTTCACATGCTTTCTCATGAAGGGGTCAAGGTGGACCCTCAAAAAAGATAGAGGCAATTGTAGGATGGCCCTTACCCAAGGCTATTAAGAGCCTCTGGGGCTTTGTAAGCTTAAGAAGATATTACTGAAGCTTTATCTGCAATAATGTCCACGTTGCAACACCATTGACGATCTGTTTGAAGAAAAGCTCATCCACGTTGCAATAGTGAAGCATTTGATCCACCTTGGATTTCATAATCTAAGGGATTTATTGTATAATTTAAGGAATCAACCATATAGTTTGACAATGAATGAAGTAGAAACGATGGCTGAGAGTTTCACAAGAGTCAAGGAGCTAAAAGATCAACTAGAGCTGCTTGAGAAAATGTTTGTTGCGGTCTAGTAGGCCTTCACTCAAGAGGTAATAATCAAGAAAGAGTTGGTGGCTTCATTATGATATCTTCTATAAACTATGGCACCGGCACCATTATTGATATTATCATGATGTAAAAAATTTAATATGATTTTCCTATTATAAATAACCCAAATTTCTCTCTCATGATCAACTCTATAGACATGCTTGCATTAATTATGCAACTCATTTTCATTAGGCTTCCTGGTGTTGCGCCGACCCTCTTTTCCTCAAAATTTCCATATAAATCCAATACATGAAATTCATTAACGAAAATTTAAAATGGAATTTCTCTATCCTTTGAATACAAAATATATCTAGGGCAAAAAGGAGATTTGAGGAAAATTGTACAATTAACATTAGTGTAGTTGACTACAACAAGTGCAATGTTTCCAAGTTTTGACCAAGTACTTTGTTGTTTTGACTTTTTCTTGACTATTTTGAGGTTCATGCGTTGCCCAAAATTGTCCCAATCTCATGTAAAATAGTTTTGCATTAACCAAGTGCTACTACATTGATTGTGCTTTTGGTGTTTGATAGGTAAGCTTACTACATGACCAATATGGATGTTGTAGATTCCACATAATGATTAAGTGTTGGTTATCGTGCACTTGAGTGATTATGATGAAGTAAGATTCTCCTAAATGAGTGATTTTTTTCGCAATAAATGTTATTGTATTTCAAAGTATGAGATCCTCTTTCAAGGTCACCCATTGGTATCACGGGTACGAGGCTTAGTTGAGGTAGCTCAAAGGCCAATGGTGATTGCGCAGGGGTTTACATGAGACAACTCCAAACGAATGAATGCAAGGTATCAATTTTCCTCGATGTCTAATCACAAGGATCAATTGAGGTAACTCATGAGCCGATGATTGATTTGGGCATGATTTGAGGTAACTCATTTCTTTGATGATTGATGAAGAGCTTAATTGAGGTTACCCATGAAGTATTCATTTTGGAATTCTAAATTGAGATAAATTGTCGATATTGAATTGTTTATCTAACTAATGGGATTAGTTGTTGTCTTGATATATGTTTTAGTTAGATGAAAAAGACGGAGTTGGCTATTGTCCCATATTACCAATGGTTCAAAAATTAGTGTCAAGGATGCTCATCCTTGGACATAATTATGTGACGATCTTCCTTTGGCTTATACCTATAAGATTTAATGACTAACTTGGGTGGAATCCCGAAATGAGATAAATTGTCGGATATTGAATAGTTTGTCTCATAGTTCGCATACTCGTATTTGACAAATACTCGTGAGACCAAAAAAATTTGACTCAAAGAAAAACTCAAGAATACTCTTCGTAACTCAAAGAAAAAAATTTGACTCGGCAAAAACTCCAAACGAATGAATGCAAGGTATCAATTTTCCTGTTGTCTAATCACAAGGATCAATTGAGGTAACTCATGAGCCATTGATTGATTTGGGCGTGATTTGAGGTAACTCATTTCTTTGATGATTGATGAAGAGCTTAATTGAGGTTACCCATGAGGTATTCATTTTGGAATTCTAAATTGAGATAAATTGTCAGATATTGAATTGTTTATCTAACTAATGGGATTAGTTGTTGTATTGATATATGTTTTAGTTAGATGAAAAAGACGGAGTTAGCTATTGTCCCATATTACCAATGGTTCAAAAAAATTAGTGTCGAGGATGCTCATCCTTGGACATAATTATGTGACAATCTTCCTTTGGCTTATACCTATAAGATTTAATGACTAACTTGGGTGGAATCCCCATTGAGAT
This sequence comes from Taxus wallichiana var. yunnanensis, assembly GCA_018340775.1. NCBI lineage: Eukaryota > Viridiplantae > Streptophyta > Pinopsida > Cupressales > Taxaceae > Taxus > Taxus wallichiana. The sequence goes on along the minus strand of CM031242.1, from coordinate 820,866,186 downwards.
AAATTGTCGGATATTGAATAGTTTGTCTCATAGTTTGCATACTCAGACTTGATAGACCCAAAAAAATTTGACTCGGCAAAAACTCAACAATACTCGGCAACTTAAAAATACACAAATTTCTTTAAAAAACCTAAATTTTAAGCAACACATAGCTACAAAATGTATCAAATGAGTCCATAAAATGTTGGAGAAGTGTTTTCTATTAGATTTGAATACAAATACAATACAAAATCGCATCATCATGCGAATACAACAACTGATTGATAAGTAATATGAATTTATGATGATTGACATTGAAAAATATCATCATAAATTTCATATCTATGCAAGTTACAATGTATAATAAGTTATAATTTACATTTTCCTCTTCCCCGTTCTAGAGAAATATTGGGGAGAGGGTCAAGTGCCTCTACTAGGCCCCACACTCTACTGTAACCTCGCTCCTCCTGTAAGGCTACGACTCGGCTCCAACCTCGGAAGTAGATGGTGGTGGTTCCTCTCACGCTGTTGAGATCACCTCAAAGATGTCATCCAATCCAATATCTCATCTAGCTGCTAGGGCTTCTCCCTCTATAGCTTCCCTCTTAAAAGAAGCAATCTCGTCCTCTGTGAATGTAGGGATTTCTTCTTCTCGCCCAGTCCACTCGCTGTATGGATTTATCTCATCCAAATCAATAAGATCCTTTGATGTGGCCTCCACTTTTCTTGTGTGAAGCCGGAGATTGTATTGCACAAAAACCAAGTCGTTGAGCTGTTTTTGACTCAACTTGTTGCGCTTCTTTGTGTGAATGGCCTCAAACAAACTCCAGTTGCGTTCACATCCGGAAGCGCTACAAGGTTGAGATAGAATTCTAACGGCTAGCTTTTGAAGATGAGGGGTATTCCCTCCCCAATCCTCCCACCAGAACCTACAAACAAGATAATCAAAAGTTTATAAGTAATTAATAAAATCAAATCTGTAACTAACAAGTAACTTGGTAAACATTTTAATTTTTATTACTTGGTGTCTGTGTGGTTCTCCTTCGAATAGATAACATCGAAGAAAAGAGCCTCTCCGTAGCATGTTTGTAATTTTGCAGCTCTAAAATGATGAGGTCCCTCGTTTCAACATTTGGTATCATCCTCTCAATACATGTTGAAAGGTCCTCCATAACCTCTCCATTCACATCTGTGAAGCCGTTGGAGAAGAAATACTTGGGGTTGAGGTAGTACTCCGTTGTATGAATTGGTTGGTGGAGTTGATTGTTCCACCTCCAATCAATAATCTCCCAAAAGGGACCATATCTGATGATATCCCCCCTATAATAGTTTTGGATAGACTCTTTGGCCCTATCTATGGCCTCATAAATCCCATGGGGTTTTCCCCATCAACCAAACGCAAAACTCTCACCAACGACTCGACACCTACACATAAATTAAAATGTAAGGTTACAAACTTACAAATAAAGTAAAAAGTAAAAATATATATTTATAATTTAACAAATTAAAATAAAGGAATGAAATATAAATCGAAGTTTGAAATTTACCTTGATGATCTCTATAGCTCTCTTTGCAAAGATATCATCAAAAACTATCTTTGACTCACAAACATTTGCATCAAAGATATCAACAAACTAGAAATACTTTGCAATGTCAAGAAGTTAGTTGCAAACCTTGTGACACTCGGCTCGAACAAGCTCTTTCCCCTTTGTGTGTTCTCTCATCAAGCTCAGAACCCAAGGGTGATTGTATATGTACTTTGTTATGTTTCTTGCATCTTCTACAACTAGCCTCACCCAATCAATTTTGCCTATGTCCTCCAAAAGAAGGTCAAGGCAATGAGCTGCATAAGGAGTCCAAAAGAGTGATGGATGTCTCTCCTGCAGTAGTCTCCCAACCGCCACATATGCTACTGCATTGTCTGTGACAACTTGCACAACATTCTGTACACCAACCTCTAATACAACCGTCTCTAACATAACACTCAAATTCTTTGCATTTTTTACTATGTTAGAGGCATCAATAGACTTCAAAAACACCATCTCACCATTTGAAGCCGCTAAAAAATTAATGAGGGTGCGGTTCCTTCCATCCGTCCACCCATCTGAAAGAATGGTGCATTTGTATTTGTTCCATTGTTTCTTTTGCTCTTCTAGAATTGTAGTGGCATTTGCAACTACACCCTATAGCAATTTCCCACTCAAATCTTTTGGAGAGGGTGCCTTGTACCCTTTCCCTGCAATTGTTAACGTTGTCACCAAGTACTCCTAGTATGGGCCCTTTGCCACATTGAATGGCAGGTTGTTGTAGGACCAAAAATTTGCACATGCTTTATCCGCTTCCTCATGCATATCCTTGTTTCACTTGTACCTTGCAATGAAGGTTGTGCTCCAGTGTGTGTCCTTGCTCGAACTCGATGAAGATATACCTCTTCCGGCTCTTTCGGTTCGTATGCGTGGACCACGAGTAGAGTCCTTAATTGTTGCCGCATCATCTTCTCGAATCCTCTATTATCATGCAGCCCCGTGTCTAATAACTTCGCTATGGTCATGCTCTGCACCCTTTCCCTCTTTAGTTTCTTCTCCTCTAGCTTTGTCAGCTATGCCCTCATCTCTCGCTTTGCCTCTTCCGTAACATTGGGGCAAACCACAACATCCCGACAAACAATAGATGCAAGGTGATACTTCAACGATTGACACCTCCAGACATTTTTCTGCCACAAAAATTGCAAATAACGTCTCCTACACTTGCTCCACGTACACCATACTTCCAAGCTTTGGTACGGGCATTCGCAGGAACGGTTTCTGCTAGTGATGCTGACCCAAATGCCGAACCCGATGTCGAGCTTGATGCCATTGTTAACCTCTAATCTACAACACAATGCACATTTAAAAAATTAGAAAAACGTAAGCTTAATTAAATTTAAAAAAATGTGCTTGAATAACCATATTTCACCGTAATTTAATAAAAATGATATACCTACGGTTGCAAATGAGTATTAAAAATTTAAAATGATTCGCAATCACATCAACGCATTTGAAATTACAAAACATAATCAATGAATCGATTACAATACGTATACATAAAATTTAAATAGTTTAGAACGAATTTGCGTAAAAAAAAAAAAAATTCATACCTCTGGCTGCAAATGACTATAAAAAAATTACAAGCATTCGATTTTACATTACACGTATTTAGAATTACAATATGAATTGATTACAATGCGCATACATAAAATTAAAATAGTTTAGAACGAATATGCGTTAAAAAAAAGTCTTTGGTGTAAATGATTATAAAAAAATTACAAGAATTCGATTTTACATTACATGTATTTAGAATTACAATATGAATCTATAAAACATAAATAATATACACAAAATTTGATAAAACTTGAAAGAATTTAAAAAAAAACCTACCTCCAAATGCAATTCTCCAAATTCTCTCTTCGAATTCGCTCCAAAATCCGCTCAACACAAGCAATGCATGATCAGATGGTTGTGTGAGTGAAAATGATGTAATGTAGGGCCTTAAAAAGAGAAAAAATGACTATAAAAAATTACAAGCATTCGATTTTACATTACATGTATTTAGAATTACAATATGAATTGATTACAATGCGCATACATAAAATTAAAATAGTTTAGAACGAATATGCATAATTTTTTTTTTTTTGGCTGCAAATGATTATAAAAAAATTACAAGAATTTGATTTTACATTACATGTATTTAGACTTACAATATGAATCTATAACACATAAATAATATACACAAAATCAAAAAACTTGAAAGAATTTGCAAAAAAACTTACCTCCAAATGCAATTCTCCAAATTCTCTCTTCGAATTCGCTCCAAAATCCGCTCAACACAAGCAATGCAAGCTCAAATGGTTGTGTGAGTGAAAATGATGTAGTGTAGGGCCTTAAAAAGAGAAAAATGTGTATTTTCAGCGTTTTTTGAGTGTCAAAACCGTGTTTCCACGTATGAGCAGCGGCGTCCCATGCGAGTTAAAAACACAAACTCGCCGAGTTGTAGAATGAAGTACTTGCCACAACTCGGCGAGTCATTCGCAAGTTATTATGGCGAGTATTCGTTTCAAAACGAGTGGCGAGTACTCGCCGAGTTTTCCTACTATGGTTTGTCTAACCGATGGGATTAGTTTTTGTATCGATATATGTTTGAGATAGATGAAAAGATGGAGTCGGCCATTTCCCCAAATTACCAATGCTTCACAAAAATGAGTGTCATAAATGACCATCCTCGGACATAATGCTATGATCATCTCTTCCTTTAGGTTAGGCCTATAAGGTTTAATTACCAACTTGGGTGGATTAAGTGTAGTTACACTTACTATCATAATCAAGAGTCTCTTGCATTTCTCTGTTATGCATATGTATCCTAGTGGGTGCTCGTAACAAAATTGTAATTAAAGAGGTGGTTCTAGTCACTCGAACATCCTTATTAATGCCTATAAAGGATTTGCAACAATTCTAGTCGTAAGAGGGGGAGGGCTCTCCCATAGACCCTTTTGCAAGAAGTAACAATAACAACCGACTTCAGAAATAGGGCTAGAAATCCATATTTTTTGGTTGTATTTGAACAAATGTACAATTAAAACCAAAGGAGATAAGAAAGATATGAAGGAGCTAATTTAAAGGGAAGCACTATAGTTGAATAGAGCAAGACATACAATTTTCAATATCCAATGACAAATCAATAGTAAATTGGATATAAGTTATTTTGTGGAAAATACGTACATTGAGTGTGAATGCAAGAAGAAGAAAGTCTTGTTGATGTTTAACATGAAATTTAAAAAAATTAGAACATAATCGTGTCATTTTATTGAGGACATTGCTTCGAGAAGAAAAACATGTTGTGAAGCTCTTTGTTGTACCATTAGCTTCCAAAATAAGATTTTAAAGATGTACATAGATTTAGTTGCTGTAATATCCCTTTCAAGGGCTGAAACTGAAAAGAAGGAAACCACACAAACCCAAGTGAAGTGAAATCTGATTTTTTATAACAGCAGCTGTAATATTCTTTAAAACCCTAGGGCGAATTGTATAAGAGCTTAGAATTCACCAAATAACCATGCACAACAGCTGAAAAATACTTCTAAATAATTATTTCAACTACGGCAATCAATATCCATCCAATTGGCAACAAATAAATGGAGAAAATCAATGAAGATACACTATTGTAATTAAATCTGAATAACAAGAAGACAACCACAAACAAAGGCTGAAAATAGTAGATAAACCCCTCCAAAAATCACCAAAATGTAGATTCCGGCCTTATAAATTATGGAGATTCAAAATATAAAATCAGATATGAATTTTGTGCCCTAGAAAGCACCAAACCAACATCAAACCCTAGTCGCTCCCCTAGGGAAGAGCTCCAAAAATTATGTAAAGCTTTTGCAATCCTTCTTCTTGATGTCTCTAACCCAAATCAGCAAGCAAATCTTCAAGAGATGTCTTCAATTCACCCACATGGAGAGTTTTTCGTTCTCCACCAAGCCACAAGGAAGGTTTTCATCTTCCTTGGATGCCACACAAGAGGGTTTTCGTCCTCAAGTGGAAAGGTATTGAGCAACTTGCCCAAAAAACCAATTGTAGATGTAAAATGTGCCAAAGATGGGTTGCAAATGAAGTCCTTCAATCCCTTTTATACTCCTTGCTTGGCGCCAAAGGCCAATTAGAAGAGGACCGACCTCTTAAGCTTCACTTTATCTTTTGATTGCTTCTTTAATCTCTCCAAACCCAGCCGACCTGCCTCCTAAAGGAAAACACTAAAAGAAAACATTAAATCTAATAAAAGAAAACTGAAATGAAATGCAATTCCTTCCCTTGTTCAATTATTCTTCTTTGCCACGGAAAGGGAATGACAAGAAGTCCACATTTAGGCCTCAATTCGAAAAAGGGGACATTACATGGTGCATTGGAGCATATGACATCTGTAAGTATTTGTTTTGTTGATTTCAATATTTTAAAGTTGAAGTTGATAAACATGTTCCTTGATTTTGACAGACGAACAAAGTAAAATGGTAAAGGTTTTGTTCATTCAATAATGCCAAATGGACAACTAAAGCATATTGAAAATCTTCTATCTGTTTTGGTACTAACCAGCAATTTACTTTCGGTCCCTTCTATTCCAGACCACAAAATGAAGGTAGTATTTGGTGGAAGAAATCGTAATGCCAAGGCAAAAATCATCAATATAACACTCTCTCACACATGGGTCATCCATACCTTAAGTACCATGTTTGTAAGCAACTAGAGAATCAGGCATGGAAAGGGAGAGGGAGATGTAATGGTTCACTACAATAGTGAAAGCATCAACTTCCCTCATAACTCGAACTTAATTAACTACACTAAGTGGATCACTCTTTATAAAGGTGAACATTCCTATATTCAATGTATCCTATATATTTATCAACTTTTTGGTAAGTACATGGTGCAAAGTGGGGGTGGGAGACAAGGAGAGAGGGAGAGATGGGTGGGGGTAGGGAGAGGGGGAGAGAGAGAGAGGTCAACACAATAATCAAGGAATTAATGTATCCTTTAGAGAGAGACATAAACTTGAGGGAGGAGGATGGGGGAGAGGGAGAAGAGGGGAGTGGGAGACGGAGAGAGGAAGTAGGAGAGGGAGAGAGGCAACGAATCACCACTATAGTCAATTATTCTTCTTTGCCATGGAAAGGGAATGACAAGAAGTCCACATTTAGGCCTCATTTCAAAAAGGGACATTACATGGTGCATCAAGCATATGACATCCGTAAGTATTTGTTCATTGACTTCAATATTTTAAAGTTGAAGTTGATAAACATGTTCCTTGATTTTGATAGGACGAACAAAGTAAAATGATAAGGTTTTGTTCATTCAATAATGCCAAATGGACAGCTAAAGCATATTGAAAATCTTCTATCTGTTTTGGTACCAACTAGAATTTACTTTTGGTCCCTTCTATTTCAGACCACAAAATGAAGGTAGTATTTGGCGGAAGAAATCGTAATGCCAAGGAAAAAATCATCAATATAACACTCTCACACATGGGTCATCCATACCTTAAGTGCCATGATTGTAAGCAACTAGAGAATCAAGCATGGAGGGGGAGAGGGAGAGGGATGCAATGGTTCACTACAATAGTGAAGGCATCAACTACCCTCATAACTCGAACTTAATTAACTACACTAAGTGGATCACTCTTTATAAAGGTGAACATTCCTATATTCAATGTATCCTATATATTTATCAACTTTTTGGTAAGTACATGGTGTAGTGGGGGGTGGGAGTCGAGGAGAGAGGGAGAGATGGGCGGGGGTAGGGAGAGGGGGAGAGAGAGAGATCAACACAATAATCAAGGAATTAATGTATCCTTTAGAGAGAGACATAAACTTGAGGGAGGAGGATGGGGGAGAGGGAGAAGAGGGGAGTGGGAGACAGAGAGAGGGAGTAGGAGAGGGAGCCTCATAACTCAAAATTAATTACGACACTAAGTGCATCACTCTTAATAAAGGTAAACACTATTGTATTCAACATATCCTTTATGGTTATCAACATTTTGATTAGTACATGTCACGAAATCAGTTATGTACAATGCAGCCCTACAAAATTTAAATCACTAGGTGTTGCACATTATGTAATGATTTTTGTTGATGATTATTCTTGAAGACATTTGTATATTTTCTAAACCAGAAGCATTAATTTAGTTTGATATAAATTAAAGAAATGGAAGAAAAACATACTGGGAAGAGTACTATAATGAACTTTGATATTTTTGCAAAGTCAATGAACTAGGGGACAATTTACCACTACACATACCCCTCATCAAAATACGTTATCTTAAAAATGAATAGATCTATACTAGTGTGAGCAACAATCTTGTTAGAAGGAAAGAGTCATTTTAAACAAAACAATTTATCTTACAAATAAAAGCCCGACAAAAGTGTTAAGGAATGAAGGTGTAGGCGGTGCTCGCCTCAACGACCATTTGCTTACTCCTTTGGCTTCTCCATCCCTCTCTCGGACTCTACCGGTCTTCTCTTCCCTACTCTCCACCGTTCTTGGTGTTGGTTGGGGTGTAACCTTCATCTCCTTCACTGAAAATTCAAGCCCGTTCTTCTAGATTTGAAGCTTTTAATATGACAGCTCTCTCTATGAAGCTTTTAAGGAAGGGTGTTTTGTTTTGGTGAAATCTAAGGTCCTCCGTTTACCATTTGAGATGTCTCCACTGCACCAAATGCTTTCGTGCACTTTTTCTTCTAATGGCTGGGTGTGTCGATCACTCTTCCTTCTTTGAGGTGCCTCTATGTTGGTCGTGCCATGGGATTCCTTTTGCTTGGGGGCTCTTCGACCTCCCCTTCTGCATATCTATCTTTGAGTAGTTTGAAATCTGTCGTGGCATTTGGAAGTAGGTGTGGTTACATTTTGCTTTCTCTAACCGGTTGGAGAGGGAAGATGGACCTCAGTAATGCACAATGCGTTTTGATAGATCTATCACCGGCACTTGTATCATTCGCAACCTTTGAATAACGATTGTGCAAGGGTTTCAAGAGGTCATGGTTTCAACAAACAAGGATTTTAATGGCTTTGTTTGGTGGCCCGACCCTCCGCTCTGTGAGGCCCATTCTACGATGCTAAGGCTTGACCTTGTGTTCCACATGACAACTCTGTGTGGTCGACTTCGGGGTTCAAACCCTTCTTTAGCCAAGGCTTTGCATTAAAGGTGAAAATCATATGGGATTCCATTCTTTAACAAGGGTGGTAACAAGGGCAGCGGTTCGGCCTCCTTCTCCCTTCATCTCTTTTGGGGTATTCAAAGTGTTGGATTGGATTGTTTATGGTGGAGATGTTTCCTGTGTTTCTCTCTTCTTCTTGGGCTCCTCTCTTCTCCTATGAAGCTCTCTATTGCATGTTAGGTTAGTACCTTGGGAGTTTGAAGGGTATTGGTGTCCGAGCTTCTCCTTAGTAGGTTCTCGCGGATTCGGCCATGATTGGTGGCCTTTCTCTTTAGCCCCTTCTTTTCCCCATTGTTGACCTTTGTCTCCTTAAGTTTTGGGGGCTGAGTTTGGAGGTCTCCTTTGGCGCTTGGTTCATGATGACTGTTTTTTTGTCTTTAATTTGGTCATTCATGTGGTGGAAGCAATGAGGTAAGACCTTCTCTTTCTTCTTCTTTTCCTCTCACCGGCCTTTGGCTCTTGGGTTGCTAGATGGTGGTTGAGCATGACATTCTAAACTTACCCTCTCGAGAACCTACGCATCGCCTCTTGTGTTTCAGGGGATCCTCTCTTCGTTGTCTTTTTTTTTGGGTGTAGGCCCATTATGGGTCCCGATGAATTGAATACATGGGTGAGGGCCTCAATAAAACCTTCATATTACCAATTAAAAAAGCCTTGGAATGACATTGGAAGAATCTTACAATGGCTCATTTAAAAGTGTTTGGTTGTATAAATTGTGTTCTTATACCTATTAAAGGATGTCTATGTTACCAGGGCTCGCCTTGTCTTGTCCCATGTACCCTGCCTGATACGTATCCAGTATGGATACGGATACGGATATGTACTGCACGTCGAAACATACCCGGGACATACCGATACATATCCAAGCCTAAAAATGTCTTTTAAGGCATTTAAAACAATTTGTTTTTGACTTAGTCGATGCAAAAAAATGAACCCTAACACTTAAATGAATAAAATATTAAACCCTAAACACCTCAAAAAGCTATAAAAAGCACTCACCCATTCATTTGAAATCACACAAACAATTCATTCAAATTTTCCAATGAGTTCTTGGTAGAAGTTTTCCAAATTTTGGATCACTGTGAAAGACAATCTTCTTGTGACCATAAACAAATCTCAAAGTTCAAGACATACTAACAGATTTAAACAAAACCTCCCTTGTCCTACATCCAAACACAATAGAAGTGATAAGTTTTTATGGTTTTGGCCTATTTCTCTATGTAATTAAACATACAAGATTATAACTAAGTTTACGGTTGATGCCTATCCTTCAGAAATGTTTGAATAAATTACAATAGCACAGGAGATAATTCATACTATGAATGCGGGAAGAAAGTCAAAATTGATGAATTAGGTCTTGCCAAATCTTATAAAAGAGTAAATTGGAATTTTTTGTATAAGGTGCTTATAGGTTTTTGGTTTTGATCAAAAATAGGCAGAGGGTGTAAGAAAATAAAATACACACAAATGTTAGAAAATAAAAATATCTGGGCACTATCTGAATACAGCCAGGATACACTAAGACTGGCCCAACTATGACCAAGACACATCATGGCATACTCTTAAGTATATTGAATGTTTTGAACATTGATCCTACTATAATTTTCAAGTTTTGTATTTCTTATAGACTAAAAAATGAGTGTATATATATAAATTTTTTATATACATGTACGAACGTATCCAAAACGTATCGTACCCAAGGGTTTTTTAAAATTGACGATCCGCGTATTGAACCCGCACCAACCCGCGTCTGCACTCCGTATCCTGGCAACATAGGGAGATGTAAACTTGTTGCAAGAGCAGCCGACTGTATCTTTGTGTTACATATTGTGATTAAAAGAAATCCTGGAAGCTCTATGATTAAAAACTGAAGTTTATGCAAGAAGAGATGTAAGAAATCTGTATCATATCTTTTCAGTGTCAGAGACTGCTAGGCTAAGAGTAGAACGTGGTCTTTGTAGGGATACTGCAAAACTACAGTATTGACTGAGGTGTCAAGTTGGTAACAGTGACAAGAGACTTTAGCCTAGTCACATTTTATACCTATGAAACAATTCCTCGCAATTGCTAAGATGCCATACACTCTGGGAGATCAGACACTTCAGCATCTTGATCCCCACCATCTGTTTTTTCCTATTCTTGTCTCCATTCGATTTTTACGCTAATGCGGTCATTCCTTATGAAAAAAATATGTAATGAAGATTGAATAGAGGGTATAAATGAAAATAGTGTTCTGCGGACGTATTATGCTGGATGTTTGTTTATATTGGAATTTCGTAACATGATATTGCAGTGTCTGGAACTGGCAAGGTTACAATATCCGTTACCAGTTTGCAGGAAATGATGGTCCAGCAGTAATCTTAATTCATGGATTTGGTGCAAACTGGTATTTTTCAGATCCCTATTTTTGAAGTAAAATATTCAGTGGTATATGAACTTTCAAAAATAATCTCATTGATGCATCTGTCACATCATGCATGCTGATCAAGTTGTTCGTAGTTGGTATCTTTTTATTTTTTTATTTTTAAATTTGTTCATATATGATGGCCATGAAAATGAGAAAAACAAGGATATGAATTTTGGATTCCCATTGCAGTGGAATATTTCTCTTGATTATTGGCAGAAATTTTGCAAGTGCTAAAAGATGACCGCTGCAAGTACCTGCCCAATTTGCATTGACTATCCTAAACCACCCCTGCAAAAGTACATAACTGTATACTTAGTCAAAATTGGAAATTTTTGATCAAAAATGTTTTCATATTACGTACAAGCAGAGTAAATGCTGCATAAATGCCAAATGAACCTCTCTTAAGCATTTTTAATGTTCATTGTTCTGGATGGACAATATCTTGATAGCTTCTATGCAGTTCATGTAGAAACTCCTCAGACAATCTGTCATCCTGTCCTACTCTCTTCCATTGCCCCTTTATCCCAATATAAATTTCTAATAAAACCCTAATCTTCTCAAGTGTTGTTTCTTATTTTCCTTTTATGAGAAGTAAATGGACGATTTTCAGTAATTAGTGTGAATTTTCTTAAATTATTCTTTTTGGAACAATTCTCTTTTGTAGGTCAAATCATCCTTTGGAGTGCAATTTAGTTTAGGTTTATTCTTCTTGTAGAACAATGCGTATTTGTCTTTATTTGTCTTTTCACGTGTAAATTCTATTGTGTATCACAAATTCTGTAGTCCCTCTGTAATGTGTTCCACCTTGATTTGGATTCGTACACTGGTCAAGCACGACAGTTTTGTGAAGCTTGTTTTTGCAGTGATCATTGGAGGAAGAATATTCCTGTTCTTGCACAGTCCCACAGGGTTTATGCAATTGATCTTCTTGGTTATGGATACTCAGACAAGCCGAATCCACGCAATTTTCCAGTGAACTCTTTGTATACGTTTGAGACATGGGCAAAGCAAGTCAATGACTTCTGTTTGGACGTTGTGAAAGATCAAGCCTTCTTTATATGCAACTCCATTGGAGGTAATTGGTCCTCATAGAAATGAAAGACAGTTTTATAATATTGAGCACTTTTTAACCCTGACATTAAACTATTATCTTGGGCTTGACAGAATGTATTGGAGGTAATTGGTCCTCATAGAAATGAAAGACAGTTTTATAATATTGAGCACTTTTTTACCCTGACATTAAACTCTTATCTTGGGCTTGACAGAATGTATTGGAATTTTCTCATACAAAGTTAAAGTCCTGCAGCTTAGATTTCTATGTTGAGAACTGATTGTTTAACTCTGTTTTTTTCACCTCTTTCTTTTGTTGCACGTGTTTATTAAAAGTGGGGAATTTGATAGCCTGACTTCTTGGTTGTTTGAAAACTTCAATATGAATCTAATGGGTCTAGTTCAAGATTTATTTAAAACGTTAACTATGAGAAAAGATAAATTTGCAAGTAGGTAATATAATAGGGTAGGTTCTAGGCTATTTTAATTTAAATAATTCAGTATGAATTTGATGGATCTAGTTCTGGCATAATTTATAAATGGAGTATGAAATGGCGAGATTAATAATCTTATTGTCTGTGGCTTATTGCAGCAATCTTGTTGCAGTTTATTTGCTCTAAAAAGTAATGTCTCAATATTGGTCTGATATGCTCTGTTGGAATAACACTTTAGAGGAATCTAGGTTTCAAATAAGAGAATTTTGTAATATATATGCAGAAATAAAGTATATGTTATTGATACTTTGGTAAACTGAACTCTAAATATGAAGTCTAGAAGCCTCAACACGGCATAGAAGCCTCAAATCTTGTTGCAGTTTATTTGCTCTAAAAAAATGTCTCAATATTGGTCTGATATGCTCTGTTGGAATTCCATACATTTTGCTTATAACACTTTCGAGGAATCTAGGTTTCAAATAAGAGAATTTTGTAATATATATACAGAAATAAAGTATATGTTATTGAAACTTTGGTAAATTGAACTCTGAATATGAAGTCCAGAAGCCTTGGATAACCTGAATTTCATGTCTCTTGGTTCTATGCTTACCTTATCAGAAGTCCCCTGCAATTGTTTTCCGTGGCTGGTCTGATTGTTACAACTATATGTTTCCATATTTTCCTTGTCAAAGGGTAGATGATGTGCTGCTTTGCCCCAAATGGTTCTTGTCACCTCAATGTTTCCACTGAGCTTACAGCAAAAACATTTCTAGCTGTATTAATTTTCTACACACATCATATGAATTAAAGTAGGATGATGCAAAATCAAATTCATCTCCTAGCATTGACTAGAAGATACAAGAGACAAATAGCTGTTTTGATTACACTACGAGGATGTATGCTGGATTCTAAAGAGTTGCCACTGAAGGTGACGAATGGAGGATGAGATTCAAGTAACTACTTTGGAGACAATGTCTCTGAATACTAGGCTATAGGCAGCATTTCACTTTTGGGATTGGAGAAAATTAAGTGACAAATGCGAGAGCTCCTAGATCAAGGGATCATCAACCAAGCGTGTCACCATGCGAATCGCCAATTCTTTTTTCTCCCAAGGATGGATCACGGCACGTGTGGATTTTCAGGTTTTAAATTAAACAACCATCAAGAACTGATATCTTTTGTCAAGGATAGCCAACTTGTTGGACTAATTGAAGAAAGTCAGATGCTTCACCAAGTTAGACTTGAAGGCAGGCTATCAATTAGATTCTGTAATGTGCCAACGAGATTCCGTGGTTCATAAATCTCAGTGACTTAAGTAAATGTCATTTAGATTCTGTAATGTGCCAATGGGATTCGTAATGTCACCATGCGAATCGCCATTTCTTCTTTCTCCTAAGGATGGATCACGATGCACGTGTGTGGATTTTCAGGTTTCAAATTAGAAAACCATCAAGAACTGATATCCTTTGCCAAGGATAGCCAACTTGTTGGACTAATTGAAGAAAGTCATATGCTTTACCAAGCTAGACTCTGATTGAATTAGCAATTAGATTTTGTAATGTGCCCACCGCCAACGAGATTCCGGGTTCATAAATCTGATTGACTTAAGTTAATGTCATTTAGATTCTGTAATGTGCCAATGAGATTCGTGAGGCTCTTAAACCTGTTTGACTTAGTTATTGCATATCTTGATGGCATACTTGTTTTAAGCTAGACATGAGAAGAATACTAGAGAACATGTGGAGTGAGTGTTGAAAATCCCACACCAAAATCAGCTACAAATGAATCTAATAAGTATACTTAGGACTTATCATATAAGTTTCGATACGGTTGAAGGTTGGTCTTGCTAAGTTTTATGTAATTGTACCTACCAACCTAGTAGAGGTGTGTAGCTTTGTTGAATCACCTCAATATCTTCTTAGAAGTATTGGAAATTCTCAAACATCAGCAATGCCATTGAATGCATTGTCTAAGGGAGGTTGTAAGTTTCCTTGGGCAATGTTTCAAGCTATAAAACATTGGATACCCTGGTGTCACCTAGATTTCATCCCAAATCTGTGACCACCCTATCCGAAATTTTTCGTACTTTTAAAATAATGGGTCGTTTTGTATTTTTATTGCCTGAAAGTTCTCGTATTGTGTCAAGATAATCCCAAAGAGCCATATTAGCCTTTTTCGCCAAATACCCAGATGCCCAAAGTTGTTATATTCATCGTCCGGGATTTGTCTCATGGGAAATTTGTATTTAATTATTTTGAGCCCCGTATGAGGCTATTTGCACTCCGTTTTAACTCTATTATGAGCGAATATGTCATTATTCCTATGTGCCAAAAGGGTTTTAACTTGGAATAAGTTTTGGGCTTTATTTGTAACTTTTGGCAATTTTTCGTGTTTTTGTGGTGTCCCGTTTCGTTTTCTGTGAAATTTTTCTGGAACAATTCCTTTACCGGTAAGCCCGATTTTGGCTCGAGCAAACTGGAAAACATATACGCACATTATGCTCGGAGGAAGTCGCCATCGAGGTTCGATCACCGGGAAAAAGCGAAGTCGTGGCAGAAAAGTGTTCTCAAGGGATGGGTGCATTTTGGAAAACAAAGGATTTAAGCCGCAATGGGAAAAATAGAAGTTGTAGGCATGATGGGAATTTTATACCCGCCTAACAGGTACTTTTTCCCGTGTTATAAAATTCACTTAAGTCAGCAGTGGGAAAAATAGAAGCGTGCAGACAGTGGGAATTTATTGGGTCGCCTTGAGGGTACTTTTTCCCGTGATAGAAAATTCACTTAAGCTGCAGTGGGAAAAATAGAAGCAGACAGGCAGGTGGGAATTTTATACCTGCTTAGCAGGGTACTTTTTCCCGTGATATAAAATTCACTTAAGCTGCAGTGGGAAAGTTGGAGGTCAGAGCAAAGCGGGAATTTATTGCTGCCTCGCGCAGGTAAAAATTCCCATGGTGAAATAAAAGAAAAGTGACTTAAGTGAAATCATGGGATTTTATTGCCTGCCTTGCAGGGTAAATAATCCCATTGTCAAAGTCAAATCACTTAAGTGGATCATGGGATTTCCGGGGCTGCCTTGCAGGGTAAAAATCCCATTGTCATAAATTCTTAAAAATAGAATTCTATTATGCAAAAAAGTGCGACCCACCTTGGGTGAATAATAATGCATTAAATAAATATTTGTTAATATTTATTCACCCAATTTTGGCACCCAGGCTTGTGGAAAAGTCAACAAAAGCAAAGGGGAATAAATCAATTGAAATAGAATTCCAAAATTAAATAAATTTAATTTATTTAATGCAGCCCCTTTTGAGAAGGAATTAATACTTTTTAAAGTATTAAATGATTATATTAATTCCTATTTTCAGTGGCTATGGTCAAAGCACACTGTGAAGCTTAAGTGAAGTGAAGTGTGGATGATTAAATTGAATTAATTTAATTGATTGGATGGCTGTCCTTAAACATGCTATATTTAAAAGAGAAGAGCATGATTTTTAATTAATTAATTGCCTTTAATTGTTAGGGCAATTATTAATTATAGAATTGTGAGGGTTATATAAGCATGGGCAGCCATATGGGTGAATTATTTAATTCACAGGTAAAGAATTGCAACCAAGAGGAAAAGTGCACCCCCATTTGAAGAAGGATTTTGCTCAGGCAAGGTGGAAACAAGGCTAAAAGCTTCCAAATTTGGCACATGCTTTGAAGGAGGTTGATCTTTGTCTGCATAATTGTTTGCACAGGTGTTACAGGAGCTCAGGTGTTGTTGAAAGGATTCATGCTCTTTTTATGTGCAAATTAAACACCATTTTTTGGGGCAGCAGGCTTGAAAAGTGCAGATTTTTACAATTAAAATTCACTATTCATGCTCCGGTGGCCATTTTTGTCTGGATAAATGCAGGAATTCATTATAGGTGCTTTACAAAGGAAAATGAGCTTTTATTAATGTCCAATACATTGCATATATCCTCCGAATCAAGAATTGTCCAGATCTCGCACCAAGATGAAGAATTCCACTCAAATAAGAAGAAAAAGACATATTCAGACAAAGATAGACAAAGCTATGGCGAAGAAAGATGAAAAAGAAAGCACAACGGAGTCATGCATCACTTCTAAATTTGCAGATATTGGAAACACGGATCTAGGCTCGGAACCTCTTGCTAAATCGATGATGCATCCAGAGCAGAAAGACCTCACTCATGCGTGCAGGAGAAATTTCACTCATGCATGTAGATTAAAAGCAAAGGAATTATTCAAGTCAGCGCTTTTTCCATCCATAGCCCAGTTGCCAAAGTTTGTTATGCAGGTGCAGATCCATATCCAGATGCAGATGCAGATGCAAATCCATATGCAGATCCAGATCCAGATCTCATAGTTGCAAAAGCTTCCGCACAAAGGCTTCATCCTCTTGTTTCGAATGCAGCCCGTGAAGAAGACAATGCGAAGGCAAAATTCCAGCTTGCTTCCAATTCCAACTGCTTGCAATTCCAGCTTGTTTCCAGATCCAGCTGCTTCCAGATCCAGTTTGAATCAGCTGCATGCAGACATGAAAAAGACAAAGTTAGCTTTCCTCTTCCTTCTTCTTTCCTCCGACAAAGTCAGCTTTCCTCTTCCTTCTTCTTTCCTCCGACAAAGTAATTGAGCGATCAATTAAATTATACAACTTAAAGTGATTGGTTTAAAAGCCATTACTTGAAGAAGTCAATTACTTGAGATAGATGGTAGGTGTACAAAATAGAAGGTTCTATTTTCATTCTGAAATCATATATGTCATGCAAAGAGGAATTTCAGGAGGGAGATTGCCAGTTGTTTCTTCTCCGACTTCCACATGTGCCAGTTCAACTAAAGCTTCCAACTTGTAATTGCCCCTCTACATTCTATAAGTAGAGGAAGAACCTTCGGGTTAATCAATCAAAATTTGTAAGCAGCAATCCTGTGTTCTAGACTTTGTGCTGAACCCTTGAGAGCAACTTGGAGCAAAGGAATACAAAGGAGTAGGTTTCCGGAGAACTTTGTGTCATGGTGTACTGTGTTTCTTGCTTTTAAATCTTAGATCTCTTAAGTAAACTTTGTGTTATTTTAGATCCGGATCTAAAGTCGCCTTTGTTTTATAACTCGTGTGTTCATATCTATTAAGTTTCTTCTATGTGCATGCAATTAGCTCTCGCTATCTACTAATTGGGATGCACATCTTCTCCATTTCTTCTCTCGTATTTCCTTTACTTCCTTCTTCTATAAAATACTTCCTTTCTTGAACAATTAACTTACTTTGCTGCAGAACTTCTTAGTTATGGTTCATGAACTAAGTGGTTAAAGTAAAACCTCCGATAGATAATAACACATTTTTATTGACAAATCGACACGGGAGCCTCACCGGTTAAATGAGGGAGATTTATCTCATGATCGCCTAGGTTTGATGCTATGCAGAAAATCTAGCCAACAATACCATTATAATATTATTGCTTGAAAGGAACTAGTGTGCATAATGATTAGAAACCCTATAGTTCTTTGGGACACTAAGTTACTAAAAACCCACACTTCGAGTCGATGGATTTTTTATAGCATTTTGATCTCATGATGCAGTAATAAGAAAGAGGTGAACAATGAAATAATTTATGATTCAATGGGTTACTTCTATATTCAAACATATTAAACATAACATCGTGATCTCTTTTCAATTATTATTCAATAGATTATAATCAAGATAGATACTATAAATCGTTATAAAGTTATTCATGATATTTGTAAGAGCGGGGTAAATTACAAAAGATGCCATTCATCTCCAAGTTCATTGGTATCATGAAGTTTACAATTCAATGGGTTCCAAAGAGTATAAATGCTACAAGTATTTCTAAAGTTATTCACGATATCTCATAAGAGATGGCTAGATTACAAAAGATGTTATGTCTCCAATATTTTTGTATCACAAAGTTTACAAATTCTATCATTATGAGATCTTGTTTTAGGGTTTGTTCAATGGTCAATTCCATGCTAGAGGTCATGCACATTATTTCTAGTTATTGGGATGCCTGCTTTTTTGTCAGAGGCTAGCAAAACTAGAGGATAAAGCTGCAAATGATATATTCTTTTGTAATGTCCCCCTTTTCTGGGACATTTCTAATATCTATTTTCATTTGCATTGTAACCCCTTGGCATGCCTAGCGCTACAAGTGGGAGTCTCTAGTTAGTTTAAATGTGCACATAGGATAGTTGCTTTTATTATTTAATTAAAAATAATAAAGTGCACATAGTCTTAGTTTATTAGAGACTTTATTATAATAAGAATTTATGTTTTCCCTCCAAAAGGGAATGGCCAGTCTTTTTTAATGTTGCACCCCTTAACTCTATAAAAGGAGGTCGCATTTCCTTTAGTGGGTTATGTTGATTGAACTTTTGAAATTACTCCATGCTTGGAGAAATGAGATGTATGCCCTAGCTTTGAAGCCTTCTTGCAATCATTGTTGAGTGAATCTATGCATTGTTTCTCCATTCTAAGTATTGGCGACTTGGTTTAGAGTATTGGTGCATTCATTTGAGAGTAAATCTGCATTGTATGTGAAGGGTTTGAAGTACTTTTGTGACTGTTATTGCTGCTGCAATTTATTTAGCCATAGCGACTGGGATTGGGGTTTATTTTATCATGTTTTGGTGTCATATATGCTAGATCTGCAATCTGATCTGTGTTAGCATTTTTATCTAAGTTTGGGGCAGTTATTTGGAGTGTTTTGAGGCTAAAGAAGGGATGATAATAATTTATATAATTTTATCTAACCCTAGCGACTTGAAATCAGTTTTTGGGGTTGTTTTGGAGTGGTTTTGTTGATCAGAAAATTCAGATTCTTAATGCAGTGGAAAACCCTAAATTTCTAGTTTATTTTGCATCTTGTTTCATGGAAAAACACTGAGTATTGAATGAGTTATGAATTTTAGAAGATTTCAGTCTGTTTTCTGCAAGTTATCTGGTTGATATTAATTAATATTTATTTCAGATCTGCAGTTTGGGATCAATTTAATATTGGATTTGGTTGTAGAAATTAGGAGGAATAAGGAGAAAGTAATTTTATAATTTTTGGAGTTGATTTGATGCCCTAAATGTGTTGGGCGACCTACTTTTAGGGAAAATTAGGGTTTCGTGTTGGCTGTAAATCTGATTTTTGCATATTATTCTTCATATTTTTGTGGCCCAAAATCCAAAGTTTGAAGGTTTTTGCTTGGATGGTTAAGCGGGAAATAATTTTGGAAGATTGCAGCAGTTGGGTGTGATTATTAATTATTTTTCATCTCGTTAAAAATCTGATTTGAATGTGTTTAAATTCCAATTGTTTTCTTCCAATCTAACTCACCACCTTGGCTAGTTCCAACCCCATTTGGGTTCGAAATGACTGACACTGGGATATTTTAGGTCAAGCAAAAGGGTTTATTCATTCTTTGCTTGATCTCGACAAGTACTCCATTTCCTAACTTGTCCTAAGAGGGGACATGACATATTTCATTTTAACAAAGGTCATACATGTTTTGGATCTTTGGGCCTGTATAATGAAGGTAATGTTTTATATTTTTTACAATGAGAATTCTAGGTGTATGAAAGGGACAAAGTGCTCCAAGTGGTATTTTATATTTACTAGGATGACCATTGCAAAGCATCGGTTCCCGATGTTTATAGTGTAATTACACTACCAAGAATATCAATTATAGTATAGTACATACATACCACATTACGACATGGCAGAATATAAGAGCAATGATGCTTCATTCATAGGTAGTACTTCAATACAGGTTGTTTGGGACAGTGGTACTCAGTGCCTCTACCTTGGTGTACATCAATCTATTTATATGACAACAAGAGCCAAGTGGTTGGTGGTTAACATAACCATAAACAATCAACATACGAATGAGAATCGTTGAAAACTACATCGATGATACAATCATTAACCACAACATCTTGCATCAAGATAACAATAGAAATGCTACAATCTACATTATTCCTTTAAACAAATTGAGTCTCTTGTTGACACAACCATAGAAATCATGAAGAATAATTTTAGAGGAAAGATGAGAGAAATGCCAAGTAGAGTGGTGGCTGATGTAGAAATTGAGCTGAAAGTCTTAGATACCTTTGTGGAAAATCATTTGACTAAAAAGTTTGATTTGGACGAAATGTCAAAAACCTTAGGCAATGATGGTGGACAGGTGGAAGGGTGTATGGTAGACAAAGGATATTGGGGAGAGGTGTACAACAATGCGAAATAGTATGAACTTACGGACTAAATTCCAAGAAACCATATGATGCAAATGCCGAGGTACGTACTGATCTCGCGAAAAGGAAAGAGTAGATGCAAAGAGTAGAGAGGCCATATGCCTAAGCAACAATATACATGGGCATACAAGAGCGGTCATAGTTGAACAAGAGCGAATGGTGTAGGGATGGGGCCGAACAAGTTTGTATGGCATGTGAGAGGGAGGGACGTAAGATGGAAGTAGTTATGGGAACCATATGAGGCATACCGATCGATCAAGAGAAGTGGTTAAATGGGGAGGAACGAGGTAGATCTCATGTCAAGTGATTCAAAATGTTGAACGGTGGTGGCGAGAGAGGTGGGGGTAGTGCACTATGGAGCAGGTCATATGCATTTGAGCGGTTTTGTGGTCAACTACTATCACTTTATGTTGGTCAGATAGTCCTCCATGGGCCATGCCTTGAGTTTTAGCATTCTCGCATGGATTATTGTGTTAGTTTATTCATTTATCCTCCATCTTTATGTTGAAGTTCTAATTTGTATTTGTTGGACGTAAGACGGAAGTAGTTATGGGAACCATGTGAGGCGTGCCGATCGATTGAGGAGAAGTGGTTGAACAAGGAGGAATGAGGTAGATCACATGTCGAGTGATTCGTAATGTCAACGATGGTGGCAGAGAGGTGGGGACAAAGTGCATCATGGAGCAGGTCATATGCATTTGCAACGGTTTTGTGGTCAACCACTATCACTTTATGTTCGTTGTATGGTCCTCCATCGGTCATGCCTTCACTTTTAGCATTCTCACGTGGATTATTGTGTTAGTTTGTTATTGGCATATGCACCTTTAATTTGTCCACCATCTTTATGTTGAAGTTCGATTTCATAGTTCTTTGTATAAATGATCTTCCCCAAAAGTTATCTTCACAATGATATTATTTATGTGCTTATCGTGCATTTGTTGACTACTGTGTGTATCTTCAACTTTGTTATTTATCGCTTCGATGGCCTTTGTTAAAGCCTAGATAAGTACCGTTTTGATCTGTTCATAGTTTCTTCATACATTACACCATCCAAATTTCCAATCGCATGACCTTTTGATTCTTTATATCATAGATTAAGTGGTCAGATCCAAAATTCGTAAAAGATGCTTAGCTTTACTTCCCATCGACCACTATTTTTTAATATTCACTCGAGCTATGGAAGTCTTGTACCTTAAATATTTATCATGCCCGTATTCTGCTATCTATTTTTTTGAACACAAATTACCTTGATATAAAACTCATGCATTTTAAGTATTGGTCGCGAAAATACTTCCTTTGCCTCGAGATAGCCTCGCATGCCAATGTGCCATGACTCTTTGCTCATCGAGGTCAAGCATATCCTCGTATTGACCATACTTCAAACATAGGCCACACTTCACCTTTTATTAAAATTTTGTCACCGACATCACATTCATGTTCACCGATGTTGTCTCTTTGGTCTTCGTGTCGCAGTGTGTCACGCATTCGGTGAACTAAAAGGGAAAAAATCGAAATTCGCCGAATTTTAACAGTGCATTGAAAATCGCGATTTAATTCGTGTTTTTTTTCCTTTTTTGGCAATTTTTTCCTTTTTTGGATTTTTGGTGAAAAAAACACAAGAGAAATTTTTTTGCCATTTTTGGAAAGGGTCCAGAAGATGTAGCAAAGAAAAACTTGCATGTGCCATAACTTTCATTCTCAGTGGCTCTGCTTTCTGTGTCGTTTTCTCTAAAGTGCATATTTTCTCGAGCTCTACGCATCGATGGCAATATTTTTCTTATTTTCATAAAATCCATTTTTACACCTTTTCGACCAAGCAACTTCGCAATCATTCAAAGAATCATGGGCTTTGATCCTCAGTAGATGATTAGTAATTAAAAATACTTGGATAGCTTTCCAAAACTCGCCGAGTATTCTCTCGTGCTCTGACTAAGTGTCCCACTTGCCACCTTGGTCACAACCTACAAGCACATGTTTTTGAAGTTTTTGCTTTCAATCACATTATCAGAATAATGAAATGTGATATTATCTCTCTTTTGAAATGTGAATTTATCTTTTGTTTTTATATATTTAATAAAAATGTATATTTCTCATAGTCGAATTTAATCGCTGATTTTTTTACCAGCGAATTTTTCACGAATTTAATCATCGGCGAATTCGAACACGAATTCGAATGTGGCAACTTAGGTGTTAGCTACCTGCTCCAACAAGTGGGCCAACTTGTCATCAAACTTTACACCCCATGTGTTCTTTGAGCTCGGTGGGTAAGTTGAGTGTGGAAGGAGTTGCCATCACCGACACTCCGCTCCTAGTCATCTCATTTCAAGCCTAGGCCATATTCAATTAGGATGGAAAACTTCAGTCTTTCATCTGCCAATGGAACAAATAGACCTTTGGAGGAGTTTGTCTCATCTTCAAATCATGATTGAAACCCAAGACTCCATCATTCGGCTCTATCATACCTCGGCTCCCATTAACCGAGCATTCTTCTTTCAAGTTTGAATCCGATGAGTTTTTCAAGGTTACTTCTTGATTGAGTGCCCAATCCTTAAAATTTATGACAAATTTCCATTAGTTGTTTTCAATGGAGATCAAATTCTTTTTCTAGTTATGGTTGGCTTTGGGAGTCATGCAACCTTCTCCAACTGAGTAGTGCATCATCAACTCTCTTTTTTAGGGAGATGACTACAAAAAGGGTTGGGTTCCAATAATAACCTTTTGTTCCATCATGACACCCAACACCTTAATGCCATGTTGAATTGCTCTTCACAGTTGGAATGTTGGAGGTCACATAGTTGGCTTCCCAGGACTCTTCCACATGCTCACAGGATACATAACCCCTTGTACTAGAGCATGTGTATCCACGTGCCGAATATGGATACGGGTACGGTGCGGCTCAGATATCGCACCCTTCTGTATCTAGATATGAACCTCTAATTAGGCAATATCAGATACATCTAGATATGGTATGCATGCCAAATCAAAAGTTAAGAAAATTTAACAAAAACCCTTTCAAAAAGCTAAAAAGATGCTAAAAACTACAAATAGCCTTCTAAAATGCATTTTAGCAAGCAACAATTGTGGACATGGAAGTGAGAGTGTTAATTCATTCTTTTACTTGAAACTTTCACATCGGGCAATCGCTCAACTTGCAATTATTTTGACTTGTTTCCTTTAGCCTACTCTATTTCTTTTTGTAGTTACATATATTTTTAGTTGGCCTATACAACCTTAAATTTTTTTAATCTATCAATACCCAACTTCCTAATTTTATTGCAGGTTGGGAATGTGTGATTTGTGTTAGTTTTAATTTGATGTATAAATTTGTTTATAATTTAAAATTAATATACATTTTAATCCATAATATTTTAAATATTATATATATATATATATATATATATTTATATGCCATAACCGACCGTATCCATAGTAGGAGCCTTTAAAAGCTAGCCATATCCGTATTTGATAGTGAATCCATAGCCACATCCGTATCTCAGTATGCATGCAACTCTACTCTTCCAAGTCTCCTTTGGAAGAACATTCATGCTAGAACCACCATCGACGATAATATTTGACAAACTCCTACCCAAAATTTCCATACACACATATGCCACTTGTCGGGCTAGGTTCATCGTCAAGAGCATAAGATCGATCACTTGGCTACCCGACTATGGGTTTATTTTGTTGCTTTTTTCTCTCCCCATCACCTAACGTTAGGTGTGCCATTGTATGCTCCATGTTTGCGCTAATGTCTTGTATGGTAGTAGTTATATTGTTCTTGAGTTTTGGGATGCTTTGTTAAAAATCTTCACAAGTATAGTGGTGTCCAAGACATGTTGTGAAATAGCTTTGTCGGACTCCACTCCACTCGTCACATGGTTTGCATGTTCATCTGTTTGACGCCATTATCTAACCATGGCCCTCTTGACTTCTAACCTTGCTTCGGCCAACCTACCATCTTCGTACGTGGGTTGGGGTAATTGGCTTCCTTCAATCATGCTCTAGTAATTTCCATAATTTCCTTTCCGCCACCTACATCAATCATATTGATGTTAGCTTGCTTTGGGCAACTACCATTGTTATGGTTTGTAACATTATATGCTCCATGTTCGGGCGAATGTCTTGCATGGTAACAACTAGAGCATTCTTGAATTTTGGAATGCTTTGTAATAAGTCAATTATCTTCATAGGTATAGTGGTCCTCAAGATGTGAAATAGCTTTGTTGAACACCAACCTTCTTTTCGTTGTGCTTGTATGAACGTTTGACTAATGTTGTTCTTTGACCATGGCCCTCTCAACTTCCACCCTTGCTTGAGCTAGCCTTTCCCTCTTTGTGACGTGGGTAGGGGTGATTGGATTCCTTCACTTGTGGTATAGTGAATGCCATAACTTTATTTCCCTCGACTACATCAATCATATTGATATTGGCTTGCTTTTGACAATTATCATCTTTATGGTCCCCAAGCCCACACCATTTATAGAGAATTCCAGTGTCATTTTGGTTAGGATAATCTCTTGCAAAATGACCACACTCATCAGACTCCCAACACTATACAATTTGCCATCCTTGTGGGTTATATTGAATCCAAACTCTTGCCACCACTATTATTCTTTTGTAAGTAGTTCCTTTACGCTATGGTGGGTGGTGTTGATGGCTCTCCTTGTAACAATACTTGTTTGCTCATTTTTAGCAAATTGACGGGCAGTCCTAGGCCAAATTCCCAATAACTTGACAAATCTTACAAAAATTACCCTTACCTTCATTTTTGTCATTTCTCAAGGCTTGCACTAATCCAGGTTCACTACCATCGTTGGAGTTAGGGTCATCTTCTTCGGCGTCCTTTCGAACACGAGGATGTCTTTTTCTCTCTTTCAATGACCATGGCTTAGTTGTTTGCATCTTCTTAAGATGAGGTTGAACCACCTTCATCGTCCCTCCACAATGAGAGTACTAACCCTTTAATGAATCATCACTTCTTTAAGCCATCGAAGGGTCTTTTTCAAAATTTGCCAATAAATATTTGAGGTTTTTGTTATAGGAACAAAAATTCACGTGTTTACTCAATGAATCTCCATGACAATCTCAATGTTGTCTATGAGGAGATTAAAGTCATTCTCGAATGCTTTACTCAATGTCTACCATGTGACTTTATCAGTGTTTGGTGCATCAATGTAACAATCAATGGCCACTCTTCAAAGTGTGGCTAGAAAGCATTGCTACCAAAAGCCATTCATCTATGTGCAAATTAGTAGTTAAGATTGTAATACATTCCCTACAATGTTATTTGGGATCCTTTGATTGGTCACCAGTGAACTTAGGCAACTTTTTCTTATGTGGAGATTGAGTTGATGGGGTAACCATGACAATGGGTACAGTTGCTTTTTATGTGACCCTTTGGATATGAATTTCCTTCTTAAGGTGGTCTGCGCTAGACGTTCCTTTGCTCTCAGCATGGACACAATTTTGCTCACTGTCAGGTCCCCTTTTTGTGTTACTTCCTCCAACTTGTCGCTTGATCTGCTTTGAGCTCATCATTTGATACTCTTGTAGCACCCTCCAAACCAACCTAGTCGATAAGGTTCCTTAAGAAGGTTTGTGCTAGACGTTCCTCTGCTCTCAGCATGGACACAATTTTTCTCATTGTCAGGTTCCCTTTTTGTGTTAATCCCTCCAACTTGTTTGTTCAGGGTGGTTTGGACTCTTCACTTGATATTCTTGTAGCACCCTCAAACCCAACCTAGTCAACAAGGTCCGCACCTGTATTTTAAAACTTGCCAAAACTCGTGGAGTAATCACGAGAACTCGCTACTCTTTCTGCAGACGAGTAATTGCCCCATTACTTATGAGCCGAACAGGCTTGGACTCGTGAGTAATGATGAGTAATTGCTCGTGATTTTGAGTCTATTACCTGCCATTACTCATCTACTTTGCCAATATAACTTGCAGCATAAAAACATCAGTTGATTTCATTCATTTGAAATTTTCTGCATTTTTTGCTGCACCCTCCAACCCAACCTGGCTGTTGAGGTCCACACCTCTGTTTTAAATCTTGTAATGGCCACTCTTTCTGCAGACGAGTAACTGTCCCATTGCTTGCGAGCTGCATAACAGGCTCGGCCTGAGTAATGGAAAGTAATTTCTTGTGATTCCAAGTCTATTATTCGGCATTACTTGGCCACCTTATTAATATAACCTGCAGTGAAAAAAACGTCATTTGCTTTCATTTATTTGTGAAATTCAGCATTTTTTTGCACTGACATTATGATCTCTGATTTCTATTCCCTGATTATCAAAAACAGCCTTATTCACTCAGCTGTCATTGCCATAGCTAAGGAGTAAAAGGTCTCATGGACTGCAATGTTGCAGCTGTTACAAGCAATCTGCCCACTGGTTTTTAAACGTGCATAGAAGCCTAACTATGATCTCCGTATGTTCCATATTTTTCTGGGGCCTCACGTTTGTCCTTTTCCTCAGCTGGGAATTCCATCTCAAAACTAATCTCTTACGTTATCTTTTGGTTCTTTCAAGAGAGCTATTAGTGGTTCGAATAGCACTCCAAACCTGAATCACATTAAGGTTTTATTGATAAAAATATTCATCAACAATTACAATACTTAAGATTGTTCAAAGCCATTGGCACATATTTGCAAATTGTCACTGGTTTTAGTCATTTAGCAGTGTTTTACATGTTGTGTAAGTTTATTTTATGAATTTATATATTTTTCTAAGTAGCGATTAAGTTGTTGAGTAATTGCCAAGTCCCAAGTCCAAGTCAAAATTTTGGACTGTTGAGTAATTCTTGAGTACGAGTTTTGAGAGGGGCTATGGAAATTTCTACCCACTCCTTGTGAGTGTAGGGTCCACGGGTTTCGACTAAAAATTCTTCAACCATAGTTTGTCCTTCAACATCCGCTTCTACTATGTACTTCACTTGATGGATTTTTAGAGTTGGCTACCTGTTGCGGCTTTGGTTGTCTTTCTTGTGGTTTCACCAATCATATAACTTCTTGGTCCCCTCCCTAACTGTGTTATCTTCTTCTCAATTTTTTCTCGTACGACGTCAATCTCTTTCTTCGTGAACTCTTTGTACTGTTGTAATTTCTTTTGTTGTGTTTCACGGTTACATTCAGCACTTAAGTTGCCATGAAATGAGTATGGGAAACATGTTTGAAATGTGAAA
Organism: Taxus wallichiana var. yunnanensis; assembly: GCA_018340775.1. Taxonomy (NCBI): domain Eukaryota; kingdom Viridiplantae; phylum Streptophyta; class Pinopsida; order Cupressales; family Taxaceae; genus Taxus; species Taxus wallichiana. Next base: position 820,838,141 of record CM031242.1, on the reverse strand, counting down.
ACGCCAATTTTTAGAAAACCCTTGGGTACGAAATGACATTGAAACACCCATAGTGTAATGCCCCTTTTCCAACTTGAGAGCCTGATTTTGGACTTCTTGCCATTCCCTTTCCATGGCAACAAAGTGGAATGAGCTGGGGAAGGAATTGAACTCTCATTGCATTTTTCTTTTCTAATTTTTCATGTTTTTCATTAGTGTTTCCTTTATTATGGCAGATTGGCTGGCTTGGTGGATTTTAAAGGCCAAATAAAAGATTAAATAAGCCCAAAAGGAGGTCGGTCATGCATGTTTGGCCTTTGGTGCCAAGGTTGGGGTATTTAAGGAGTGTTATGGCTTCATTGGTGGACATCGACTTTTGGCAAATTTATTCTAAATCGATCTTTGGGCTGATTGCTCTTACTTCTTTCCACTTTTGGGTGAAAATCCAATTGTGTGGTTCTTTCCCAGAAGGACGAAAACCCTTCTTTTGGCTAGTTCTGGGACAGAAACCCTATATCCTTGATTAAAGTGAAGTCATCTTGCATATTTGGGCATTGAAAATGAAAGGAAGTCATCTACAATCATTTGCATGCATTGATAAGCCTCTCCTAGTTGGAGCGACTTGTGTTAGGGTGTCATTTAGTGCCTTCTAGGGCACATAACTTCTATTTTCTTCAATTTTCAGATTTGATATCATTTATAAGGTTGAAAATATCTATATTTTGTGGAGTTTGGGGTTTGGAAACCCTCATTTCATAATTTTTTTGTGCTGTATTTCTGCTTTTAATAAATAAATTTCCAGCTGAGTATTAGCTTGATTTTTGTGGTTGAAATAGTTCTAAAATATTCCAAAAGGATTTATAAAAATTGTGGATGCATTATTGGGTGAAATCTTTAGTTTTTCATTCTGCTGTTATAAAAATCCGAACACTGTTCTGTACTGATTTAATTTTCAGTTTGCTGTTCCAAAATCAGAATTAATATTATTGGGGTTAGTGTGATTTCTGTTTTTTCAGTTGAAGTCACGAAAGGGACATTACAAAGTGGTATTAGAGCTCGAATCTTCCCAACCTTGGGTTTTCATGGAAGAGGGTAACAAGGGTTCTTATACTATCAAATAAGAAGGAAAGCAAATCAACCAAGAGAAGAGGCTGATATAGCCAACCAAGATCCTTAAGAAGCCAAGTTCGATAAGCTTATTTCTAGTCAAGAGAGATTAACGGACACAATGGACTTCCTTGCCCTATCTCTTCAAAGGATGATTGAACACAGGGTTCAAAATGGAGATGGTAGCTCATCCGAAGCTAATAATGTATAGTGTATACCTTTGGGATCAGCTCATGGATCATCCACGCGGCCTATTTTTCTTCCAAGAGGAGCTTTTCCGGATGGGGGAGCAAGGACCTCATGGGGCAAAACATTGCCATAAGCTATGAAGAATATATGGCTCTCCCGAGAGATATGTGAGGCCATTACACTTGATGAATTCATTGGCATAAACAGAGGAAGGTATAGGCCCGAGCCAAGACCACATATGCCGCAGAAGAAGGTGCAAAATGTGTCTATGGATCGACCAAGGGAACAACTAGGGCTTGGATCGAGAAGCTAGATACATACTTGTCCTTGAAGCCCATGATGGAGGAGGATGCTATCAAGTTTGCTACCCTACATCTTGAAGGAATTGCTCATGAATGGTGGTTTCATGGTTTAGTGACACAAGGGCACAATGAGATCCATTCCTATGATGAGTTTTGTCAAAGGCTCATTGATCGATTTGATAGAGTTGATCCGAAGTTCACTTTCGTGAGCTTGCCCATTTGAGACAACAAGGCTTGGTGGACGAAATTTCAAAGGCTTTCCGTTATGATCACAGATGTTTCAGAGAGGGGACTCGTAGTGCTCTTCATTGAAGGTTTAGCTGAACCACGCAAGGTTTTGGTTAGAGCCTTTGATCCCTTGTCTTTTCAAGGCAATAAAAAGGGCTTTGGATCTTGAAGGAGCTTCCCCAAAAACTACAACAAACAACAATCATCTCAAGGGAAATTCAAGTGGAGGACAACCAATTAGATCATTGGGACAACCTAGAAACCCTCCCTTGGACCAGCCAAGGAAGCCCTTCCAAAAGATGCCAAATACTCATAAGGAGCTGCCCAAAACGAACAATGAAGGAGAATCTAGAAACGAGCTACGAAAGAAGAATTTGTGCTTCTCTTGCAAGGATCCATGGAGTCTCAAGTCATCGTTGTTTGGGTAAAGGTAAGGTACATTATATTGAAGTATTTTCAGATTGTGAGGATGATGATAACAATGTAGATGAAGCCAAGCAAGATAGCATTCTGGAAAAGGATCTAGAAAAATTAGATGGTACTTTGCCACCTTGTCGACGCCCTAGATATCACCCATTCCGGGTAAAGAGTCATCTACAAGAGAAAGGGGTCACGGTATTGATTGATAGTGGAGCCACCCATAGTTTTGTTGACGAGAGTTTGGTCAAAAGATTGAAGTTGATGAAGGCTGAAAATTTCAAGGGTTTCAATGTCACAAAGAGGCGGATGGCTTCATACATACTTCCATGCACAAAAATATTGAGGAAGATGATAACAATGTAGATGAAGCTAAGAAAGATAGCATTCCTGAAGAGGATCCAAAAAAATTAGATTGTACTCTTGCCACCTTGTCGAGCCCTAGATATCACCCATTCCGGGTAAAGAGTGATCTACAAGGGCAAGGGGTCACAAAGATTGATTGATAGTGGAGCCAGCCATAATTTTGTTGATGAGAGTTTGGTCAAAAGATCAAGTCAAGGCTGAAAATTTCAAGGGTTTCAATGTCACAAAGAGTGGATGGCTTCATACTTTGATGCACAAAAATATTGAGGAAGATGATAACAATGTAGATGAAGCCAAGCAAGATAGCATTCCTAAGAGGATCGAAAAAATTAGATGGTACTCTCGCCACCTTGTCGAGATCCTAGATATCACCCATTCCGGTAAAGAGTGATCCACAAGGGCAAGGGGTCATGATATCTTGATTGATAGTGGAGCCACCCATAAAAGATCGAAGTTGAAGGCTGAAAATTTCAAGGGTTTCAATGTCACGATGCAGATGGCTTCATACTTCCATGCACAAGAAGAATAGCTCAACCGCCACTCACCCCGGGAGGACATGTGGTAAGAGATGATTTATATGTCATTAGCATAGATGAAACAAATTTTGTAATGGGTGTTCAATAGTTACATTGCTTGGATGCATTGTCTCAAAACTACCAAAATATGGAGCTGAAATTTAAGGTAGAAGGCAAGGAGGTTGTGTTGCATGGTATGAAAGGTGGGACTCCTCAAGTTGTGACCGCTAAGAGCATGGAAAGGACTTTCAAAAAGAGGCAGGTTGCTTGGGATGTTCATCGCTTGGTAAGATCTAACTCTTCTATTTCCATTCAACCATCTTTTCATGATGATATTCAGCCCATACTTGACAAGCATGCTAAAGTTTTCAATGAATTACCTCATGGGCTGCCACCGGATAGGGGTTTCCAACATGTTATTGAGTTAGAACCAGGTACCAAACCGGTAATAACCACTCCCTACCGTCACCCACGGATTTACAAGGAAGAGATTGAAAGAACCATCAAGGAATTGTTAGAAATGGGGTTGATTAGGCCTAGTTCCAGCCCCTTTGCTTCTTCCGTAGTGCTGGTTAAGAAGAAGGATGACACTCTAAGAATGTGTGTGGACTACCGGATACCTAATAAGAAGACAATCAAGAACAAGTATCCAATACCAAGGATTGATGAAATAATGGATGAGCTACATGGAGCGGTTTACTTCTACAAAATTAATTTAATATCTAGGTATCACCGAAAAGAGTAAGGGAGGAGAATGTACGCAAAACCACATTTAGATGTCACTTTGGGCATTTTGAGTTCCTTGTCATGCCATTCGGGTTAACCAATGCCCCAACCACCTTCCAATAATGCATGAATAACATTTTTGGTAAGCATTTGAGGAAATTTGTGTTGGTTTTCTTTGATGACATTTTGGTTTATAGTAAAACATGGGAGGAGCACCAACAATTGGATAAGGTGCTGAAAATTTTGGAATAGTCACTTTATGCAAAAAAGTCCAAATGTGAGTTTGGAATGGATGAAATATTGTACTTGGGGCATATTATCAATGTACGTGGGGTTCATGTGGATCAACACAAGATCCAAGCCATCATGGGTTGGCCAACTCCAACCAACATTACACATTTGAGAGGATTCTTGGGTTTATGTTCTTACTCCTGAAGATTTGTGAAGGGATTCTCCCAACTTGCAGGCCCGTCGACTTCTCTAACGAAGAAACGTGGAATATCTCTTTCAAGGATGAAACCACAACCAAGGAAATTAGCTCAAACCCCAAGATAACCAATCTGATTTTTAAAACCAGCAGACTGAAATTAGAAACCAGCGATCAGATTTTCCGAACAACAGTATAAAAATGTATGTAAAACACGGAAAACACTCCAAATAACTTTGCCAAAATTTAGATATGTATTTTAGGCATCCAATAGACCAATAATCAATGAAAATTCTGAGTCAACACAAAGGGAAATTAATTAATAACCAGTGAAGAACAGCCACAACAAAATTATGAAATATGGGTTTAGAAACCCCCAAAATTCACCAAAATGTAGATTCCGGCTTTATAATTATAGGCAAATCTGAATATGAAGTGAGATCAGATTTATGCCCTCTAAGGCATCAAAACCCACTCCAAGGTAGGTCGCTCCACCTAGAGGAAGCTTCACAATGCAAATAGAAATCTGAAAATGAATTATTCTCCTCAAATCTGCAATATCCTTCAAGCTCATGCAATGTAGGAGGGTTTCTCGCCCCCTATAAACCACTAGAAGGGTTTTAGTCCTTCTAGGAGAAGCCACACACTTGGGTTTTCGTCCAAGAGTGGAGAACAAGGAGCCACAAGCTCACAATGCCCAAATAGAAAAATGCACCAAGATAGATGATGCAAAAATGAGGTCTTCACTTCCCTTTATACCCCTCCTTTGGCGCTAAGGCTAAGAAAGACATGGCCGACCCATAAGAGATGTTATATTTCTTCATTGAGCTTCTTTAATTGCCTTAACCCAGCCGACCTGCTTCAAGAGGAAATACACTAAAAAGAAAACATTAAAAATACGAAAAACAAATGCAAATAAAAGTTCAACATCCGTTTCCAACTCACCTACTTCTTTTCCATGGCAAAGGAATGACAAGAAGTCCAAATTCTGATCCTCAAGTGGGAAAAAGAGACATTACAAAAGGAGCTTTCATTGGTCAAAAGTAGCCCACATAGCTTTTGAAGAATTAAAAAGTTGATGTGTTCTTGTCCAAATTCTCATTGTTCCATATTTCTCTATACCATTTGTACTTGAATGTGATGCTTCCAAAGGTGGGTATATGAGTTGTTTTGATGCAAAACAAGCATTTCATTGCATATGAGAGTCGGAAATCAAGGACCACGAAAAAAGTTCTCCATTTATGACAAGGAAATGTTAGCCATCATGCATGCATTGATTAAGTTCTGAAAAAACTTGATTTGTGGAAGGTTTTTGGTCAAATCCTATGATAATAGCTTGAGATTCTTTCTCCATCAAAAAGAATTAAATGTCCGCAACAAAAATGGGTGAGTATGCTCCGAGCATTTGATTTTGATATTGAATATGTCAAGGGAAAGCACAATGTGGTAGTGGATGCTTTATCAAGGATACTTCATTAGGGGATGTGGAACTACATGATGAGGAGAATGAAGGAAACATGACAACAAATCCATTGAGTTTGCAATTGCTCGGGGACAAACAATTTTGGGAAGGGAGGATTGTAATGTCCCCTTTTCCAACTTGAGAGCCTGATTTTAGACTTCTTGCCATTCCCTTTCCATGGCAACGAAGTGCAATGAGCTAGGGAAGGAGTTGAACTCTCATTGCATTTTTCTTTTCTAAATTTTCATGTTTTTCTTTAGTGTTTCCTCCATTATGTAAGGTCGGCTAGCTTGGTAGATTTTAAAGGCCAAATAAAAGATTAAATAAAAGCCCAAAAGGAGGTCGGTCATGCATTTTTGGCCTTTAGCACCAAGGTTGGGGTATTTAAGGAGTTTTTATGGCTTCATTTGTGGACATCTACTTTTAACAGATTTATTTTAAATTGATCTTTGGGCTGATTGCTCTTAGTTCTCTCCACTTTTGGGCAAAAATCCAATTGTGAGTTTTGTCCACTTTTAGGCAAAAATTCAATTGTGCGGTTCCTTCCAAGAAGGAGGAAAACCCTTCTTGTGGCTGGTTGGGGGACGCAAATCCTCCATCCTTTTGATTAAAATGAAGTCATCTTGCAAATTTGGGCATTGAAAAGGAAAGGAAGTCATCTACAATCATTTGCATGCATTGATAAGCCTCTCCTAGTTGGAGCGACTTGTGTTAGGGTGTCATTTGGTGCCTTCTAGGGCACATAACTTCTATTTTCTTCCATATTCAGATTTGATATCATTTATAAGGCTGGAAATATCTATATTTTGTGGAGTTTGGGGTTTGGAAACCCTCATTTCATAATTTTCTTTGAGTTGTACTTCTGCTGTTAATAAATAAATTTCTAGCTGAGTATTAGCTTGATTTTTGTGGTGGAAATAGTTCTAAAATATTCCAAAAGGGTTTATAAAAATTGTGGATGCATTATTGGGTGATATTTGGGTGAAATCTTGAGTTTTTCATACTGCTGTTATAAAAATCTGATCGTTGTTCTGTACTGATTTAATTTTCAGTTTGCTGGTCCAAAAATCAGAATTAATATTATTGGGGTTTGTGTGATTTCCTTCTTTTTCAGTTGAAGTCCCAAAAAGGGACATTACACATACAATATATATATATATATATATATATATATATATATATATATATATATATCATAATACTTTGTATTCATGAAAGTTCAAAACATTCAACTTGCTTCAATTTTCATATGTACATGATTACAATCTAGATTCTAGAATATATCATCTAGATTTTCCTCAAAATCAACTCCATGAATGTCACTAGTAGCTCCACTCCCACTGGCACTAGCTCCACTGTCCAACCCTTGTGAAGAACTCCTTGGATTTTCATCATCGATACCAAGTAGTGAAAGTTGGGCGAAAGTAGTAGTGGAAGCATCAAAATCAGTAGTCTCAGGATGAATATCCCAAAGCTTGTTAGGACCTTTGTATAGTCTTCAGTTTTGTGCATTAGGAGGCGAAAATTGGAATGTATGTCTACCAAATCCGCAACCTTTTGATATACCAAATTGTTTTGTTTAGCAGAGTGGATGAAGGCATATGTACTCCAATTTCGCTTTGCCAAGAACTACTAGCCACTTGTTACCAAAAACGGTGTTGTATTTTTACACAACAAATTTTTAGTTAAATTTTATACCTTGTTGTAGACACCCCAAATATGCCACTCGTAAATCATTCTAAAATAACAGAAATCCTATAATTCACCCCTTCACAATTAATTAAATCCTCTTAATTGTGTTAGCATCCCATAACATCTCATGGCCGATTAATCTCAATTAATCAGTCCTAATCATGTTGAACAAGCTACTAATCCTATATATCCATTTTCACACATCTTTTAAAATCATCCAACATCCCCCAATAAAAACCCTATATAGTGGACCTTGCAAAGGGTACAATGACACCACTATTTCAAATGTAAGAATTCTATTTTTAGAAATCCAACTAAATTGAGAAGCCATCATATGTATGAAACTTGCTAAATTGGAAAAATCTTCCAATTTGAAAAGAGTTTCTTACCTCATCTCATCCTCTTCCTTCAAGCATGCTGCCCAATCTTGCACAAATCAGCTTGAAACATCGAAACTCATTTGAAGCAAGTCCATACAAAAAGGGGAGGTTTGTATTTCATTTTGCTTATGCATTTGGTTTCTTTCTTATCCTCTATCTTGAGGTTATTAAGTCAGTAGGCGAGGTTTTTGGTGTAAATTCCTATTTTAAGTCTCTAACTTATGCATGCATACACACACAGTGAGAGAAGTTTAATGGCGATAGGTCATAGGTAATTGGCATCATGGCCATGTACATACCACCACTTTATTAGAGTCATGTTGTACTTGTCACAAAGAGCCTCTATTTCTCCCATGCTACCTTCTGAGATAAAAAGTCCCCATTTCATTGCGGATCACACTAGCTACAGATAGATCAAGAAACAACCTCTTGAATGTTGCCCTAGTTCCATTTGCAACTTTTTGGTCATCATATGGTGGTTGCCTACCAGGTAACCCAACTATTTCATTGCTATAATATTTGAGATTTAGGGCATAGGCAAGGAGATGCAATGGGGTGGTCATTTTATTCCACCTCATGATAACACTCTTAACTTCATTATAGAAGTTTTCTTTAGGGTCTTGCTCTTTGTTTTGTATGATCTCTCTTATTTTTTCAAGCATGGAGTCAATTCCATCATAAATTTCTTCTATGTAAGCATTATCTGTGTCTACATATCTAATCATAGAAAGATTAGGCTCTGTGAAACTAAGCAAATACTCAACCTTGGCCCACCAATCATCATCAAGGATCAATGATTTTATCTTATGGGCTCTTTCTATGTTTGCTTGCCTCCACATGGTCCAAATGTTGTCAATCACCATACTGCTTAAGGCATGCTTTATCTTCACAAGTTGTGTTAAGACGAGAGTGTCGTCTCAATAGCCTAGGAAAAGAAATTCATTAAGTTCAAATTTAAAATAAATTCTAATTATTGAAAGTTAGATAACTTAAATTATATACATTAGAAGTTAATGAATTGTTTCTTAACCTTCAACAACTCCAATCTTGATAATCTCCCAAAAATGGCCAAATAACATATGGAGTGGTACGGAGGCCAAAGCAGAGAAACATTCTCATACATATTAGTGATGGCTATTTTTGAAATATAGCTAGTGAGAGACAAATATTTTAAGGCCCAAGAACTTCAATAATACAAGGCAATAGACATCTGACAAATTCAATGAGAATTACAAGAGATCCAATGACATGACAAACCCATGCTTAATCAGATGAAAACTTTGTGTGCCTTAGTGATGCCACAAGGTGATCCTAAGTTTGATAAAGTCAGAAATAAATCATAAAGTAAGAATCAGACCATCTAAAAGGTATTCTTTGAGATCTTTCCAATGATGTATGATATGCCAATTATTGGTTAATTCATGAGAAGTTGACATGCTATTCAATTGCCTATTAGCATGGTTAATTCATGAGAAGATGATACACTATTCAACTGACTCTATGCGCACAATTGAAAAGGGCAGATTAAAAGTCACAATTATTTACAAAATTTACAAATACTAGTCTTAGTTGCTCTTGTCATCATCAATTCTTCGACACATTTTGCAACATCCACGATAATTAATAAAAGCCTTTATAGTGACAGATTATAGTTTGAAAGCAGCCATAAATTAATTTCCTTTTTGCAAAACTTTCAGTCCTGAGTACAAAGGTATCATTTTAAGCTGTGCAACAATTTTTGGCAGCTTAATAAAAGCTGTAAAATCAGCCTATTTAATTTGTGAAGCAGAAACCTCCTTTGTCAAGTTACTTTTTGGAGCATTACTAATTGCAAGTATGTCTAAACAACAAGTCTGCTAGAATTCTGCAACTTTTTATGATTTTCATCGCTGAACATAATTGTTTCACATTTATGAATAGTAGATAGAGATACAAATTATTTATACAAGTTGAACTCAAACTTTCTCGGATTGTGATTGCACATTTTGCATTTGTATTTCAACTTTTCTGATACATACATCTCAAGCTCATATTTGTATGTTTGTCTTTTTGGGAATATTACCATGCAAGAGCCCTAGTATTTTATGCATGAACGCCTAGCCATTTATAATGTGACTTTGCATATGCATTTATGCACGACATCCAATTTATAATATGACCTTGTATATGCATTTATTCATAGTTTAATGCATGGTATTTCCATCTTTTTAATTTTTTAATGCGGGGGTAATGCATTGGTTTTGGTGTGTGCATGGAGTTTGGTGGGACAAGCATGGATAGTGCTAGTGGCAAACCAATAGGATTTGGTGGGACTCAGCCCACTTGCTGGTTTGGCACATACCATCATGCCTAGTGTTTCATTGCTTTTTCTTCCTTACCAATTGGTAAAGGGGCTTCATACGTGCTAAAGGGAATCCTCGTTGTCATGTATAGTCATCATATAGGGGTGAAGCCTTTGTGTAATGTCCCCTTTTCCAATCGAAGACCTTTGGCCCATTTTTTCAACCCGACGGCCAAAAGAAAAATATAAGGGTGACTTAAGTTATAATAAATTAGTATAACGTGTTATAAATTTTTTTATATTTTTATTAAAGCACTTGTATTGATTTATTTAGCTTAGTAAAAATAAATTGTAATCCGTATGGAAAATACGATTTTCCTTAAGGGGAAAAAGTCATTGTAAAAGGATTTATTAAATTCCTCCTAGAAAGGATAATGGTGACTTGGGCCAAAGGGGAGTAATGAAGCCTAGGAAAGATAAAAACATAATTAATTTATGTATTTCCCTTAGAGAAATGCGACTTGCACTAGGAGGGAAATGTTGTTGGGATAAACATTTAATATGGGAAAACATTAAGTGTTTGCATAGGGAAAATCATGTGAGCTCATTGGTTGGTTTGGAGGTTGGTTGTTGGCCCTTTTCCTTTAAAAGGGAAGTCGACTTGCCTCTTCCAAAATCTAGATTTTTATATGATATTTTCTCTTGCATAGAGCTTCATCTTTTGCATTAAAAATTCTAAGGACGAAACCCCTTGTGAATTAAACCTATTGTGGACGAAAACCCTAAGAGTTTGAGAGGGATTTTCACTCAAAATTTCCCATTGGTTGTAATCAGATTTTCAGTCTATTTCAGGCTTTTTCCAACAATGTTATTGAAGACTTTTTGAAGTATTTTGGTGAATAAAATTGCAGCAATGTTTTCTCTATTGGATCGACTCACCTTGGGATTGTTTGGGCATTATTATTGAGGTATTTAGATCTGAAAATCATTGTCTAATATCTCATAATTTTTGTGAATGAAAATACCCAAGTTTCATAATTCTTCTGAGGGTTATTTACCAGTTTTATAATCAGATTTCAGATCTGATTTATGAGTTGATTTGGCATCCAAAAATTCTGATTCTTATATGAATGAGTTCCTAAAAATATAAGCAAGCATCCGGGATAGAGAAAATAATTTTTGGAGCTCATTTGATGCCCTAAATGTGTGGGCCGAAATAGGAGGGCCAGATCTGCATGTTTGGTAGTTGCTTTGTTATAATTTGGTTTACACCGTCTCGTTTCTTGTATTTTTCTAAGTTCGAGCATATGTCATTTACCTAGATCGAGTTGTGTAGAGAAAGTTATGCTATCTTGAAGATTGCAGCAGTTAGGGGTTTTGATTTAAATTATTTTCCAGTTGTTGTAGAATTTGGTTCTTGTCATAAATTCTCTAGGGTTGTTCCAAGGGTTTGGGAGTAAAAATAATTATTGTATGCTGATTTTGGGTGTGTTTGCACATAAAACCCTAGTCGATTTGGCTGAAATCAATCCCGTTTGCCCTAGCTTTTGAAGTTTATATTTTACCATTGTATTTTGCTATTGTGTTGAGTGGGAAAAATTTATATTTGCTCCAAGGATCCATTTGGGGATCTTTCAGGCTGAATGTAAGCGTAAAAAGGGCATTCGACATGCGCTTCTTTAGAAATTTACTACCGAGGCGGGTAAGATTTCTATTTTTGATGGTACTAATAAAATTTCTGTGAGATCATGGTTGTTAGAAGTGGAGGCATACTTACTTGCTATCAAATCCTGTGTGTGGATGATGCCCTCAAATTCATTCCTTATCATTTGGAAGGTATAGCAAAGGATTGGTGGTATCATTTAATAAAGACCCAAGGGGAAGAATCAGATACTTCTTTGATGACTAGTAGCCAAAGGTTCATGGAGAGGTTCGATCTACCAGAGGATAAAGGTGAGCAAGGGATAGAGGAGGACAAATCAAATCTACAACCAAATGAAGAAGAAGAAGCTTCAGAAGGTATGATTTCCATTGAACAAAATAATGGTGTGAGTGAAACTTTTCTTGCTAGGGAAATTGATAATAGACAAGAGAAGAAGTTCATATAAGCAAGCATCCTGGAATAGAGAAAATAATTTTTGGAGCTCATTTGATGCCCTAGATGTGTGGGCCGAAATAGTAGGAGGGCCAAATTTGCATGTTTGGTAGTCGCTGTTATAATTTGGTTTACACCATCTCGTTCCTTGTATTTTTCTGAAGTTCGGGCATGTGTCATTTGCCTAGATCGGAGTTGTGTAGAGAAAGTTATGCTATCTTGAAGATTGCAGTAGTTAGGGTTTCAGATTTAAATTATTTTCCAGCTGTTGTAGAATTTGATTTTCGCCATAAATTCTCTAGGGTTGTTCCAAGGGTTTGGGAGTAAAAATAATTATTGTATGCTGATTTTGGGTGTGTTTGCACATAAAACCCTAGTCAATTTGGCTGAAATCAATCCCGTTTGCCCTAGCTTTCGAAGTTTATATTTTGCCATTGTATTTTGCTATTGTGTTGAGTGGGAAAAATTTATATTTGCTCCAAGGATCCATTTGGGGATCTTTCACTTTGTGAAGCACTACTAGACTTGGAATGGCAAAGAAAACAAGTCGCACCAACTATAGGATTGGGCTCCTCCGAACGCGTTTGCTATGGTGACATACTAAAGGGAATCTTCATTGTCATGTATAGTTGTCATATAGGGGTGAAGCCATTTGTGAAGCACTACCAAACTTGGGAAAACAAGTCGCACCAACTATAGGATTGGGCTCCTCCAGAAAATTTGCGATGGTGACTGTTATTTCACTATTGAGATGATGTAATAGATCTTTTCATACTGGGATGATTGAGTAGGCATGTCAGCCGACCATGATTGGTGGAACATGCCTATTGCATGTCTCAAAAACAATTCTGCCAGAACTCTGCAACTCCTTGCTGATTTCATGTCTGAACATGATTGCTTTACATTTATGAATGGTCTATAAAAATGCAAATCATTTATACAAGTTGAACTCAAACTATTTCAGATTGTGATTGCATATTTTAGTTTTGTATTTTGAAATTTCTGATACACACTCAAGTTCGGATTTAAATTTTCAATAAAAAAAAGTTCAGATATGTATGTTTGATCTTTAGGAAGTCTATTCTAAATTTCTATTAGTACCTTGCATGTGAATTTATGCACAACCTAGAATTTCTAACAGGACCTTGTAAATACATTTATTCATAGTTTAATGCATGCTTATCCATGTTTTATATGCTTTTAATGCATGGTTAATGTATTGGTTTCGTTGTGTGCGCGAAATATTGTGGAACTGGAACTAGGTGGATATGATAACATAGACAGAAACTAGTTCATGTGTAGCATTTGTTCCTATTATGTCTTTCATTGAAAGGGCCTTCATATGGTATATGCCGTATGGTGGTTACCATGTCACTAGTCAATTTTGAGTAATGCAGTTGCAAGGGTCTCTCCAATATAAAGCTCTAATATATGTGTTGATGTCTATTTTAATCACTTGATTTTATTCCTGTGGTTTTATGGGCAGGCAGGTATTTAGAAATGGAAAAAAATGGTTCAAGTATTGTGATACACTTTTGAGGTGCAGACAACCGATAGCAGTTGGTGGTTTTAAATGTCCTTCAGATGCTGCAGTTACCAATGCAGATGATAGAGTGTATTAGTACTTGTTGACATTTTATTAGGTTTTGCTAGACGAATATTATATGTTAGGAGAGCTATTAGGAGATGTTATTTGTGCCCCATAAGGTCACCCAGCCACCACTTAGTTCAGGCCAGTCTTTTATGGAAATTATCAGATCGTTTGTCATATCTTTCACAGTGGTTGATGGGGATTTCGGTCTTTTTTATACGAAGTAGTACCAGCTTTCATCCCCTGTTTTGGTCGCCATCAATGATGTCTTCTTCTTTGGCAATGGGTATTTCTCTCATGTTTGGAATGCCTGACATTATATGTACTGACGTTTTAAAGGTTTAAACGATTTGGAAGCTCACAATGCCCAAATAGAAAAATGCGCCAAGATAGATCCTTCAAATGAGCTTTCTAATCTTCTTTTATAACCTCCTTTTGGCGCCAAAGCTTGGAATAGCAAGGCCGACCCCTTAAAGTATTCTTTTAATCTTTAATTGGCTTTTAAAGTGCATAAAACCCAGCCGACCTGCTAAAGGCAAACACATACTAAAAAGAAACATTAAAAATTAGAAAAACAAATGCAAATGAAAGCTCAATGTTCTTCTCCAACTCCTCTACTTCTTTGCCATGGAGAAGGAATGGCAAGAAGTCCAAGTTCTGATCCTCAAGTGGGAAAAGGGGACATTACAGTCCTCCCTTCCCAAAATTGCTTGTCCTAAATCCTACTAGGAGACTCGAAATTGATTTGTGTAGGGGCTGGAAATGAGTTACAACAGCTACCAGTCATTCTGAATTCCACCCAAATCAACAATATGATGGTTGGGATGATTGTCTTTGATGATGAGACTCTCTTACCAATATTATCATGCGAAGAATTCTGCTCAAATGGCTCAAATGTACAGCTGTCCATGACTGAAATTGAGTGGACCAGCAATAAAGATATGAGGTAACAGCCATAAGTGTGGCAAACCCAAAATTCCTTTGCAACATTCAACCATTTGTGCATTGAAAACAACCATGCAAGGACTGAAAATATCATGTTAGCAACTCCAAACCAAAAGGAATCATTCCCCATGATTGAAAGTACCTTTAGGTTCACTTGCATGTGGGCAAATGAAATCATGAGAAAGTTTATGAACCATTATGTGCCTTACATACTTGGCTGGAAATGCACATGTAGTTGCCCAAAATGCTGCAAAAATGTTAAGAAGTGGGAAACACAACTTTCCCTTGTCAACCTTTCTCCTTGTGACTGTGATCAGCAAAAAGAACGAACTGAAAATGCCAAAAACAGCAGTCAATAATTCATAAACAGCCCTCTTAATGTTCATTTGGTATTGGCACTCGTCACCCCTCATTGCTCCAATGATTTTTCCACTTGTATCCTTTGATAAATGGGGCCAAACTGATTGTAAAGGGGCTATATGGTGACTGTAACAGCCCTTAATTGCTCCAAGTTTACTTCCAAACAGCGAGCAATGGGTATTTAAGAACTCCATATGATGAATCCCCTCATACCAAACTTCAACCCACATGTCCCTCTTCATGCTATGGCTGTTATAATGTGTTTTATTGCTTAAAAACTGAATTGTGATGACTGGAAATGATTTTGCAACAGCCGTACATACCTTGGTTTTGAATTGTGTGCTTAGTAGCACTCTTGTGACTATCATGGCAGCCCACAACAAGTCAATGCAGCCAGTATATTTCTGAATCATATGAGAAATAAAGACGACCTCAGTGTGGTACCTTATGTTAGTTATTTCCCAATCGTTGCATGAGTGAGGGCTGCCCACAAATTTAGTCATATTGTCCCACACATAGATGTACCTTTGCTTTTCACCTTCCCAAATCAGAATATTAGTCCTTAGAAAGAACCATGCATGATTCCCCATGAAAGTTCCTTTGATGTGTACAATAAGGAACTCACTAATCATACCAAAGTTGAAGTTGAGAATTCTATCATTCTTTTTAGCATGTTTCCCATGATAACAAAATGATGTAGGAGGAAACAATAATTTTGAAATAGTCTCATACCTGGGGCTACCATGAATATGCTCACCATCCAACATAAACATCCATCATTTTGATAAGAAACTGAAAATCTACTTACAGCAATAACTCACATTCCATGTTGTTAGAACCCACGAGTAAATTTATATGATAGCTAGCGCACCATTGATATCTACCTTGTTTCTTATAGGATAGGTACCAACATTCATGCAAAGTACAAAAGATAGCTAGCACACCATTGATATCTACCTTGTTTCTTATAGGATGGGTACCAACACTCTCATGATTGGTTGCAATTTGTGCTCCCTTATCTGCTGTTATAGAAAACATGGAACATAGATCTGCCCCTTTTTGCAAAATGTCATCTAGCAAAGAGCTCACTTGAGGTGTCTTATCAACATTGCCTTGAGGGATCATTTTCTTAAAAACATACTCTGAAATGCACACCATACTATTTCCCATTCTCCCACAATATTCAGCTTTAACACACAAATGAGGAAGCAACAAACAAGGGTGTCTCAAAATTGATGAATCGAAAAGATTACCTTGTTGTAGAAGATCTTTTGATTGCCCCACATATCTACCTTCCCATGCTAGATGAGGAGTGATCGAAACATCCTCCATTTTCCCAATCTTGTGACTCAAAATTTCTGAGTTGAAATCAACCTTCTTCTCCTCAGATTTAACAAATGAAGCTTTTTCCGCCTTGGCTTCAACAATATCTTGATGGTGTTCACATAGGGCATCTCTGTAGCTCTTACCGTACTCATGGACACCATAAATCTGCCTCTTATTGATTGCTGTTCTAAACAGACCAGCAGGCCTATTGTCATCATGTTTCATTGGAGAAGGGTTTCCAACCAGCCCTTTCTCTTCCCCTTCTTGCTCCACACCCCTTGTTTCATCTCTGGATTCATCACAAGTCAAAACATTTTTAGTATTAACCACAAAATGAGCAATTTTTACCTCATGTTGTTGACTCTTTGGAATGGGTGTAAGTGCCATGGCCTTAGGTCCCTTGATCACCAACCCTTCTTCCTCAATGGTTCCATTATTGCATGGCGAACTTGGGGTTTTGACCCCTTCATCAAACTTCATGCTTTCTTCATGTTGCTTGTGTGGCATGTGATGTCTAGGCTTGGGCCTAGGTCTTCCTCGATTCACTCCAATGAATTCAATGAGTGAAATAGCCTCACGAATTTCCCTTGGTAGAGCCATATACTCCTCATAGCTTGCGGCAATGTTCCGTCCAGCGGTAGGCCTTGTTTCTTTCTCTGGAATAGCTTCCTCTCTAGGAAGGAAAGTGGGCTTTGTTACGGATTCTCGGCTGATCCTGTTGGTTGCCGTGTATTGTTAGCTCCAAATGAGCTACCATCACCATTTTGAACCCTAGGTTCAATGATCCTTTGGAGGGATAGGGCTAGAAAATCCATTGTATCCGCAAGTCTCTCTTGGCCGACAATCAACTTGTCAACTTTGGCTTCTTGAGAGTTTTGACACGCCATATTGTTTTCTTTCACTGAAACCTTAGGCCTTTGAAGATACGAGCTCTGATGCCACCGTAGTATCCCAAAAGGATATTGCAGGTGGTATTAGAGCACGAATTCTCAATATCCGTGGTTTTAGGCCTTTGAAGATCTGAGCTCTGATACCACCGTAGAATCCCAAAAGGGATATTGCGGTGGTATCGAGCTGAATTCTCAATATCCGGGTTTTAATGGAAGATTTCAAGTTTAAAGAGTTGATGACATGGCAAGAGAGATTGATGGCACGGCTGAACCATATCACACCAAGAGGAAGCAACAATAGTGCATGAAAGGGTAATATCTCCATTTTTGATGGTACCAACAAACTTTCAAAGTGAGATCATGGTTGTCGGAATTGGAAGCGTATCTTGCAATCAAACCCTATGTGTGGGGAGGATGCCCTCGAATTCATCGCTTGTCATTTGGAAGGGATAGCAAGATATTGGTAGTACCATTTTATAAAAACCCAAGGAGAAGAATGGGTTTGCTTCTTCGAAGATTTCAGTCAAAGGATCATAGAAAGGTTCATGTGCAAGCTTGCGAGGACGAGCAAGGTAAGAAATTTTCATTAGTGGAAGATGTTCATATGGCTTCTAATGATTGCTTGCATGATAGTAAATTAACAGTGATGGAGTCATGGAGTTTGAACCAAAGGAAGAAGAAACATAAAATCTACAAGTATTTTGGAGGCATAAGCAAGAAGATGGAAAGAAGCATGAGGAGCTAGAGAATGAAGAGGATGTTGAAAGGGTTCCATGCATTGCTAGCGTGAAGAGGCTAAAAGATATAGTGAAGGTAAGCGAAACAACTCAGATTTATTGTCTAGCATGTTGCTACACCAAAATGATGGACCTCATGAACAAAGGGGGAGAAAGGAGGACTATGTACTCTTTCTTAGGTGGCTGCCATGTTCTCACCTTTATCATCTGCAAGGCCAATCTGTTTTGCTAAGGAGCCTCAAGAATGACACCCAAAAAACAAAAGATCATGAAGGTAAGGTGTTTTTGAAATATTTTTGAATGTTGATTTAAACTCAGAATTTCTGAGTGTTATGGGCAGCCCCCGGCATGAAGGTATTTCAGTTTTTGCCTATGCATCATTTCAGATTTTCTACCATGAATGGATGGTTAGGAGTACTCATGTTTCATATATGTTGTATCCTCTTTTGTCACCAATGATTGAACACCTTTGTGCACATCATACTTCATGGGGTAAGGAGGTAAGAGGTGTTGTTTTTTGCAAACATATAGACACTTGGGCTCGATCTCTATGGTGTTTTCGTAAGTGGCATATAAGTGCTATGATGAGTACTTCAAAAGAAAGAATATCTGATTTTAAAATCAACATGAAAGGGAACTCTGACATGAAGTGTTGGGGTGATAATGATGGTCTTAAATTTTCATATCTAACCCTTGGATTCATAAACATGGAAGAATTAAGAGGATTGGTCAGCTCATGGCTCAAAGGGGTTTCAAATTCATTTCTCCCCAACATGCTAAAATAGTTCACAATTTTAAAAGGTATGATAACTATATTTCATTTCTATACTCTTTCTTGTTGTGTATTTATTCTAATGATCAGCCTATGCCAAGAAGAAGGAAGATAAAAGTGAAGGGTGTAGCCAAAGGTGCAAGGTATGTGATGTTTTCCTTAGAATGAAGCCGACATAAAGTTAAATTTGTTCATGGATGCAATGGATTCGATTTTGGGAAATCCGTGATAACAAAGAAAAGGATACTCCTATTCAAAATCACTATGTTGGGCACTCTAAGGTATGGAAACCAAATGTTTTTCACTTTCTACAAAGATAATCAAATATGATTTTGTGATGTTTACATTTGATCTCATGAAAATATCGGACAACTCAAAGTTGTCTATGGCAAAAATATGAGTATTGGCAACTTAGATTTAGCATTAGAAGACCCGTATAAAAAGAAAATTACTTTCCAATGTGCTAATGGTGAATTGCTGATTGAGAAATGTTGGCTAGATTTTCTCTTGCATGACTGAAAACCTAGGCGATCATGAGATAAAATTCCCTCATTTACCGGTGAGGCCCCGTTTTGTCGATTATGTGTTTTCTAGTATCTATCTGTTGGTATTACTTTAACTATGTAGCTCATGAACCATAGCTAGACAATTTTGCAACAAGTAAGCAACTGTAAAAGAAAGGAAAAATCTGCAGAAGAGGAAAATAATAGGAAAAGGGAAGAAAAGAGAGAAGATGTGCAACCCAATCAATAGTTTACAGAGTTGATCGCATGCACATAGATTAAAACAAATAGATCATTAAACACAAAATTCAAAGCAAAAGAAACTTTCAGATCTAGATCTAGAATAACACAAAGTTTATGAATAGATCTAGAAATAAATACGAGACGAATGCACCGTTGACACAAAGTTCTCCGTAAATCTCTTCTCTATTTCTCTACTTGCAGAAAGCTATCAAGGGTCTCAGCTCAAAGTCTGGAACACAAGAATGCTGATTACAAATTCCGATCCCTTAACCCGTAGGTTCTTCCTCTACTTAATAGTGTGTAGAGGAGAAATAACAAATGGTAAACTACAACCTGGACTAGAACATGAAGTAGTAAAGGGAACATTTGCGCCTTCTTCCTAGAATTCCTCTCTTAGTGATATGCATCAGAGTTTCAAAGAAAAATTGTACACATTTGCCACCTATCTTAAAGAATCTTTCTAAATAACTTAAAGTAATGGTTTTTCAACCAATAACTTTAATTTACATTTTCATCTGGGAATATAAGAAATAAGAGAAGAAAGAAGATAAGGATGAAGACCTGTAAATTTGTAACACCTATACTTTCTTTTGTTCTTACGATATTGAATATACTTGTCAAACATGTAATTCAACATCTTCCCATCCGTTTTAACAATAACATCTCTCTTTTCTAAATCAGTAATAATAACGTTAGCTTTCACTTTAACTAAACTAGACCCATATCCCTTTACATCTACTCCGAAGCTTTATGAGTCTACCAATCGAATGCATCGTGAAAGGTATAGTGGTTTCATCAACTTCTTTCCGCACAATCAACATATATTCCTCATGGGAAGTAGGTAATTCATCTGGGATGCTCTCCTAAGACTTCTCCCATCTTACTCTCCAACAACTCCATCCTCTTTCAAGACGAGTTTGAGAATCTCTACGCGGAAGGAAACTGAAATCTCTAACTCGCTTACCCTTTTCTATCAATCCGCTGTGCACGATCTTTCTTCTCGCAATCAACACATCCTTCGGCAGTGAGTGTATCTTAGCCAAGGTATCTAGATTGACTTTCAAGAACTATGTTCTCATCTTCTATCTGTGTCATCGGTTCCTTCAGATTGAGATATTGCCCTGTGCATGCTCTTCAATTCACTCGGTATCGGTTCGAATTGCTCTGAAGCTTGTGAATGATTTGTTCCTTCTAATGGGCAATAACTTTGACTGTCCCTGCATATTCTACCTCCCCGCATCGATGATCACTCACCCGCTCATGTGCTTAGAATGGGCGAGAGGAACGTTGTGAACCTTAGCAATGATCTCGCATAGTTGAAACACCTGCTTTTGAAGCTTGGATCTCTCAGCCTTCTCTTTGTCAAGCTTAAGGAATAAAGCATTCATTAGCGTCTGCATATCCTGCTTTAATCCTTCTGTGGTAGTTTGACCTATTGGCACTTTGGTCATTGCTATATCAGCCGCCATGAGCTCTCCCTTGTGCTTTCCTTCTGCTGGAATAGATAACTCAGCGAACTTCTGTCCCGATTCCTCAATAATCAACCTAGAAGTCATTTTGGCAACTTTAGGTCTTCTATCTCTTCCACCCAAACTCAGGAGCAACTGAAAGTCGTGTTCTTCCAGGTTGATCTCCTCTTTGGCTTCTGGGATTGTTTGCAAAGCTAACCATGATGAAAAGTTGCTTCTTGGGAATGAGAAGTCACTGAGTGCACCACCATCTCATGCTCTGACTCTGCTCTATCAGAATTTTCCACCGTGTTATGACTACCACCCTCTGAATTGTCCAAAGACAATGCTTTTTCAAACACCGCCATCTGTGTTTTCAAATTCTCCGCATGGATAGGTGAAGAAGACCCTCGAGCGGTCGAGGAGAAAATACAAAGGACGTTGGATTTAAAGGAGGAACAACGAGATCTCTCTCGGGGTTAGGGTTCTTTGAAGTCTTGCTATGAGTTGATGTTGGAGAAGCTGAAACTAGCAGCACCACATTTGTAGATTTGACCGCTTGTATGTGAGACTTCTTGTGAACTTTAAGCTTTTCCGGCCTTTTGAATTGTCCAAAGACAATGCTTTTTCAAACTCCGCCATTTGTGCTTTCAAATTCTCCGCATGGATAGGTGAAGACCTGAGTGGTCGAGGAGAAAATACAAAGATGTTGGATTTAAAGGAGGAACAACGAGATCTCTCTAGGGTTCCGGCTCTTTGAAGTGCTTTATGAGTTGATGTTGGAGAAACTGAAACTAGCACCATAGCGTAGATTTGACCGCCAGTATGTGAGACTTCTTGTGAACTTTAAGCTTTTCCGACCTTCTACTGTTCTCACCTTCGTGCTTCCTCTTGCTAGAGTCTCCTGCGGTAAAGTTGCCTGTGATCTGATTCATCAATGCTTCATCTAGGCAATACCCCTTTGTCAAGAAATCCGATTCAAAGTGTTAACCAAAATGCGAAAGATCTTTCTTGATAAATCGTCTGGCCCACCCCACCAATGTTTTCCTGAAGAGCAGCTCTATCTCCTCCCATTTGATGATACGAGTCAAGTATCACATGCCCATCATCTGCGAGATTTGCAGGTATCCGTGCCAAACCATAATTAGACACTTGTTGTGCAATAACTAACAAGTCTTTCTTTCGACTTTATATTCGTTCTGCTTCATCCAAGTCCTCCAAAGAAGACACATGTGAGTATTCCCGGGAGAGATTGTCTTCCTCGCTACTTCATATGGGTCAAAGTTCAGCCGTGCTGGGAAGAACTCAAGCTCATACTCAGAAGACATTTCAACTTCGACTTCTCTAGCTTTGTGGATGCTCTGCAGCAGGTGTAGTAACCTACTGTGACTGGAAAGAAACTTGTAGACTTGTGCCGCTTTGATTGTAAGTCGTGCATCTCCACGAGTTGTCTGCACAACTCCATGATGACCCATTTGTCGTTTGGATACCTTGGCAACTTTACTGGTTCTCTCGAAAAGCCAGTCACTTGAGATAGGTGAAGTTTGCAAACTGGATGAAAATGCAGCCATGTTGAGATACAGCTTCCCAGGCTTCTTTGCTCACCATGTTGGTCTTCAGATCACCATTTAGTTTGTAGATGAATTCATAAAAGAACCCATCGTTAACTGCTTTGTAATCTTTGTGGCACTCAGGAACTGTCAACTGTGGATAGCAATCAAAGATAGGATTTTTCGCCAGTACGCCTTGACTATCCAGCTTGGAAAATATGCTCATGAGGCTACCGCCTATACTGTATGAAGTCATTTTAAAATCGTAAGTCCGTCTCACATTCCGAAGTTGCTCACCGATGTCTTTTGCCACCGATGATCTCTGCCCAATTGATTATCGAATCAGCTCTGTTGATCTCGATAGTCCTCACGAAAGCATACATCCATGAGCGAAAGTTGTGAGTATTGGCTTCTCCACTTATCCTGCAAAGCAATTTAGTGATATCATCCACCTCCTGCACCAAGTTGGATCGCAGAAGAGTTCTCGGGAACTTTGATGGAGACCTAGGCTTTTTATATATCGGTCGCTCATTATGCTCACGCAATCTACTTTGTGTTTCTCCTATCTGTTACCTGCATCCAACATGCTAATTGCAATCACCATCGTTCGTGTCAGAATCTTCAGACAATAATTGATAAACTGTGCATCTAGCCTAATAATTGTCTTTCCCGTAGCATCCCGGATTGTTTTGGAAAGAGGATGATATGATCTCGCACACTTCATGACAAATTCGGGCAACTACGCTGTGGATCGAATGCTTTGCCGCTTGAATAATTCCATTGCTTTTCATTGCCCACATGAGAAATGTCTTTCCGGCCCTAAATCAGTCAATTATTTCAGAGATGGGTTCCGGGCCTATGTCTGTGTCATTGATATAAGCAAATCTGGAAGCTATGCATGTGTTGGCTAGATTTTCTGCATAGCTGAAAACTTAGGCAGTCATGAGATAAATCTCCCTCATTTACAGGTGAGGCTCCCGTGTAAGATTTGTCAATTACATATGCAAGTATCTATTTGGGGGTATTTCTTTAACCATGTAGTTCATGAACCATAGTTGTATAGTTTTGCAGCAAGTAAGCAACTGTTAAAGAAAGGAAATATCTGACGAAGAAGGAAATAATAAAAACACAGGAAAGAAAGATGGAAGATGTGCGACCCATTAATAGATTATAGAGTTGATTGCATGCACATAGACAGAACCAATAGATATTAACACATAATTATAAGCAAAGGCAACTTTCAGATCTAGATCTAGAATAACACAAAGTTTATAAGTAGATCTAAGACAAAAAGTTAGAAACAAAATGCACCGTCGACACAAAGTTCTCCGAAAATCTGCTCCTTTCTATTCCTTTGCTTCAAATAGCTATCAGGGGTTTCAACACAAAGTTTGGAACACAAGAATGTTGCTTACAAATTTTGATCATTAACCCAAGGTTCTTCCTCTACTTATAGAATGTAGAAGGGAAATTACAAATGGGAAACTTAACTGAACTAGAACATAAACAAGAAGTAAAGATAACATCTGACAATCATCTTCCTTTAATTCCTCTCCAAGTGACATGCATCTGGATCTATAGTCAAAATCATACACATCTGTCACTTAACTTATAGAATCATTCCACAACTTAAAGTAATGGTTTTCAAACCAATAACTTTAAAGTTTTACAATTACATCCGCCACTGGTGTAACATCTACATCTTTCTTTTTGTTTTGATACTAAATATACTTATCGAACATGTAATTCAACAACTTCCCATTTGTTTTAGCCACAACTTCTTTTTCTGTCCTGAATTGCAGCAAGCCTTCGTTCAAAACCTCGATGCACGAGATCCCGACCACTTCCTCATTGGTGAAAGAAATGACATTGTCTGGTAGTGATGGTGCCATACTTTCAAGCGCCCACATCCTTTTCAACATGATTTTGAAGATCTCCAAGCGGAAAGAAACTGCAAACTCAAGTTGCTTCCCTTTTCAACTGATCCATTGGGCACAATTCGTTCTGCAGTCAAAACCTCCCTCGACAACTTATTTATCTCGACCAAAGTACTCAGGTTACTTTCAGCTATTGTGTTCATGTCCATCGTGCTTGTCACTAGTTGCTTCAGCTGAACCGATGCATCCTTCATAACCTTTAGACGGGTCGACACCTCCTTGAGTTATACAGAAGCTTGGCAAATGATTAGGCTTTTCCATTCGTCAATAGTTTTAACCTGGTTACCTGCATCTTCCACTTCCTGCATCAAATGATCACTCACCTACTTATGTGCTGAAATTGGATGAGTGGAAGATTTGACAACTTTGGCAATAATCTCGCACAACTGAGACACCTGCTTCTGAAGTTCAACTTTTTCTGCCTTTTTTTTGTCAAGCCTAAGGAATAAATAAAGCGTTTATCAATGTCTGCGTGTCTTGCTTCAATCCTTAAGTAGTGGCTTGACCTATGGGTACTCTGGTCACTGTTCTATCTGCCGCCGTGAGCTTGCCCTTCTTCTTTCCTTTTCTTTGAACCGATACCTCGGCGAACTTCGCCCGCGACTCCTCAATAATCAACCTCGAAGTCACCTTAGCAACTTTAGGTCTTTTGTCTTTTTCGCCCAAACTGAGGAGCAACTATAAGTCATGTTCCTCCAAGTTGATCTCCTCTCTAGCCTCTGGGACCGAATGTGAATCCAACCACTCTGAGAAATTGCTTCTCGGAGAATGAGAAGTTGCTGAATGTACCACCATCTCGTGCTCTGGTTTCTCTGCATCTCAAATCACTTTCTGATGTCATGGCTACTGAGTCCTTTGTATTGTCCAAAGACAAAGCTCTTTCAAATTTTGGCATTTGCAACTTCAACGTTTCTTCAGGAAGAGGTGTTGATCAAAGTGGTTGAGGAGAAAATACAAATGTTGCTGGATTCAACGGAGGAACGACAATATCTTCTGAGGTGCAACAGTTGGTGAAGTACTTGATGCTGGAGAAGTCAGAACTAACACCATAGCCAGTAGAAGTGATCTTTTCCCTCGAATGAGACTTCTTGTGCACTTTAATCTTTTCAGGCCTTCTGCTGCTTTCTCCTTCGTGCTTCCTTTTGAGGACTCTCCCATGGCTTGAGGTTTCCTATGATCTGATTCATCAAAGCTTCATCAAGGCAATATCCCTTTGTTAGCAACCAGTTCGAAGTATTGACCAGAACGGCGATAGACCTTTCCTCAATCGTGTGGTAGCCACCAATGTTCTCCTGAAGTACAGCTCTATCTCCTCCCATCTGATGATATGCGTCCAGTAACACAAGGCCATCATCTTTAAGATCCACAGGTATCCGTGCTAATCCATAATCAAACACTTGTCGCGCTGATAACCTGCTGAAGTCTTTCTTCCTAACTTCGTACTCGCTTCTGCACTTCATCCAGAAATCTTCTAACGAAGGCACATGCGCGTATTCCTGGGAGATTGTCTTCCTTGCCACCCCATATGGATCGAAGTTCAGCCACGCTGAAAGAACTCATGCTCGTACTCAGAGAACATCTCCGCTTCAATTCCACTGGCTTTGTGAATGCTCTGACAGCTATAATAGCCCACTGTAATCGGGAAGAAGCCTATAGACTTGCATCTCCACGAGCTATCTGCTTAACTCCATGATGACGAGTCTATCGCTTGGATATACGGGCAACTTGACTGTTTTCCAGCCGGTGACCTTGAGGTATGTAAAGTCCGCAAATTGGATGAAGATCGCGATACTGGGACAACTTCCCAAGCTTCCTTGCTTACCTGTTGGTCTTCATATCACCGCTTGTAAATGAATCCATAGAAGAATCCATTGTTGACCACCTTGTAATCTTTATTGCATGTTAGGCACGATAAGTCGGATAGACTCAAAAATAGGATCCTTGGAGAGCACACCACGTCTGTCTGCTTGGAGAAGATACCCGGTGGGATACTACATATACCTTGAGGTATGTAAAGTCCGCAAATTGGATGAAGATACGCCAACTGGGACAACTTCCCAAGCTTCCTTGCTTACCTGTTGGTCTTCATATCACCGTTCAACTTGTAAATGAATCCATAGAAGAATCCATTGTTGACCACCTTGTAATCTTTATTGCATGTAGGCACATTAAGTTGCGGATAGCACTCAAAAATAGGATCCTTGGAGAGCACACCACGTCTATCCAACTTGGAGAAGATACCCAACAGGATACTACATATACCAAATATGAAGTCATCTTGAAGCTGTAAGTCCGCCTCACATTCTAGAGCTACTCACCAATGTTGTCACTGATGATTTCCGACCAATTGATTATAGAATCTACTTTGTTGATTTCAATGGTCCTGATGAAGGCATACATCCATGAGCGGAAGTCAGAGCGTTAGTTTCGCCATTTATCTGTATAGCAATTTGGTAATGTCATCCACCTCCTGCACTAGATTGGATCGTGGAAGAGTCCTCGGGAACTTGGATGGAGATCTAGGCTTCTTCATATACCTGCTTTGTTTATTATGCCCACACAGTTGACTTTATGCTTCTCCCATCATGTCTTGCCGCGTCCTAGCATGTTGATAGTAGTCACCACCTATCGTGTTGGAATCTTCAGACAATAATTGCTTTGAATCGTGCATCCAACCGACAGTTATTGTCTTCCCCGCATCCCCGGATTGATCTGGATAGTGGATGGTACGACTTTGCACACTCCATGACGAATTATGGCAACTGAGCTATGAATGGGAATGCTGAAGCTCGAATGATTCCATTGCTTTTGACTGCCCGCATGAGAGAAGTCTTTCCAGCTTTGGATATGTCAATCAATTCGGAAAGAGGTTCTGGACCTAGATCTGTGTCTCCGATGTCAAGAAACTCGAAGTAATGCATGATCTTGTTGAGCTTTCTATTTCATCCCGCTTTGCCATGGTCGGATCTTTGTCGAGCAATTCTTTTTCTCTTTATTTGGCCACAATTCTTTACAACTGGTGCAGATCTAGGAATTTCTTCAGATTCAGAGGATATATTCAATGTATCTAACATTGATTTAAGCTCCCTTCCAATTATATAAGCACCAGTAATGAATACCAACAATTACTTGACAGACAAAGACGGCAACCGAAACACGAACACTTGATTTTTATCATAAAAATCTGCATATATAAAGCACGCTGCCCTAAAATTTGAGGCTTTGCTTACATGCAAAGCAAGCATAAATATTTTCATCTTCACTTGGGCACTAGTACCACTATGCAGCTAATTAACCAAGCCTAAAACAAGCTCCTCCAATCCTAGGTGCCAAACCTTGAAGCTTTCCTAGTGAAAAACACTTTTTTGAGCAAAAATCCTCCTCCTTTGGGTGCCAAAACTGTCCGGGCTGCACTCCTTTGCTAGAAGAATTAATTAATTCATCATTATGGCAGCCCATGCTTATATAACATTCATCATTCTATAATTAATAATTGCCTCTCATATTCCTGGACAATTAATTAATTAATAAACATGTTTTTCTCTCCAATTTGGGCGCTTATTTTGTGCATGCTCATGGCTGCCATTAAATAAATAAATTTAATTTATTTTTAGCCCTCTACTTTCACTTAACATCATGCTTTGACCTTCTATTTCTCCATGTGCCAAAAATAGGAATAAAAACCCATTAATTAATACTTCAAAAAATATTTCTCTCCTCCAAATGGGTCGCACTTTTTAGCTTGCTCTAGGGCTGCATTAAATAAATTAATTTAATTTATTTTTAGCATTCTACTTCCAGTCTTCTTTGACTTCCCTATATGCATTGACTTCCCTATATGCATTGACTTTTCCTCATCCACAGTGTCGCCAAAATTAGAAGAAAGACTATTAATAAATGTCATTAAATAAATATATTGTGCTCAAAATAAAGTAAAATATCATTAAAGCACATATAATTAATTAATAGACTGTTTAAGTGACTTTGACTTAGGAAAGTGCATTTAAATAAATTAATAAATTATTTAATGTGCCTTCCTAGCCAAAAATGCGACTTGCTTTGGGAAGGGTCAAATAAACCCAAAAATGCGACTTGGTGGGAAAAGGAAATAATTAATTAAAAATTAATTATGAGGATTTGGAAAAAGTGTGACTTGTTCCTTTGGAGGGTTTTTTGGCTATAAGGGAAAAATGCGACTTGGGGAAAGGGCATTCAGATTATTATTATTTTTCCTCGGCAGTTAGCTTTGAGCTTTTGCAGACAAAATCCAAGGACGGAAACCCTCTGGATTATTCCTCTTGCGGACGGAAACCCCAGGAGCAGTGAGAGAAGTTTCCATTCAAGGATCTTCATTGTATTCACAGGTTTTTATCATTCCAGTAGTTTGAAAGAGAAATAAATTGCAGCAGTGGGCATACAGACTTCTTCTAGAGTGGGGCGACTTCTTCTACAGTTGTTTTATGCAGTATCTGAGGTATTTTTCATGATAGATAATTATTGTAATTTCCCAGCATCAGATATATATCAAATCGATTTGGTTTGAATCATTTACAGTGGGTTTTGGACAATCTTTATTATTAATCTATCTGCAGATTTATAATTGTATTGCCGTAATATTTAGCATCAGAAATCATTATTAAATACACGGCTGAATTGTTTATGAAGAAATCTGCCTGTTAAACCCTAGGCGCCTTTTCTGTATTCACCGGTTTGCGGGGTTTGTTTTATTTAATTTATCTATGCAGTTTTAGTATGGTGTTCTATGGATCCTTTTGATGTTATCAGTTCAGATTTGAGCCAGAGCAATATATATTAAAAAAAAGTATTCAGGCAAAAAGGGGTTTGGGATCTTTCAGTGGTATCAGAGCAGTGTATCCTCCCAGCCTGTGTGGGAAGGAAGCAGAGAGTGTATTAAAACAGAAATCAGCTTTGAATGCAGCACAGAGAGGACGGTCCACACAGATACTACACCCGCAGACGAGCACGACTCGAAGCTGGTATTGTAGGAGGTGACAAAATGGAATATTTGGGTGAGAGACCTGAGAGTCCTCCTCGAGAGGAACATGCAGATCCAGATAGGGATTTCATTCGGGATATGGCAGCCACTCAGAGGCAGTTGTTACAGACCATGGAGCGCATGGGCACTACCTTGGACAGGTTGGCACTAGATAGGCCGCGGGACAGGCACGGCAGGAGGGATAGATCCGTATCAGTTGCCAGTGGTTACAAGGATCATAGCAGATCACCTTCAGAGCTTGGGAGTGTTAGGGGATCGCCACGCCGTGAGCGGAGGCATACTCATACAGATGAGCGGAGACACACTCATACAGAGGAGAGGAGACCTACGCGGACTGCAGATAGGCCTATGCAGCCTAACTTCCTGCCTAGAGATGACCCACCAGAGATTGAGGGCGGCCAGAAGAAGTAGCTTTTCCGGATACTATTATGGCAGTCAGTGATGAGTGGAGGAGTTTTCCGCAACATGTGAGGGATGTATTTCCCCTCCCACAGTATTGTGCTCAGAGGAGAGATAACATGAGGGTTGGACAGGACAGGAGGCCTAGGCGCAGCGCAACAGCAGAGGATTTGCAGCAGGTTACCAATAAGGTAACCCTCTCCACTTTTGATGGTAGTGGAAAGATCAGTGTCAGGGCTTGGATTCACAAGCTCGACACCTATCTTACCCTCAAACCCATGAGGGAGCAGGAGGCCATACAGTTCGCTACATTACACCTTGAGGGGGTGGCTTATGATTGGTGGCACCATGGGTTAGTTACACAGGGTCATGAGCTTCTACGGTCATACAGGGATTTCAGCGAGAGGTTGATTGCGAGATTTGATCGCAAGGATGTGGAGCTTGTATTACAGGGACTTGGCACAGCTCTCGACAGAGTGGACACGTTGATTCATACATCAACGAATTTCAGCGTATAGCAGTTATGGTTCCAGAGATGCCTGAGAAGAGGGT
The DNA here is from genome assembly GCA_018340775.1 of Taxus wallichiana var. yunnanensis. Taxonomy (NCBI): domain Eukaryota; kingdom Viridiplantae; phylum Streptophyta; class Pinopsida; order Cupressales; family Taxaceae; genus Taxus; species Taxus wallichiana. The sequence goes on along the minus strand of CM031242.1, from coordinate 820,807,705 downwards.
GGTGATGTTATTTATAGAGGGCCTTCATGACAGGATGAGAGGATTGGTCAAGGCTCTTAAGCCTAGGACATTGCATGATGCCATCCAGATGGCATTGAACTTGGACACATCCCCCACTTCTTATCAGCCCAATAAGAAGTTTCCCACGAGCTCCAGGCCATTTCAGCGCTCTACTGCATTCCACAGAAGAGTGCACCACCTCCTAAGGTGGATCAGGAGACTCGTAATGAGTTAAGAGGAAGAAGCTTTGCTTTCATTGCAAAGATCATTGGGAGCCTGGACATCGTTGCCTTGGTAAAGGCAAGGTGCATCTCATTGAGGTGATTTCAGATGGGGAGGATGATCACTCGCCAGATACAGATGCAGAGGATGAGGGCGGTGACCATGATGCACGGGGGAGCAGCCCCAAATAGAGCTTGGCGAGAGTGAGGCATTGGATTCATCCGATGTCACTATTGCTACACTCTCAGGAGTTCCTAGGTACCATCCCTTTTGGCTGAAGGGAGTGCTTAAGGGACAGCGGATTGTTTGTTTGGTTGACAGTGGAGCTACGCACAACTTCATTGATGAGGGGTTGGCTGCGAAGCGAGGATTACAGGTTGAGGAATTTGAGGGGTTTAGTGTACGGGTAGCAGATGGATTTCTATTAGTTGCACTAAGAGGATTCCACGGCTTAGTATTCAGATGGGGGACTACACATTGACCGATGACTTCTATGTTATTGGACTTGGTGAGATTGATACAGTATTGGGTATTCAGTGGTTACAGTCCCTTGGCAGATATGTGCGGATTTCGGAGGATGGAGTTGGAGTTTATGGTGGATAAGAAGAAGATTGTGCTTCGGGCTCTTTCTGACGGTGGGCCTAGAGTTGTTTCAGCACGCAGGATGGAGTCTATAGTCAGACATGGAGAGGTTGCATGGGCAGCCCAGTGTTTCATTTCATCCAAATCTTCTTCAGACAGTGAGCAACCTTTTCATATTGACATCCAGTCCATACTGGATAAGCACGGCCCAGTGTTTGGTGACATTCCTCCAGGTAGACCACCAGATAGAGGGTTTGAGCATGTTATAGAGCTTGAGGAGGGTGTTAAACCCGTGATGACTACGCCTTATCGCCATCCTAAGACATATAAGGATGAGATAGAGAAGGCCATTAGAGAGCTCTTGGAGATGGGACACATCCGTCCTAGTTCTAGTCCCTTTGCTTCTTCAGTTGTTTTGGTGAAGAAGAAGGATGGGACCATGAGGATGTGCATTGACTATCGTGCACTGAACAAGAAAACCATCAAGAACAGGTATCCCATTCCTCGCATTGATGAGTTGTTAGATGAGTTGCATGGATCTATTTACTTTTCGAAGATTGATCTTCGATCGGGCTACCACCAGATTCGAGTTCGGGATGAGGATATTCACAAGACAACCTTCAGGTGTCACTACGGGCACTATGAGTTCTTGGTGATGCCATTTGGACTCACTAATGCCCTGCTACATTTCAGTCATGTATGAACCATCTCTTCTCTTGATGGGCGGTTGAGGCAGTTTGTGTTGGTATTTTTTGATGATATTCTGATATATAGCAGGACATGGGATGATCATTTGAGGCATCTTGATGAGGTACTTAGCATAATGGAGACTCAGTCTTTATTTGCTAAGATGTCCAAGTGTGAATTTGGACTTACGGAGATATTGTATCTTGGGCATGTCATTGGGGCCAATGGGGTCAAGGTCCATCAGGAGAAGATACAGGCAATGCAGGATTGGCCACCACCCAGGAATATCTCTGACTTGCGAGGATTCTTGGGGTTATGTGGTTACTACAGGAGGTTTGTGAAGGGTTATTCTCAGCTGGTAGCTCCATTGACATATCTTACATGGAAGGGTGCATTTAGTTGGTCAGATGAGGCACAGTAGTATTTGAGAGGCTCAAGGTAATTATGAGCACCTGTCCAGTTTTGGCTCTTCCAGATTTCTCACGGCCCTTCATTTTAGAGTGTGATGCTTCGGGATTGGGGATTGGTGCAGTTCTTATGCAGGATCGCCATCCTATTGCCTTCGAGAGCGGAAGTTGAGAGATAATGAGAGATTGTATTCCACCTATGATAAGGAGATGCTTGCCATTATGCATGCTTTGGCAAAGTTCAGACAGTATTTGGTGGGTGGAAAATTTGTGGTGAGAACCGACCACAACAACTTGAAATATTTCCTGGAACAAAAGGAACTCAATGAGAGGCAACAAAAATGGGTCAGCAGAATCCAGGCATATGATTTTGACATTGAGTATGTCAAGGGGACGAAGAATGTAGTGGCTGATGCACTTTCCAGGAAACCCCATCTCGCTGCCCTATGTTCTTTGAGCGAGATTTCAGCAGATTGGAAATCTCAACTGTTAGTTGAGTATTCCAAAAACACTTGGGCATGTGACATTATGGATGGAAAAATTCAGGATGGCCGGTATAAGGTAATAGCTGATTTGATTTTGTATAAGGGCAGAATTTACCTAGTTCCTGAATCTGAGCTTAAGGAGAAGATTATGCATGCTTTCCATGATGCACCACTTGCAGGACATCCAGGGTATTTTAAAACATACAGGCAAATTAGAGAGAGATTCTCTGGAAGGGTCTCAAGGATGATGTCTTGCGCCATGTCCGTGAGTGTATGACTTGTCAGCAGAACAAGTCAGAGCATACTTTCCCAGCAGGTTTGCTACAGACCATTGCCAATTCCGGAGCAGAAGTGGGAAAGTATTTCGATGGATTTCATTACAGGTCTTCCCGTGGTGCAAGGGAATGATCGCATTTATGCAGTAGTTGATCGGTTGACAAAATATGCACACTTTTTCGCTGTCCCTACCAGCTTTAAGGCACCTCATGTGGCTGATTTGTTCTTCATCGAGATATTCAGGTTGCATGGACTTCCGAAGAACATAGTTAGTGATCGGGATAGCAGGTTTATGAGCATATTTTGGCAGGAGCTTTTCCGTTTGGTTCACACTGAGTTGACTCCTAGCACTAGTTATCACCCTCAGACGGATGGGCAGACAGAGATTGTGAACAAATGGATAGAGGGTTATCTTCGTAACTATGTTGCAGGACAACAGAAGGCATGGGTAAAGTTGTTATATTTATGTGAGTATTGCTATAACACCACTTACCATATGTCTATTGGTATGACTCCATTCCGAGCACTGTATGGATATGATGCGAGATCTTTTGTTGATTTGGCGTTTGGGGACAGTAGAGCTCCCAAGGCTCAGGAGAGTTTACAGGATAGTCAGGACATCCTTAAGGTACTTAAGGAAAATATTCAGCGGGCCCAGAATCAGCAGAAGATGTATGCAGATAGGCACAGAGTGGAGAGATCATTTGAGGTAGGAGACATGGTTTTCTACGTCTTCAGCCTTACAGACAGTACTCTCAAGAAGAGTGGGGCTGAAAAGCTCAAGCCACGATTCTATGGTCCATACAGGGTGTTGAGGAGAGTTGGTGAAGTGGCATATGAGCTAGAGTTGCCTTCTGAGAGTAAGATACACAATGTCTTTCATGTATCTTGCTTGAAAAAGGCCTTGGGGCAGCACATTATTTCTTCTACAGAGTTACCACCCTTGGATGAGGAAGGGAGATTGGACTTAGTGCCAGAGGAGATCTTGGATAGCCGAGAGAGGAGATTGAGGAATAGAGTTATTCGGGAGTTCCTGGTGAGGTGGAAAGAGTTACCAGTGGAGGATGCTACATGGGAGGGCGAGTCTATATTACAACATCCAGCTCTACAGTTGCTTGGGGACAAGCAATCTCGGGAAGGGAGGACTGTAATGTCCCTCTTTCTCGAATAGTTCGGTCGAAGACCTTTGGCCCATTTTGTCTACCCGACGGCCAAAGGGTGTTTTCAAGGGTGACTTCGGTTTATTAATTTTATTATATTGTGCTCAAAATAAAGTAAAATATCATTAAAGCACATATAATTAATTAATAGATTGTTTAAGTGACTTTGACTTAGGAAAGTGCATTTAAATAAATTAATAAATTATTTAATGTGCCTTCCTAGGCAAAAAATGCGACTTGCCTTGGGGAAGGGTCAAATAAGCCAAAAATGCGACTTGGTTGGAAAAGGAAATAATTAATTAAAAATTAATTATGCTGATTTGGAAAAAAGTGCGACTTGTTTCTTTGGAGGGTTTTTTGGCTATAAGGGAAAAATGCGACTTGGGGAAAGGGCATTCTAGATTATTATTATTTTCTCCCGGCAGTTAGCTCTGAGCTTTTGCAGACAAAATCCAAGGACGGAAACCCTCTGATTATTCCTCTTGCGGACGGAAACCCCAGGAGCAGTGAGAGAAGTTTCCATTCAGGGATCTTCATGGTATTCACGAGTTTTATTATTCCAGCAGTTAGAAAGAGAAATAAATTGCAGCAGTGGGCATACAAACTTCTTCTAGAGTGGGGCGACTTCTTCTACAGTTGTTTTATGCAGTATCTGAGGTATTTTTCATGATAGATAATTATTGTAATTTCCAGCATCAGATATATATCAAATCGATTTGGTTTGAATCATTTACAATGGGTTTTGGACAATCTTTATTATTAATCTATCTGCAGATTTATAATTGTATTGCCGTAATATTTAGCATCAGAAATCATTATTAAATACATGGCTGAATTGTTTATGAAGAAATCTGCCTGTTAAACCCTAGGCGCCTTTTTGTATTCACCGGTTTGCGGGGTTTGTTTTATTTAATTTATCTATGCAGTTTTAGTATGGTGTTCTATGGATCCTTTTGATGTTATGACGAAGGGATAAAACAATTTTTCAGCATCCGGGTATTTGTCGAAATTGGCTCCTATGAGTAATCGAATATCCAATGCAATGTAGGCATCTTCTCTTAAAAACACAAAGCGACCTTTGCGTTATTTTAAAAGTACTAAATTTTGACATGGGGTAGTCTTTGATTTCGTGGTGAAATCTGGGACACCAAAGCATGATTCTGTTGACCCTTCTCTTTCAACTCGCTTCATCATGGCTGGAGCAATCTTTGTCTGGGCAATCTTTGTCTGCATGTGTTCTTCTTCTTTTAATCATGCTTTGAATTCTTTATAAATCGGATCAATTCGTGCAAATCTATTAATTTCTTGATTCGGAAGATATATTCAATGTACAACATTGATTTGAACTCCCTTTCTCCTATATGAACACCTATAATGAATACTTGCAATTATTTTAGACAAAGACGAAGTCTAGAGCATGAATACTTGATTTTTGTCACCAAAATCTGTATATGAAACCCGCTGTCCTAAAATTTGAGGCTTTGCTTGCATGCAAAGCAAGCATAAATATTTAAAATTCACTTGGGCACTTATAAAGAACATGCGAATAATTATCATAACATAAATCAAACCATTCCAACCCTAGCGCCAAAGCTTGAAGCTTCCCAACAATGAAAAACACCTCGGATGCACAAATCCTCCTTTCCTTGGCGCCAAATCTGTCCTGGTTGCAATCCTTAGCAAAAAGAATTAATTGCTTCTTCATTATGGTAGCCCATGCTTATATAACCCTCAACACTCTATTTTTAATAATTGTTCATCCTATTCTGCAATTAATTAATAAACAAACATGTTTATTCACCCAAATTGGGCGCCCATTTTGCATGTTGTCATTGATCGCCATTAAATAAATTTATTTTTAGCATGCTTCTTTCAATTCTCTTTGGCTTATCTTCATGCATTGACTTTTCCTCCATCCTTGGCGCCAAAATTAGGCAAAATAACTATTAATAAATATCATTGAAACATTGTTTAATGCCTAAATGGGTCGCTCTTTTTGGCAAGGGTGAATTCTAAAAATAAGAAGTCAACTTCTGATGGGAATTTTCACCCTGCACTGCATCTCTAAAAATCCCTTCTTCCACTTAAGTTATTTGACGTTTATAATGAGAATTTTTATCCTGCAGGCGTAATAAATTCCCCCCCTGCCACCTCTAATAATTCCACTATAGCTTAAGTGACTTTCTAAACAACTTGTATTGAAAATAACTTCTTTTGAAAAGTGCGACTTGATGGGTGAATAAAACCTTCGATAGAAAAGTTAGCTCTTACAGTGCAATGAGAAAATTCCCATTGGTGCTTTAAGTGATTTTTCTTTATTGTATAATGAGAATTTTTACCTTACTGCAAGCGGTAAGAAATTTCCGCTTGCTGCCGCCTCTAATTTTCCCATCGCACTTAAGTGACTTTGACTTCATGGGAAAAAGTACCTTGAAGGCGATTAAGAAATTCCCGTCACTGCAGCTTTACTAAAAAATCTCATTGCAGCTTGCACTCATTAATTCCAAAAAATGTGACTTGCCTAGGAGAGGCTTTTTGTGCATGACTTCATCCTTTTTGGTCAGAAGCTTGCATTTTGAGGCTGATTCCTTCTAGTGCTATGTCGGTAGATGATCTCCAGATGCTTTAGGCAATTAAACAGACTATACTAGCAAAAGAATTGACCTAGGGGAATTTCACAGAGAAACAATGGAGAAAGAGAAAAACGCAAAAGAAATAAATAAAAACGAAAAACGTTGCCAAAAGTTGTAGATAATGCCCTGAATTCATTCCTGGTGAAAACCCTAATGAGATGAGTGAATACTAGCATACAAAACTCCAACAAGATTCAACCGAAACACAATTTACTTCAAACGGGGCATTATTTATTCAATACATAATTAAATAAAAATTTCTCACTTGACAAAACTTGGCGGAGGGATAGAATGAGTTTGGGCATCTGGGTATTTGTCGAAATTGGCTCATCTAATTCACTAGGAATATCCTAACATGATACAGACATCCTTTGACAATAAAAACACAAAAAGACCCGCTCTTTTAAAAGAACGATTTTTTTTTAAATGGGTAGTCCCAGATTTTAGGGTGAAATCTGGGTACACCAAGAAACTTGTTATCATACCCATTGAAGGTGAATTCATTAAAAGGTTCAATGAAATGAAATGATGACATCATGTATATGGTTAGGAAGAAATATTATATGTTATGTCATGCATACCAATGGTATGAGGGAGAACCAATGCTCACCATCTATGGAGCACTCTTGGAAGTCAAGTCATACACTTGAGAACAAACTTATAAGGGCAATCTTCACGGTAGGGGCAGCTTGGTGTTGGTTGTATAAAGTGGGTAAGCTATATAATTTCTTTGTTGATGTTGGCTTTCAAATGTTTTCTATACAACATTGCTTGGCACCCAATGAAATTATTCAAGGATCACTAGTGCATAGTAGTGTACATCTTGCCACGAAGTTGATCCATGATCATCATTCACCAAGAATGGATTGGGGATTGAGCTACATACAGAGTTTTGTGGTTGTGCACTTGAGTTATTTTCAGTTTGCTAAAGTTAGGGGTAAATTTACAGTCATTATATGGTCATTTTCAGCCCCTAGATTGCTATCATTTTTTGGTTTGGTGAGAATTTTAATGTATGACAGATTCTTTACCATGTTATTTTCACTATTGTCATAAACGTTTCCAGCCCCCTTATCACTTCCACAGATGAGCTTCCAGCCATACAGTTGAAAGGGTTGTTGACATTTGATGTTGATTTATGCAAGGTTGTTTTGTGGTGGATTCCAGCCACTTTAATTCTGAATTTTGAGTGGAAAATGCATGATTACAACTATGTGTGAGGCAACATTAAGGTATTTTGGTCAACATTTTCACAAGGCATAAGTGGATGAAGAAGGAAACCCATTTTTTCTCTAATATGTTTGCTTCATGTGTTGGTATGTCGAAGAAGAATCAATTACGATTCATTTGGGATCCGGATCTTACAATTACTTGAGGACAAACAATCTTGGGCGCAGGGGGTCAGTAATGTCCCTTTCAAAGACTAGTTTTGAAGACCTTAACCCATTTTCTCCCCGTGGGTTTAAGGAGAAAGCAAGGGGAAGATTTTAACTTTGTCATCAGATCATTATTTTTAATAGTTATTTCATTTCTATTTATGTATTCCTATTGGGAGATTAGTGCTCCTATATATAGCTATATAATTAGGAAATAAAATAAGTATTTGTGGCATGTAGGCCCAAAATACTTAATGAACTTTTAAAAGATCCTCTCTTAAGGGGTCGGCCTTTTTGGATTGCATTGTAATAAGCACCCCTTATGTCTATAAAAGGAGGTCACTTAGTCATTTGTAAGCACGGTGTTTTGGTGAATCTACCTTGTTGGTGAAGGCTTGCTTGTTGAAGCACTTTCCCCACCTCGGTCAAGGACGAAGACCCTTGAATTGAGTATCTCCCAAGGACAAAACCCCTTGAGGAGAGGATAATGTGGATGAAAACCCACATTATCTCATTTGTATTGATTTTCATTGTTGGTTATATTAAATTACAGCCCTAAACGACTAGGTTAAAAGAGGAAATCTTGGTGTTTGGGCTCTTTCTTCTAAGTGTGAATTGCATGGACATGTTCTCTCTATTTTTCTAAGATGCAATCTACATTTCCATCATTAATTTGGAAGCTTGTGGATGTTATTTTTATATCTGAAGTATTTATTTATTCTAGGTGTGTAAGGGTTTATCAATAAATTCATATTTGCAATTGTGGGCTTCTAAAACTTAGATTTCTTGCATATTAATGTTGTTGGTTATTAATCTTAATTTTTTGAGCAATTAACAAGTATTTTTTGAGCGTGTTTGTGCGCTAGAACGGGGTGTTTACTTCCCAAGCAAGTTGCCATTTCGAGAAATTATTACAACTATATCAAGGGTTCTTGCAAGGATTTCTACATCAGCTATAGGTTTGATTTCCTGAGTTTTAAATCAGCTCAGGTCATTTTCAGATTTTATCCCCAAAAGGGATATTACAGTGGTATCAAAGCAGATAATGTTAGAAATTTTTCTATTTCGAGTGTTATGGGCAGCCCACGACATGAAGGTATTTCAGTTTTTGTCTATGCATCATTTCAGATTTTTACCATGAATGGATGGTTAGGAGTACTCATGTTTCATATATGTTGTATCCTCTTTTGTCACCAATGATTGAACACCTCTGTGCACATCATACTTCATGGGGTAAGGAGGTAAGAAGTGTGGTTTTTGCAAAGAACATATAGACACTTGGGCTCAATTTCTATGGTGTTCTCACAAATGGCATGGGTGCTTTATGATGAGGTCTTCAAAGGGAAGAATATCTGATTTTAAAATCAGTATGAAAGAGAGCTCTATCATGAAGTGTGGGGGTCATAATGGTGATCCTAACTTTTCATTTCTTATGTGGCTAACCCATGGATCCATAAAAATGGAAGAGTTGGGAGGATTGGGCAGCTCATGGCTCAAGAAGGTTTCAAATTCATTGCTCCCAACATGCCAAAACAGTTTGCAATTTTAGAGAGGTATGATGACTATATTTCATTGCTCTACTCCATGTTATTGTTGGGTTTTTACTCTAATGTTCAACCTATGCCAAGTAGAAGGAAGATAAGAAGTGAATGGTGTAGCCAAAGGTGCAAGGTATGTGATGCTTTCCTTAGAATGAAGCCAGCTAAAGTTACATTTGTTCATGGGATGCAATGGATTCAGTTTTTGGGGAAATCCGTGATAGCAAAGCAAGGGATACTACATGTTCAAAATCACCATGTTGGGCACTCCAAGGTATGGAAACCAAATGTTTTTCCACTTTTTACAAAGATAATCAGATCTGATTTTGTGATGTTTACATTTGATCTCATGAAAAATAGGGACAACTCAAAGTTGTCTATGGAAAGTATGAGTATTGGCAACTCAGATTTGGCATTAGAAGACCCAAAAGTAAAAAGGAAAAGTACTTTCCAATGTGCTAATGGTGATTTGTTGATTGGGAAACTTGTTATCATAGCCACTGAAGGTGAGTTCATTGAAAGGTTCCATGTTTCTAGGTGCAATGAAATGATGACATCATGTATATGGTTAGGAAAAGAGATTATATGTTATGTCATGCATACCAATGGTATGAGGGAGAACTAATGCTCACCATCTATGGAGCACTCTTGGAAGTCAAGTCATACACTTGAGAACAAGCTTATAAGGGCAATCTTCACGGTATGGGCAGCTTTGTGTTTATTGTATAAAGTAGGTAAACCATATGATTTCCTTGCTGATGTTGGCTTTCAAATGTTTCCTATCCAACATTGCTTGACACCCAATAAATTTATTCAAGGATCACTAGTGCATTGTAGTGTACATCATGCCACAAAGTTGATCCATGATCATCATTCACCAAGAATGGATTGGGGATTGAGCTACATACAAAATTTTGTGGCTGTGCACTTGAGTTATTTTCAGTTTGCTGAAGTTGGTGGTAAAGCTACAATCATTATAAGGTCATTTCCAACCCCTAGATTGCTATCATTTCTTGATTTGGTAAGAATTTTGAAGTATGACAGCTGCTGCCATGTTATTTTCACCGTGGTCATAAACTTTTCCAGCCCCCTTATCACGTCCACAGATGAGCTTTCAACCATACTATTGAAAGGGTTGTTGACACTTGATGTTGATTTATGCAAGGTTGTTTGGTGGTGGATTCTAGCCACTTTAATTCTGAATTTTGAGTTGAAAATGCATGACTACTGCAGTGTTTGGGGCAACATTATGATATTTTGGGACAACCAATGTATGTATGAGAGTTGTGCAAACAAAAAAGGGGAATTGGTCACCATTTCCACAAGGCATAAGTGGATGAAGAAGGAAGCACTTTTTTCTCTAATATGGTTGCTCCATGTGTAGGTATGTCGAAGAAGAATCGGTAAGATTCATTTGGGATCCGGGTTCTCGCAATTGCTTGAAGACAAGCAATTTTGGGCGATGCGACTATAATGTCCCTTTTCGAGGGCTAGTTCTTGAAGACCTCAGCCCATTTTCTCCCGTGGGTTTAAGGAGAAAACAAGGGAAATATATGAACTTTTAATTGCATCATTATTTTCAGCAGTCATTTCATTTGTATTTATTTCATTATTTTTAATATATGGCTATGTAATTAGGAAATAAAATAAGTATTTGTGGCATGTAGGCTCAAAATACTTGATGAACTTTTAAAAGATCCTTTCTTAAGAGGTCGGCCTTTTTGGATTGCATTGTAATAAGCACACTTTATGTCTATAAAAGGAGGTCGCATAGTCATTTGTGGGCATTTTGGTCGGGTGAATCTATCTTGTTGGTGAAGGATTACTTGTTGAAACACTTTCTCCACCTCATTTAAGGACGAAAACCCTTGAATTGAGTACCTTCCAAGACGAAACCCCTTGAGGAGAGGGTAGTGTGGACGAAAAACCCCTTGAGGAGAGGGTGGTGTGGACGAAAAACCCACATTATCTCATTTGTGATGGTCTTCATTGTTGATTATAATTAATTATAGCCCTAAACGATTGGGTTGAGGAGGAAATCTTGGTGTTTGGGCTCTTTCTTCCAAGTGCAAATTGCATGGACATGTTTTCTCTATTTTTCTAAGGTGAAATCTATATTTTTATCATTTGGAAGCTTTGTGGATATTATTTTCAGATCTGAAGTATTTATTTATTTCAGATGTGTAAGGGTTTATCAATAAATTCATATTTGCATTTGTGGGCTTCTAAAAATCAGAATTCTTGCATATTAATGTTGCTGGATATTAATCATAATTTTTTTGAGCAATTATTAAGTTATTTTGAGTGTGTTTGTGCCTTAGAATGTGTGTTTTGCTTCCCTAAGCAAGTCACCATTTGTGGATAATTAATTGCAGCCATATCAAGGGTTCTCGCAAGGGTTTCTACATTAGCTACAAGTCCGATTTTCTAAGTTTTAAATCAGCCTAGGACATTTTTAGTTTTATCCACAAAATGGATACTGCAGCGGTGGTATCGAGCACGAATTCTCAATACTCGGGGTTTCAATGGAAGATTCCAAGTTTGAAGAGTTGATGGCACGATTGAACCATATCACACCAAGAGGAAGCAACAACGGTGCATGGAAGGGTAAGATCTCTATTTTTGATAGTACTAACAAACTTTCAGTGAGATCATGGTTGTCATAATTGGAAGCATATTTGCAATCAAACTCTATGTGTCGGGAGGATGCCCTCTAATTCATCCCTTGTCATTTGGAAGGGATAGCAAGAGATTGGTGGTACCATTTGATAGAAACCCAAGGAGAAGAATTTGGTTTTCTTCTTTGATGATTTCAGTCAAAGGATCATAGAAAGGTTCGATGTGTAAACTTGCAAGGATGAGCAAGATCAGAAATTTTTTGTAATGTCCCTCTTTCTCGAATAGTTCGGTCGAAGACCTTTGGCTCGTTTTGTCTACCCGATGGCCAAAAGGTGTTTTCAAGGGTGACTTCGGTTTATTAATTTTATTATATTGTGCTCAAAATAAAGTAAAATATCATTAAAACACATATAATGAATTAATAGATTGTTTAAGTGACTTTGATTTAGGAAAGTGCATTTAAATAAATTAATAAATTATTTAATGTGCCTTCCTAGTCAAAAAATGCGATTTGTCTTAGGGAAGGGTCAAATAAGCCAAAAATGCGACTTGCTTGGTGAAGGGAATAATTAATTAAAAATTAATTGTGCTCATTTGGAAAAAAGTGTGACTTGCATCTTTGGAGAGTTTTTGGCTATAAGGGAAAAATGTGATTTGGTGATAAGGTATTCAAATTATTATTATTTTCTCTCGGCGATTAGCTTTGAGCCTTTGCAGACAAAATCCAAGGACGGAAACCCTCTGAATTATTCCTCTTGTGGACGGAAAACCCAAGAGCAGTGAGAGAAGTTTCCACTCAAGGATCTTCATTGTTTACACAGGTTATTTATCATTTCAGTAGTTTCAGAAGAAGGAATAAATTGCAGCAGTGAGCATTTATACAACTTCTAGAGTGGGGCGACTTATTTTGCAGTTGATTTATGTAGTGTTTGAGGTATTTTTCATGCTAGATAATTATTGCACTTTTAATGCTAGACTGTTTAAGTGACTTTGAATTAGGAAAGTGCATTTAAATAAATTAATAAATTATTTAATGTGCCATCCTAGGCAAAAATGTGACTTGCCTTGGGAAGGGTCAAATAAGCCAAAAATGCGACTTGTTGGTGAAGGGAATAATTAATTAAAAATTAATTATACTTGATTTGGGACCTTCCGTCCACCGGAGGACCGCTCGAGTCGGGCAGCATGACCAAGGGAATTATGGGGCACATCTCCCTACCTTGCGCTGGGACTGGCGGATGTCCACGAGACATCACAACCCACCACGCTCCGCAAGTCTCAACCTCGAGACCTTCGCTTTGATACCACCGAAAGATCCCAAACCCCTTTTTGCTGAATAATTTTTTTTTTTAATAGATATTGCTCTGCTCAAATTTGAACCGATAACATCAAAAGGATCTCAGAGAATACCATACTAAAACTACATAGATAAATTAAATAAAACAAACCTCATGAAACCAGTGAATACAGCAAAGGTGCCTAGGGTTTAACAAACAGATTTCTTCATAAACAATTCAACAAAGATGTATTTAATAATGATTTACGATGCTAAATATTACGGCAATATACAATTATAAATCTGCGAGATACATTAATAATAAAGATTGTCCAAAACCCATCGTAAATGATTCAAACCAAATCGATTTGATATATAATTGGTGCTAGAAATTACAATAATTATCTAGCATGAAAAATACCTCAAACACTTTGCATAAATCAACTGTAGAATAAGTCGCCCACTCACGGAAGTTGTATAAATGCTCACCGCTGCAATTTATTCCTTGTTCAAAACTTTTGAAATGATAAATAACTTTGTGTAAACAATGAAGATCCTGCGTGGAAACTTCTCTCACTTTGCTCCCGGGTTTCCGTCCCGTAGGAGGAATAATCTAGAGGGTTTTTGTCCTTGGATTTTGTCTGCAAAGGCTTAGAGCTAACTCGCCAGAGAAAATAATAATAATTAGAATACCTTTTCCCCAAGTTGCATTTTTCCCCTATAGCCAATAAACCCTCCAAAGATGCAATTCGCACTTTTTCCCAAATCGAATAATTAATTATTCCCTTCACCAAGCGAGTCGCATTTTTGGCTTATTTGACCCTTCCTAAGGCAAGTCGCATTTTTGCCTTGGAAGGCACGTTAAATAATTTATTAATTTATTTAAGTGCGCTTTCCTAAGTCAAAGTCACTTAAACAGTCTATTAATTCATTATATGTGCTTTAATGATATTTTACTTTATTTTGAGTACAATATAATAAAATTAATAAACCGAAGTCACCCTTGAAAACACCCTTTGGCCGTCCGGTAGACAAAACAGGCCAAAGGTCTTTGACCGAACTATTCGAGAAAGAGGGACATCACATTTTCATTGGTGGAAGATGTTCTTGTCTTCTAATGATTGCTCTCATGATAGTGAAGTAACAAAGGATGGAGTCATGGAGTTTGAACCAAAGGAAGGAGAAAAATCAGATCTACAAGTTGGGAGAGAGAGCTTGGTGGTTGGAAACTTTTCTCCGATGAAGCATGACCACAATCAACTTGTTGGTTTGTTTAGAACAATAACTCTTAAGAGTCAAATTGAAGGTGTTCATGGCTCGGGAAAGGACCACAAAGAGACACCATTCATGTGCCAACAAGGCATGGACGAAATCAAGTGGGAATAAGAAGGAAACCTTTGTCCTAATAGATGTGAGAACAACAAGCTTGCTGGAATTTTTGTAACAGCAGTAAAAAGAAGGTCATTTGAGGAAAATCTCATCTTTATGGAACCTTAAGAACATGGGAAAATTGTCAAACAAACATCTAACAAAGGAGGTAAAAGGCTTTTGGTTGTTCATGATATTCCTTTGTGTTTTAATAGTTGCATGGGGCAAGTTACAAAAGGATTTTGGAAGCATAAGCAAGAAGATGGAAAGAAGCATGAGGCGCTAGAGAATGAAGAGGATGTCGAAAGGGTCTTATGCATAAATACCATTTCTAGCGCAAAGAGGCTAAACGATATAGTGAAGGCAGCCCTGGATCTAGAAACAACTCAGATTTATTGTCTAGCATGTTGCTACACCAAATGATGGACCTCATAAACAAAGGGGGAGAAAGGAGGACTATGTACTCTTTCTTAGGTGGCTGCAATGTTCTCACCTTTATCATCCACAAGGCCAATCTGTTTTGCTAAGGAGCCTCAAGAATGACACACGAAAAGAAAAAGATCATGAAGGTAAGGTGTTTTTGAAATATTTTTTGAATGTTTATTTAAACTCAAAATTTATGAGTGTTATTGGCAGCCCCCACAACATGAAGGTATTTCAATTTTTTCCTATGCATCATTTCAGATTTTCTACCATGAATGGATGGTTAGGAAGGAGTACTCATGTTTCATGTATGTTGCATCCTCTCTTGTCACCGTTGATTGAACACCTCTATGCACGTCATACTTCATGGGGTAAGGAGTTAAGAAGTGTGGTTTCTTGCAAGAACATAGAGACACTTGGTCTCAATTTCTATGATGTTCTTACAAATGGCATATGGGTGCTATGACGAGGTCTTCAAGGGGAATAATATCTGATTTTAAAATCAGTACGAATGAGAGCTCTATCATAAAGTGTGAGTGTCATAATGGTGATCCTAACTTTTCATTTCTTATGTGGCTAACCATGGATCCATAAAAATGGAAGAGTTGGGAGGATTGGGCAGCTCATGGCTCAAAAGGTTTTCAAATTCATTGCTCCCCAACAGGCCAAAACAGTTCGCATTTTTAGAGAATGTATTTTATTGCTCTACTCCATGTTATTGTTGATTTTTTACTCTAATCTTTAACCTATGTCAAGTAGAAGGAAGATAAGAAGTGAATGGTGTAGCCATAGGTGCAAGGTATGTGATGTTTTCCTTAGATTGAAACATGCTGAAATTACATTGGTTAATGGGATGTAATGGATTCAGTTTTTTGAGGAAACCGTGATAGCCAAGCAAGGGATACTACATGTTCAAAGTCACCATGTTGGGCTCTCTAAGGTATGGGAGTTGAGTGTTTTTTCACTTTCCACAAAGACAACCAGATCTGATTTTGTGATGTAGACATCTGATCTCATAAGAAATAGGGATAGGTCAAAGTTGTCTATGGCAAGCATGAGTATTGGCAACTCAGATTTGGCATTAGAAGATCCGAAAGTGAAAAGGAAAGGCACTCTCCAAGGTGCTAATGGTGATTTGCTGATTGAGAAACTTGTTGCAACAACCATGGAAGGTAAGTTCATTGAAATATACCATGTCGTTAAGTGTAATGAAGTGATGACATCATGCATATGGTTAGGTAAAGAGCTTATATGTTATGTCATGCATACCAATGGTATGATGAAAAACCAATGCTCACCATCTATGGAGCACTCTTGGAAGTCAAGTCATACACTTGAGAACAAGCTTATAGGGGCAATCTTCTTGGTAGGGGCAGCTGGGTGTTGGTTGTATAAAAGGGTAGGCTATATAATTTCTTTGTTGATGTTGGCTTTGAATGTTCTCTATACAATATTGTTTGGCTCCCAGTGAAATTATTCAAGGATCATTAGTGACATTGTGCCACGAAGTTGATCCATAATCATCATTCATCAAGAATGGATTGGGGATTGAGCTACATACGAGGTTTTGTGGCTGTGCACTTGAGTTAATTTTCAGTTTGTTGAACCTAGGGGTGAAGTTATAGTCATTATATGGTCATTTTCAGCCTCTAGATTGCTATCATTTCTAAGTTTGGTGAGAATTTTGAAGTATGACCGCTGCTGCTATGTTATTTTCACTTTGCTGTCATAAACTTTTCCAGCCCCCTTTTCACTTCCACGAGATGGATTTACGACCATACATTGGAAGGGATTGTTGTTGACATTTGATGTTGATCTATGTAAGATTGTTTTGTGGTGGATTCTAGCCACTTTAATTCTGAATTTGGATTGAAAATGCATGACTACTGCAGTGTTTGGGGCAGCATTATGATATTTTGGGACAACCAATGTATGTATGAGAGTGGTGCAAACAAAGAAGGGGAATTGGTCACCATTTCCAGAAGGCATAAGCGGATGAAGAAGAAAACACATTTTTCTCTAATATGTTTGCTTCATGTGAAGGTATGTCGAAGAAAAATTAGTTAAGATTTAGTTGGATCCGGGTTCTTGCAATTGCTTGAGATCAAGCAATCTTGGGAAGGGGGACTGTAATGTCCCTTTTCAAAGATTAGTTTTGAAGATCTTAACCCATTTTCTCCCGTGAGTCTAAGGAGAAAACAATAATTGCATCATTATTTTGATAGTTATTTCATTTGTATTTATGTATTCCTATTGGGTGATTAGTGCTCCAATAGATGGCTATATAATTAGGAAATAAAATAAATATTTGTGGCATGTAGGCTAAAATACTTAATGACCTTTTACAAGATCATCTTTTAAGGGGGCAACTTTTTGGATTGCATTATAATAAGCACCCCTTATGTACATAAAAAGAGGTCGCTTAGTCATTTGTGGGCATGTTGTTTGGGTGAATCTATCTTGTTGGTGAAGACTTGCTTGTTGAAGCACTTTCTCCACCTCATTCAAGGATGAAAACCCTTGAAATGAGTACCTCCCAAGGATGAAACCTTTGAGTAAAGGGTAGTCGGGCGAAAACCCAATTATCTCATTTGTGTTGATCTTCATTGATGATTATAATTAATTATAGCCCTAAGCGACTTGGTTAAGGATGAAATCTTGGTGTTTGGGCTCTTTCTTCCAAGTGTGAATGCAATCTATCTTGGATGGACATGTTTTATCTATTTTCTAAGGTGCAATCTACATTTTTATCATCATTTGGAAGCATTGTATATGCTATTTTCAGATATGAAGTATTTATTTATTCCAACTATGTAAGGATTTATCAATAAATTCATATTTGCAATTGTGGGCTTCTAAAAATCAGAATTCTTGCATATTAATGTTGCTGGTTATTAATCATAATTTTTTGAGCAATTAGCAAGTTGTTTTGAGTGTGTATGGCCTAGAGCAGTGTTTTGCTTCCTCAAGCAAGTGGCCATTTTTGGATAGTAAATTGGATTTATATCAAGGGTTCTTGCAAGGGTTTCTACATCAACTACAGGTCTGATTTTCTGAGTTTTAAATAAGCTCAAGGATACGGGTGTAATCATTTCCTAGAAATGGCGACTTGCTTGGAGAAGCAAAACACCCGTTCTAGGGCACAAACACATTAAAAATATTTACTAATTGCTCAAAAAATTATAGTTAATAACTAACAACATTAATATGCAAGAAATCTAATTTTTAGAAGCCCACAATTGCAATTATGAATTTATTAATGAACTCTTACACAACTGGAATAGATAAATACTTCAGATCTGAAAATAACATCCACAATGCTTCCAAATGATGATAAAAATGTAGATTGCGCCTTAGAAAAATAGAGAGAACATGTCCATGCAATTCGTACTTGGAAGAAAGAGTCCAAACACCAAGATTTTCTCCTCAACCAAGTCGCTTAGGGTTGTAATTAATTATAATCAGCAATGAAGATCAATGCAAATGAGATAGTTTGGGTTTTCGTCCACACTACCCTCTTCTCAAGGGGTTTCGTCCTTGGGAGGTACTCAATTCAAGGGTTTTCGTCCTTGAATGAAGTGGAGAAAGTGCTTCAACAAGCAAGCCTTCACCAACAAAGATAGATTCACCAAAACAACATCCTTACAAATGATTAAGCGACCTCCTTTTATAGACAAAGGGTTCTTATTACAATGTAATCAAAAAACGATGACCCCTTAAGAGAGGATCTTTTAAAATTTCATTAAGTATTTTGGGTTTACATGCCACAAATACTTATTGGAGTGCTAATCACCCAATAGGATTACATAAATACAAAAGAAATAACTATTAAAATAATGATGCAATGAAAAAGTTTAGATCTTGGTGTTCCCAAGATTTCATCTTGAAATCTGCGCCTACCCCTTTTTAAATTTCTGTTCTTTTTAAGTAATGGGTCGTATTTGTGTTTTGTTTTGCTCACGGTTGCTCGCGTTGCTCACGGTTGCTCGCGTTGCTCAAAGGTATCCCTAGGGAGTTATTAAGCCAAGTTCGTCAAATACCCACATGCAAAAGCTCACTCAATTCCTTCACCAGACTTTGTCTAAAAGCGTTTTATTTATTTTTATATTAAATAAATAAAGTTCTTTTAAAAATAGGTTGAGCTAAAACTAAGAAATTTGGGTTATATAAAACACTTCACCGGGGAAGAATTTTTGTAGACTAGCTAATTGGAGAAATTTTTCGAGCAATTGCCTGCAGCTTCTTTCGGGTTTTGTTTTTATTTTATTTCTTGTGTTTTGGTTTTTGGTCTTTCTCCGTTTTTCATCTGGCAATCCCCATAGCCTATTCTTTCTTCCTGCCAGACCTTTTCCGGCTTGGGGTTTTGAAAAGCTATCCAGTGTTTTTAATTGCCAATCAATTTGTCTGTCAAAGCTTGTATTTGAAGGTAACCGGATCAAACAAGAGGAAAGCTCAGGATTTTTGCCTTGTCTGAGGTTTAATCCAGGTTGAATAATTAAACAGATCGTGGATCTGGAAGAGTTTGTCTTCCTTTTGCAGAGCAGCCATGGCCAAGGAAGAAAAAACAACATTTTGGAGGGTCATTCGAGGGGCAAAATCACTCAGGCAATTTCTTAAGGATCAAAGCAGAGTCTTCTAGTGCAAATCATGGTTTTTGAGGTTCTTGTTTGCAAAAATCAAGTTGCTGCCCTCCTTCAATTTCCACGCCATTTTTTAAAGAAGATTTCCAAGTGCAAGTCGTGGTTTTTGGAAGCAGAAGTCACTTAAGCAAATCGTGATTCTTCTCTTTGCAAAAATCCTCTTCCTCCAGTTTCAACGCAATTATTTTAAGGAGCCAATGCAAAGTCATTTAAGTACAAATCGTGGTTTTCTGGTGTCTTGTCTTCTTTTGCAAATAATCCTTGACTACCAAAATCCACGCAATTCCTAATGGGGGCAAAATCACTTAAATGTTTGTCGTGAAATAGAGCAGCCCAGTCTTCTAATTTCAACACAGCTTTTAGAAGAGACAAGTCATTAAGTGAAATTGTGAATTTCCAGCATCCAATCTTCCTAAAATTCACACAAGTCTTTAAAAGTCACTTAAAGTTTGTTGTGAATTTCTAGCATCCAATCTTCCTAAAATTCTTCCCCAAATCCACACAACTTTTTGGCAAAGGTAGAAATCACTTAAGTTTGTCGTGAATTTTGGCAGCCCAGTCTTCTATTTTCCACGCACTTTTTAAAAGGATAATTCATTAAAAGGAAATCGTGGATTATAGAGTCTTTGTCTTCCAATTTAAAAGCAACCTTCTCTCTTCAAAATCCACGCAAGTATTAAAAGAAAGAAATTGCAAGCCAAATCGTGGATTTCCAGCATCTTGTCTTCCTTTGCAAAACAATCCATGACTGGTAAAATCAATGCAACTGCCCCTTCTATTTTCCACGTAATTTTTAAAGGCAATAGAAACCATTTAAAGGAATTGCGTGGGTATTTGTGACCTTGTCTGCTGAATTGCAAGCGTCTTACTCCTCTAGTTTCAACGCAGCCACTATAAATGCATGCAATCCCTCAGTTGAACCCACTTCTCTTTGCTTGCATCCGAGTAATTCCCAGAATTTACGGCTGCCAATATAAAAATATAAAAGGAGGATGAGTTGAATGTTTGTCTGAATTCTTTCCGGACAATTCACTTGTGCACATACTTGTGAAAATTAAGCTGAGGTTAATGACAAATACATTGGAGATATCTTCAAGAATCGGGGAAGCAATTGCAGCTTCTGCACAAATAGATCCAACTCTCACAACTGCAAAAGCTTCAGGCAAGGGTGGAAAAGGGAAGTCTCAGACAAAAGCAGATTTAGGCAAGGTGAAGTGTGATTACAAAGGTTATCCGACAAATCATGCATAGTGTCCAGGCTTGTTGAAGTTAATAAGGCATACGTGGGGCACGTCTATCAACGAATTAATTGACAGATCAAGGGCAAGAATGAAGTGTTGCAGCTGGAATTATTTCTTTCTTCTTTCTTCTTCTCCTTATTTTCTCGGACAAAAATTGTAAAACTTAAGTAATTGGTTAAAAGTCATTACTTCAAGTTGTTTGAAAAGGTCCTTTAATTAAGAATAGGTGGCAGACATGCAAGGCATTGATTTAGTCTTCAGTTGTAAATCATGCATGTCATGCAAAGAGGAATTCCAAGAGGAAGATTGCCAATTGTTCCCTTTTTATAGCTTCCACATGCGGGAATTCATTTGAAGTTTCCTATCTGTATTTGCCCTCTATGCACTATAAATAGGGGAAGAGCCTACGGGTTAAATGATGACAACTTGTTCATCGAATTTGTTTAGCGAGATCATTCTCGAGTTTACGGACATTGTGTTGAAACTCTTGGTGTGATTTTTGTGAAAGATGGGGATTGAATAAAAAGTAGATTTCCAGAGAACTTTGTGTTTATGGTGTTTTGCTCATCACTTCTATTTAAGGTTTTAGATAAACTTTGTGTTATCTTAGATCTAGGTTAAAGGTTGTTTCTTTCCCTTATTGCTGAATGTTGTGATTTTTCTCTGTTTATTTAATTTGTGTGAGTGAGACCAACTCAGATAGCTATTGGTTAAATCAACATATCTTCCTTTCTTACATTTTCCAGGACTCTGCAAATAATCCCAACACGATTGCTTACTTGCTTTACAAATTTGCCCAGCAGGGTTCACAAGCTTTGGGAATTAAAGTAAGACCCCGAGAAATGGTATTAGGATTCACCCTTACCAAATTGATAAACATCTTACATGGGAGCCTCCTGTTAAATGAGGGAGATTTATCTCATGTCTACCTCGTTTTACGTTGTGCATAAAATCTAGCCAACAGATCTTCCCCTTAAACCCACGGGAGAAATTGGGTTAAGGTCTTACGAGACTAGCCTCACGAAAAGGGACATTATAGTCTCCCCGCCCAAGATTGCTTGTCCTCGAGAAATTGCAAGAACCCGGATCTCAAATGAATCTTAACTAATTTTTCTTTGACATACACACATGAAGCAAACATATTAGAGAAAAAACGTGTTTCCTTCTTCATCCACTTATGCTTTGTGGAAATGCTTTGACCAATTCCCCTTCTTTTCTTGCACAACTCTCATACATACATTGATGTCCCAAAATACCATATGTTGCCTCAAACACAATCAATCATGCATTTTCCACTCAAAATTCGAGTTAAAAGTGACTGGAATCCACCACAAAACAACCTTGTATAAATCAACATCAAATGTCAACAACCCTTCCAACCGTATAGTTGGAAACTCATCAATGGAAGTGATAAGGGGCCTGGAAAAGTTTATGACTACAGTGAAAATAACATGATAGCAATTGTCATACTTCAAGATTCTCACCAAACCAAGAAATGATAGCAATCTAGGGTCTGAAAATGATCATATAATGACTGTAACTTTACCCCTAACTTCAGCAAATTGAAAATAACTCAAGTGCATAGTCACAAAACTTTGGATGTAGCTCAATCCCCAACCCATTCTTGGTGAATGATGATGGTGTCACCCAGATTTCACCCTGAAATCTGCGACTACCCTATCCGAAATTTTTCGTACTTTTAAAATAATGGGTCGTTTTGTGTTTTTATTGCCTGAAAGTTCTTGTATTGTGTCAAGATATTCCCAAAGAGCCATATTAGCCTTTTTCGCCAAATACCCAGATGCCCAAAATTGTTATATTCTGTCGTCGGGATTTGTCTGCGGAAATTTGTATTTAATTATTTTGAGCCCCGTATGAGGCTATTTGTGCTCCGTTTTAACTCTATTATGAGCGAATATGTTATTATTCCTATGTGCCAGAAGGGTTTTAACTTGGAATAAGTTTTGGGCTTTATTTGTAACTTTTGGCAATTTTTCGTGTTTTTGTGGTGTCCCGTTTCGTTTTCTGTGAAATTTCTCTAGAACAATTCCTTTGCCGGGTAAGCCCGATTTTTGCTTAGGAGCAATTGGAAAACATATCGCACATTATGCCCGTGAGAAGTCGCCATCGGAAGTTTGGATCACTGGGAAAAAGCGAAGTCATGCACAGAAAAGCCCCTGCGGGGATGGACGCATTTTGGAAAACAAAGGATTTAAGTTGCAATGGGAAAAATAGAAGCGCGAGCATGATGGGAATTTTATACACTGCACAAGAGGTAATTTTTCCGTGTTATAAAATTCACTTAAGTTGCAGTGGGAAAAATAGAAGTAGCAGGGAGGTGGGATTTTATTGCCTACCTTGCAGAATACTTTTTCTGTGATAGGAAATTCACTTAAGTTGCAGTGGGAAAAATAGAAGCAGCAGGCAGGTGGGAATTTTGTATCTGCTTAGCAGGGTACTTTTTCCCGTGATATAAAATTCACTTAAGCTGCAGTGGGAAAGTTAGAGGCTGCAGGCAGGCGGGAATTTATTGCCTTGCATAGGGTAAAAATTCCCATGGTGAAATAAAAGAAAAGTGACTTAAGTGAAATCATGGGATTTTATTGCTTGCCTTGCAGGGTAAATAATCCCATTGTCAAAGTCAAATCACTTAAGTGGATCATGGGATTTCCGGGGCTGCCTTGCAGGGTAAAAATCCATTGTTAGAAATTCTTAAAAATAGAATTCTATTATTGAAAAAGTGCGACTCACCTTGGGTGAATAATAATGCATTAAATAAATATTTGTTAATATTTATTCACCCAATTTTGGCACCCAGGCTTGTGGAAAAGTCAACAAAAGCAAAGGGAATAAATCAATTGGAAATAGAATACCAAAATTAAATAAATTTAATTTATTTAATGCAGCCCCTTTTGAGAAGGAATTAATACTTTTTAAAGTATTAAATGATTATATTAATTCCTATTTTCAGTGGCTATGGTCAAAGCACACTGTGAAGCTTAAGTGAAGTGAAGTGTGGATGATTAAATTGAATTAATTTAATTGATTGGATGGATGTCCTTAAATATGCTACTTTTAAAGAGAAGAGTATGATTTTTAATTAATTAATTGCCTTTAATTGTTAGGGCAATTATTAATTATAGAATTGTGAAGGTTATATAAGCATGGGCAGCCATATGGGTGAATTATTTGATTCACAGGTAAAGAATTGCAGCCAAGAGGAAAAGTGCGCCCCCATTTGAAGAAGGATTTTGCTCAGGCAAGGTGGAAACAAGGCTAAAAGCTTCCAAATTTGGCGCATGCTTTGAAGAAGGTTGATCTTTGTCTGCATAATTGTTTGCACAGGTGTTACAGGAGCTCAGGTGTTTTTGAAAGGATTCATGCTCTTTTTATGTGCAAATTAAACACCATTTTTGGGGCAGCCAGGCTTGAAAAGTGCAGATTTTTACAATTAAAATCCACTATTCATGCTCTGTGGCCATTTTTGTCTGAATAAATTGCGGAATTCATTACGGTGTTTTACAAAGGAAAATGAGCTTTTATCAATGTTCAATACATTGCATATATCCTCCGAATCAAGAATTGTCCAGAGATCTCGCACTGATTTGAAGAATTCTCGCCAAGTAAGAAGAAAAAGAATTATTCAGACAAAGATAGACAAAGCTATGGCAAAGAAAGATGAAAAAGAAAGCACAACGGAGTCATGCATCACTTCTAAATTTGTAGATATTGGAGACACGGATCTAGGCTTGGAACCTCTTGCTGAATTGATGGAAAGACTTCACTCATGCGTGCAGGAGAAACTTCACTCATGTGTGTAGATTAAAAGCAGTGGAATTATTCGAGTTGCAACTTTTCCATCCATAGCCCAGTTGCCAAAGTTTGTTATGCAGGTGCAAATCCATATCCAGATGCAGATGTAGATGCGGATGCAAATCCATATGTAGATCCAGATCCAGATCTCATAGTTGCAAAAGCTTCCAGCACAAAGGCTTCATCCTCTTGTTTCAAATGCAGCCCGTGAAGAAGTCAGTGCGTGGAAAATTCCTTCCAAGATCTTGTGCATATGCTCTCATCTTCCAGTTGAAGCCTTCATTGAATTTTCATTCACTCGAGTGCTTTCCAGAATTTTTAATTGCTCATATGCAATTAAAAATAAGGATGATGAGTTATCTACGGCCAACCTTGCACTGATGCATGTACAGAAGAAGAACTGCAAAAGCTTCAAGGATAAAAGAGAAGATAATGCGAAGGTAAAATTCTAGCTTGCTTCCAATTCCAACTGCTTGCAATTCCAGCTTGTTTTTTCGAGATCCAAATGCTTCGGATCTAGTTTGAATCAGTTTCAGTATGCGAGACATGAAAAGGACAAAGTCAGCTTTCCTCTTTCTCCTTTCCTCCGACAAAGTCAGCTTTCCTCTTCCTCCTTTCCTCCGACAAAGTAATTGAGCGATCAATTAAATTATACAACTTAAGTGATTGGTTTAAAAGCCATTACTTGAAGAAGTCAACTACTTGGAGATAGGTGGCGGGCGTGCAAATAGAAGGTTCTATTTTCATTCTGAAATCATACATGTCATGCAAAGAGAAATTCCAGGAGGGAGATTGCATTGTTTCTTTTCCGACTTTCACATGTGCCGGTTAACTAAAACTTCCAACTTGTAATTGCCCTCTACATTCTATAAGTAGAGGAAGAACCTTCGGGTTAACGATCAATTAGAATTTGTAAGGCAGCATCTTGTGTTCTAGACTTTGTCTTTGAACCCCGAGAGCAACTTGGAGCAAAGGAATACAAAGGAGCAGTTTTCGGAGAACTTTGTGTCACGATGTCTTGTGTTTCTTGCTTTTAAATCTTTAGATCTTTTAAGTAAACTGTGTTATTTTAGATCCGGATCTAGAGAGCCGCCTTTTCTTTATAATTCTGTGTTCATATCTATTAAGTTTCTTCTATGTGCATGCAATTAGCTCTGCTATCTACTAATTGGGATGTACATCTTCCCCATTTTTCTCTCGTATTTCCTTTACTTTCTTCTTCTATAACTTTCCTTTCTTAAACAACATGCTTACTTGCTGTAAAACTTCTTAGTTATGGTTCATGAACTAAGTGGTTAAAGTAAAACCCCGATAGATAATAACACATTTTTATTGACAAATCGACACGGAGCTTCACCGGTTAAATGAGGGAGATTTATCTCATGATCGCCTATGTTTGATGCTATGCGAAAAATCTAGCCAACAGAGATGATCATGGATCAATTTTGTGGTAAGATGTACACTACTATGCACCGGTGATCCTTGAATAATTTCATTAGGTGCCAAGCAATATTGTATAGAAAAATTCAAAAGCCAATATCAACAAAGAAATTATATAGCTTACCCACTTTATACAACCAACACCAAGCTGTCCCAATCGTGAACATTGCCCTTTTAAGCTTGCTCTCAAGTGTATGACTTGACTTCCAAGAGTGCTCCATAGATGGTGAGCATTGGATCTCCCTCATACCATTGGTATGCATGCCATAACATATAATCTCTTTTCCCAACCATATACACGATGTCATCATTTCATTCTAGCTAGAAACATGGAACCTTTTAATGAACTCACTTTCAATGGCTATGATAACAAGTTTCCCAATCAGCAAATCACCATTAGCACATTGGAAAGTACTTTTCCTTTTTACTTTTGGGTCTTCTAATGCTAAATCTGAGTTGCCAATACTTATACTTGTCATAGACAACTTTGAGTTGTCCTATTTTTCATGAGATCAGATATAAACATCACAAAATTAGATCTGATTATCTTTGTAGAAAGTGGAAAAATATTTGGTTTCCATACCTTAGAGTGCCCAACATGGCGATTTTGAACATGTAGTATCCCTTGCTTTGCTATCACGGATTTCCCCAAACGAATCCATTGCATCCCATGAACAAATGTAACTTCAGTTGGCTTCATTCTAAGGAAAGCATCGGATGCCTTGCACTGTGGCTTCACTTTTCACTTTTTATCTTCCTTCTTCTTGGCATAGGTTGATCATTAGAATAAATACCCAACAAGAACATGGAGTAGAGAAATGAAATATAGTTATCATAGTTTCTTAAAGTTGCGAACTGTTCTGACATGTTGGGGAGAAATGAATTTGAAACCCCTTTGAGCCATGAGCTGCCCAACCCTCCCAATTCTTCCATGTTTATGGATCCAAGGGTTAGCTATGAAAATTTAGGACCATCGTTATGCCCCAACACTTCATGATAGAGTTCCCTTTCATGCTTATTTGAATATTCTTTCTTTTGAAGGACTCATCATAACACTTATATGCCAC
Organism: Taxus wallichiana var. yunnanensis; assembly: GCA_018340775.1. Lineage (NCBI taxonomy): Eukaryota > Viridiplantae > Streptophyta > Pinopsida > Cupressales > Taxaceae > Taxus > Taxus wallichiana. The sequence goes on along the minus strand of CM031242.1, from coordinate 820,780,452 downwards.
TTGTGAAAACACTATAGAGATCAAACCCAAGTGTCTATATGTTCTTTGCAAAAAAACAACCCTTCTCACCTTTGTACCCCGAAGTATGATGTGCATAAAGGTGTCCAATCCACGGTGACAAAAGAGGATGCAACATACATGAAACATGAGTACTCCATTCATGGTAAAAATGTGAAATGATGCATACACAAAAACTGAAATACCTTCATGTCGTGGGCTGCCCAACGGCAATACATGAGTAGCCCACAAAGTATGATGTGCATAAAGGTGTTCAATCAACGGTGACAAAAGAGGATGCAACATACATGAAACATGAGTACTCCATTCATGGTAAAAATCTGAAATGATGCATACACAAAAACTGAAATACCTTCATGCCGTGGGCTGCCCATATAACTCTGAAATTTTGAGTTTAAATCAACATTCAAAAAAATATTTCAATAACACCTTACCTTCATGGTCGTTTAGTGTCCGGGTGTCATTCTTGAAGCTTCTTAGCAAAACAGATTGGCCTTATGGATGATAAAGGTGAAAATGTGGCAACCACCTAAGAAAGAGTACATAATCCTCCTTTCTTCCCCTTTGTTTATGAGGTCCATCATTTTGGTGTAGCAACATGCTAGACAATAAATCTGAGTTGTTTCTAGGTCCAGGGCTGCTTACCTTCACTATATCTTTTAGCCTCTTCACGCTAGCAATGGTATTTATGCATAGAACCCTTTCAACATCCTCTTCATTCTCTAGCTCCTCATGCTTCTTTCCATCTTCTTGCTTATGCCTCCAAAATCCTTTTGTACCTTGCCCCATGCAACTATTAAAAAGCAAAGGAATATCATGAACAACCAAAAGCCTTTTACCTTCTTCTTTGCTTGATGCTTGCTTGACAATTTTTCCATGTTCTTGAGCTTCCATAGGGCTGAGATTTTCCTCAAATGACCTCCTTTTTACTGCTGTTATAAAAATTCCAGCAAGCTTGTTGTCCTCACATCTATTAGGACAGGTTTCCTTCTTCTTCTTCCCACTTGATTTCGTCCATGCCTTGTTGGCACATGCATGGGGTCTCTTTGTGGTCCTTTCCCGAGCCACGAACACCTTCAATTTGCCTCTTAGGAGCTGTTGTCCTAAACAGACCAGCAAGTTGATTGTGGTCATGCTTCATCGGAGAAAGGTTTCCAACCACCAAGCTCTCTCTCCCAACTTGTAGATCTGATTTTTCTTCTTCCTTTGGTTCAAACTCCATGACTCCATCACCTGTTACTTCACTATCATGCGAGCAATCATTAGAAGACATATGAACATCTTCCACCAATGAAATTTTCTTACCTTGCTCATCCTTGCAAGCTTGCACATCGAACCTTTCTATGATCCTTTGACTGAAATCATCAAAGAAGCAAATCGATTCTTCTCCTTGGGTTTCTATCAAATGGTACCACCAATCTCTTGCTATCCTTTCCAAATGACAAGGGATGAATTTGAGGCATCCTCCCCACGCATAGGGTTTGATTGCAAGTATGCTTCTAATTCTGACAACCATGATCTCACTGAAAGTTTGTTAGTACCATAAAAAATAGATATCTTGCCCTTCCATGCACCGTTGTTGCTTCGTCTTCGTGTGATATTGTTCGGTCGTGCCATCAATCTCTCTTGTCGTGCCATATACTCTTGAAAGTTGGAATCTTCCATTGAAACCTTGGGTATTGAGAATCCGCTCTAATACCACTATAGGATTCCTTTGGGGATAAAACTGAAAATGACCTGAACTGATTTAAAACTCAGAAAATCAGACCTGTAGCTGATGTAGAAACCCTTACAAGAACCCTTGATACAATTGTAATTATTTCCCGAAATGGCGACTTGCTTGGGGAAGCAAAACACCCATTCTAGGGCACAAACAATAAAAATAATTGCTAATTGCTCAGAAAATTATAGTTAATAACCAACAACATTAATATGCAAGAAATCTGATTTTTAGAAGCCCACAATTGTAATTATGAATTTATTAATGAACCCTTACATAGCTGGAATAAATAAATACTTCAGATCTGAAAATAACATCCACAATGCTTCCAAATGATGATAAAAATGTAGATTGCACCTTAGAAAAATAGAGAGAACATGTCCATGCAATTCACACTTGGAAGAAAGAGCCCAAACACCAAGATTTCCTCCTCAACCAAGTCGCTTAGGGTTGTAATTAATTATAATCAGCAATGAAGATCAATACAAATGAGATAATGTGGGTTTTCGTCCACACTACCCTCTCCTCAAGGGGTTTTGTCCTTGGGAGGTACTCAATTCAAGGGTTTTCATCCTTGAATGAGGTGGAGAAAGTGCTTCAACAAGCAAGCCTTCACCAACAAGATAGATTCACCAAAACAACATGCCTACAAATGACTAAGCGACCTCCTTTTATAGACATAAGGGGTGCTTATTACAATGCAATCCAAAAAGGCCGACCCCTTAAGAGAGGATCTTTTAAAAGTTCATTAAGTATTTTGGGCCTACATGCCACAAATACTTATTTTATTTCCTAATTACATAGCCATCTATTGGAGCGCTAATCGCCCAATAGGAATACATAAATACAAATGAAATAACTATTAAAATAATGATGCAATGACAAAGTTCAGATCTTCCCCTTGCTTTCTCCTTAAACCCACGGGAGAAAATGGGTTAAGGTCTTCAAGAACTAGCCTCCGAAAAGGGACATTACAAATATAAAGCTCTAATATATGTGTTGATGTCTATTTTTATCACTTGATTTTATTCATGCGGTTTTATGGGCAGGCAGGTTCTATTTAGAAATGGAAAAAAATTGTTCGAGTATTGTGATACACTTTTGAGGTGCAGACAACCGATAGTAGTTGGTGGGTTTAAACGTCCTTCAGATGCTGCAGTTACCTATGCAGATGATATTAGATCAGTAAGGCCATGCCCTTCCCTACATGAGCAGTGACCCCTTCTTTCCTCCTCTTCTCATTCTGGTTGTGATTGATCGGGTCCTTGGTATAGAGTGTATTAGTACTTGTTGACATTCTATTTGATTTTGGTAGACAAATATTATATGTTAGGAGAGTTATTAGGAGAAGTTATTTGCGCCACATAAGGTCACCCAGCCAGGTCCACTTAGTTCAGGCCAGTCTTTTATGGAAATTATCAGATCTTTCACAGTGGTTGATGGAGATTTCGGTCTGTTTTATACGAAGTAGTACCAGCTTTCATACCCTGTTTCAGTCACCATCAATGATGTCTTCTTCTTTGGCAATGGATATTGCTCTCATGTTTGGAATGCCTGACATTATCTGTACTGGCATTTTAAAGGTTTAACCGATTTGGATGTATCCACCTTAGTTAGTTTGAATCTCTTTTATGACCTCTTAGCTTGTAGCTTGTAGTCTTTTGTCTCTGGCTCTCACATAGACCGTTATATAATTTCTTTATTTCTCGTAACACAGGCACTAGTCAGAGGAGGAAGTTGCAGCCTCTAGCACTTTTGATGGCATCATTGCTAATCAAGCCCCAGTGGAAATTCTAAAACTTCAGACTTAAAATGGCCGTAGTGAATGTTTTTATAAGACAAGTCTAGGAATTGAATGCCATTCTAATTTTTATTCAGTGTTTCATTTGGAGAATTCTATCAAGTCTAGAAGAACATTTTATTCTTTCACAGTGATAGACGATGACACAGATGGTTTCTCTGTCCCGGGCATGGTCAGAGATGTTTGACAGGACTACCATTCAGTCTTTCTGACTTTCATCACCTCATACTCATTGGGGTTGTTGCTCCCCCACATGGCTGTTTGTATTGGTTAACTACATGGGTTGTGGCTTTACTGGTTGGGGTTTACCCTCCGTTCTTATTTTCAGCGCTTAAGTTAATCTTTGATCCTAGGGTCCTTTTACCCAAGCATTTTCTATTGTACTTGGATGCATTCTCAAGTCCCATTGACCAACTTTTGGTCATTCACGGAAATTAATATAACTGCTTTCTTACGTTTCTTAGCATTTGGTTTGGTCTGCATGATCTATTTCTGTCCCAAACAATTCTGCTTATGTGTCAAAACTTGTTGATTTCCAGAATTAGAACTAACTAGTTTCCATGTACTTTATTTCTTTATCGATAAATTTTCCTGCCCTTCCAAGTATTTGTAGTTTCTTGTATAAACTTTATCTTTCTTGGACCTGTAGAAATGGCCACAAACATACCTACCTATTCAGCAGCCACTTCCCAGTGTTCTATGTCAGTTTACACTGAATGCAGATCCTTGGTTAAAACATGATGCATTTAGACTTAAGATATATGATGAACTGGTAACATTTGTAGATGCTGTTTTTGACTAGTGATATAGAAGCTTGTGTTTTTACCTTAGCTGATTTGATATATATTGGGCAATTCTCTTGTATACATTTGTATCGAATATTCTCTCACAATTCTATCCAGCATTGTATTTTTAATCTTTCAAAATCAACTGTGAAAGCAGCCTAATCCATCATGAAGATGTAATGTGAATTAGTATTGTTTTACCGTGCAAATCTATTAAGCTGTCTTTGATACCTAGCTCTACATCTTAGTTACCATCTTCTGTAGTTTTCATCTCCCTTGGTAAGTTTATTGAACCTGCTCCTCATTTGTCCATTAGCATTTTACTAATGATATTTGATGCATTAGTTTTCTTTTTGCTATTTAGGCAATTCATAGGTTTTATTGTGTACATGTTCAGTTTTATTCAGATATTTATCCCTGGGGCTGGCAGAGTGGAGCAATGTGAGATAATATAATTTTCTTGATAGAAACGAAGCATATGCTTGGAAAACGTTTTGGAAAAAGTATAGCGATTAACTTGTTTATTCATTTCCAGGAGTTGTGGGCCTTCAAGCTGCTCTTATGGATAGGAATATATGTAGAGGCTTAGTTCTTGTAAATATTTCTCTGCGTATGCTTCATATAAAGAAACAATCTCGGTACAAAAGGCCTTTTGTTAAAATATTTCAGAATATATTGAGGTATGTTTTGTTTACAGTAGACATGGTGGAAATATATTGGGCTGAATATTTTGGATGCTGCACCTTGTATTGACAATAACTTGGGGTTATTATTGCAGAGAAACTGATTTGGGGAAGATATTCTTTAAGTCAGTTGCAACACCAAAAGCTGTAAAAAGCATCCTCCGCCAGGTTAGTTAACACAGTAAATAATTTGTAGAAGAATGCCTTATAAAACATAAAATTGTCCTTTTCATCTGTAAGTATTTGCTCATTCAAATGCAAAATTATATAAATGGTTTTATCTGGCACTCACATTATGTAGTTGAAGCTTTATACCTAATAAACAAGACAGATATACAGTGTTGTGCTCTTGTATGGAAACTATACATGCATGAACTATACAAAAGGGTATTATGACATCATGTAAAAGATTTCAGTCACGAGTTGAATGCAAAATATAGTAATTCATTAATCATAGATATTGAAGAAACTATTAATAATATCAGGCCCAGTTCTAATTAGCTAGTTTGTGAAACATGAATATTCACTGAGGTGTCTTGGGAGAAGATACATCTTTTGTACAACTTAAGGACATTGTTAGAATGCAGCACATTTGATGGGTATGCATTTTCCCAAAAAGGATGGAGTTTTAGTGTAAAGTGGCACAAATCCCTAAGTTTTTTTTTTTTTTTTTTTTTTTTGTACCACTTAAGGACATGGTTAGAACGCAACACATTTGATGGGTATGCATTTTCACAAAAAGGATGGAGTTTTAGTGTAAAGTGGCACAAATCCCAAAGTTGTTTGATATGTAATCCTCCAACATGAATGAATTTTGATGGACTGGTACATAAACTAAGACAAGTAAAAGTAACCCTTGAATTGGTTAGCCGATGCAATTGGTCTAATTTTAAATTTACAATAACATATCAATTGATAACACATATATGAGGCCAAAATTAGTAAATCAGTAATCCTAGATATTGAAGCATTCTGGAAACTATTAATAACACCAGGCCCAGTTCTAAGCAGCTAGGATGTGAAACATGAAGATTTGTTGTGGTCTCTTGGGAGAAGATACATCATATGTAGGACTAAAGGTGTAATGCCCACACTAGTAACACGGCCAAAGCACATATTTTTTTGGTTTATCAACAACACTTACAATATCACGTGGGCCCACATAACAGTCACACGATGCCTGAACCATACACGACATGCATCACTTTGGATGCATCTCCAAGACAAGGAGAAGGTGATGCCAACAAATCAACACAAATGAAAATGTATAATACAGCCAAGCCATTCATTAGCTTGTCAAGGGGAAATGGTGTCATTACTTCCACTTATCCCTCCACTAAGGAAGGAAGACTAGCCTTTGGTTCCTCCAAACAATCATGTAACCGTGCATGAAAACACACTTATCCCTCTGCACTTATCCCTCCACTAAGGCTAGTCTCTCCAACCTTTGTTTCCTCCCAAAAATAAGCAAACCCATACACCATAATAACACTTATCCCTCCACCATGGCAATACAAGTCCCCAACATACACACATACATAAACATACACATGCATGCAAGATAAAACCACCATCAAATAAATGAACACGTGCTCCAACAAGCAGCTAATAAGCAACAAAAGATTAAGAATAACGATAGTGAAAACGACATTTCATGAATAACATGAGTCACATTATCTAATATCAAGCCTTCTTACGAGACTTGAGAAGGGGAGGATCATCATTACAACCACCACTTATCATGCCACTAGGAAACCTGGCTAGCCTTTTGTTCCTACAATATAAAATAATAATTATACACTTATCCCTCCACTTGAGACAACACTTATTGCTCCACTAAGGCTAGCCACGAATCCCTTGGTTCCTCCATATGAACAAACTCCTTATTCCTCCCTTCACTAACATCACACTTATCCCTCCATAAACAATGATATACCCCACCCCCATACTTTCATGCATCCACACAAGCAAAACGACAATAAAACAATTTCACATTGGCTCCAAATGAACAAACAAAACAGTAAGCATAAACCATAAAGGAGAGGTAGGATAAGGACTTTATCCACCATACACACATATTTCACGTTTTACATCTTATTCAATTTACTCCTTTTGTATTAAGCATTGGTTAATGATAAACAATATTCATAAGCACATATATTCTCATGAAAGAGAAAACAATCACAATACCACACTCGCTCAAATGAGCGCAACACAATGCAATAAATGACCACAATGTACATAGGTTAGTTCACATTTCCCTTTTATTAACTTTCTTCATTTAACATCATTGATTAAACAACGTTTACGTGCATGAAACATATGCTCGTGTCTCAAAATTGCAAGTTTCCCATTTTATTAAAATGTTTGGTCACCAAGGATGCACTCCATTACTTTCGTTTATATTACAATCATGTTAGGTGCTTTAGTCGCTTTGATATAACTTAAGGTGCATACGATTTATATAACAATCGTTTCCAAATAGGGAATCCATGTTCCCAAGAAACACGTCCCAACATGGGAATGAGCCCATTTAGCTGTTATAAACAAAGTAAGGTTAACCATCTGTTATAAGAGACAAGGAAAAGTTCCCTTTACATTGCTAAAACATCTTGTTAGGCACCATTTGATAGTGGTAAAGAGACTACATGATTTCCATATTTGATCATATGACAATTGACATACACCAAGGTTACATGTTCTTGTTTCACATTTGCATATTTCTCGTTTCTTTAAAAAAATGACTCCTAATTAGCATACCTCATAATTCTTGGTTCCATACCACAATTAACTAACGTTATTCAATTATTAGTTGGGGTTTGGGTTAGCAAGATACTTGCTCCCACATGAAACATTCATTATACTTTTATTGGTAACAAGGGGCTTAAATGTCAAGTTAAAAGTACAACATCAAGTTCTCTATTAACTCCTTCCACAACATCTTGTTACACACAATTCAATAGTTGGAGTTAATTACAAGGTATTATTCGAAATCAACCTCTTAAGAGGACTAGGTCTGATTTATTCCCATTTGCACTCAAGGGATCTACACCCTACTACAAGTCAATACTAGAGTATTCAAACATCCTTATCTCACAAAACCTTCATAAAAGCCCAAGGTATTCCGTTGTTACTTGCCAAGATAACACTTCTATCCATAAGGCTTAGTAATGTCACAATGGGGTTCTATCACAATGTGAGCTTGGCACTATTAACAAGTCTTTTAGTTTCTTGTGAAGAAGACAAATTGGCCCATGAGGGCAATGAAGGGACATTCACATGGGTCATGTGCGAAAGATGCACAAGGTACAATGTTTACCTTCCCGTGTCCCAGATTTCGCCACGAAATCTAGGACCACCCATTTAAAAAAATCGTTCTTTTAAAATAACGGGTCTTTTTGTGTTTTTATTGTCAAAAGATGTCTGTATTATGTTAGGATATTCCCAGTGAATCATATGAGCCAATTTCGACAAATACCCAGATGCCCAAACTCATTTTATTCCTCCGCCAAGTGTTTTTGTGGGAATTTTTATTTAATTATTTATTGAATAAATAATGCCCTGTTTAAAGTAAATTGTGCTCTATTGAATCTGTTGAAGTTTTGCATGCCGAGATTCACTCATCTCATTAAGGTTTTCCCGAAATGAATTCAGGGCATTATCTGCAACTTCTGGCAACGTTTTTCACTTTTATTTATTTCTTTTGTTTTTCTCTGGTTTTCCCGTTTGTTTCTTTGAAATTCCCTAAGTCAATTCCTTAGTATAGTCTGTTTAATTGCCTAAAGCATTTGGAGGTCATCTACCGACACGGCACCAGAAGGAATCAGCCTCAAAATGCAAACTTCTGACTAAAAAAGATGAAGTCATGCACAAAAAGCCTCTCCCAGGCAAAGTCGCATTTTTTGGAATTAATGAGTGTAAGCTGCAATGGGATTTTTGGTAGCTGCAGGTGGCGGGACATTTCTTACCTGCCTTGCAGGATATTTTTTCCTATGAAGTCAAAGTCACTTAAGTTGCAATGAGAAAATAAGAGGCGGCAGGTAGGCGAGAATTTCTTACTTGCCTTGTAGGGTGAAAATTCCCATTATAAAATAAAGAAAAATCACTTAAAGCACCGATGGGAATTTTCTGCTGCTGCAGCTAACTTTTCCCATCGAAGGTTTTATTCACCCATACAAGTCACACTTTTCCAAAAGAAGCTATTTTCAATATAAGTCACACTTTTTAGAAAGTCACTTAAATTACAGTGGGAAAATTGAAGGTGGCAGGCAGGCGGGAATTTATTACCTGCCTTGCAAGGTAAAAATTCCCATTATAAAAGTCAAATAACTTAAGTGGAAGAAGGGATTTTTAGAGTTGCGGTGCAGGGTGAAAATTCCCACCAGAAGTTGACTTCTTAATTTTAGAATTCACCCATGCCAAAAAGTGCAACCCATTTGGGCATTAAATAAAGCTTTTAATTATATTTATTAATAGCTGTTTTGCCTAATTTTGGTGCCCTGGATGGAGGAAAAGTCAATGAATGAAGATAAACCAAAGAGAACTGAAGGAAGCATGCTAAAAATAAATAAATTAAATTTATTTAATAACAGCCAACATCATGCAAAAATAGGCGCCCAATTTGGGTGAATAAACATGCTTATTAATTAATTGCGAGAAATAAGATGGGCAATTATTAGAAATAGAATGTTGAGGGTTATATAAGCATGGGCTGCTATAATGAAGAGGCAATTAATTATTTTTGCTAAGGATTGCAGCCCGGACAGTTTTGGCGCCAAAGAAAGGAGGATTTTTGCATCTGAAGGTGTTTTTCATTGCCAGGAAGCTTCAAGGTTTGGTGTCTAGGGTTGGAATAGCTTGATTTATGCTATGATAATTATCTGCATGTTATAAGTGCCCAGGTGAATTTAAAAATATTTATGTTTGCTTTGCATGCAAGCAAAGCCTCAAATTTTAGGGTAGCGGGCTTCATATGCAAATTTTTGGTAACAGAAATCAAGTATTCATGCTCTGGACTTCATCTTTGTCTTAAATAATTGCAGGTATTCATTACAGGTGTTCATACAGGTGAAAGGAAGTTCAAATCAATGTCAGGTACATTGAATATATCTTTTGAATCTGAAGAAATTGATAGATCTGCACGAATTGATCCAGTTATAAAGAATTCCGACAGGATTAAAAGAAAAAGAACACAGACAAAGATTGCTCCAGCCATGATGAAGCGTGATGATAGAGAGGGATCAGCAGAATCATGCATAGCTTCCAGTTCCAGTTGGTCGTATCAATGACACGACATGGGCCCGAACCCCTTTCCGAAATAATTAATGTTCAGAGTGGCTGGAAAGACATTTCTCATGCGGGCAATGAAAAGCAGTGGAATTATTCCAGCATCAGCATTCCCAGTCACAGCTCAGTTGCCCGAATTTGTCATGGAGTGTGCGAGATCATATCATCCTCTTTCCAGAACAATCCGAGATGTTGCGGGAAAGACAATTATTAGGTGGATGCCGCTTTATCGCTTATTGTCTAAAGATTCGACGACACCTAACGAGCGATTGGTGATTGCATATAGCATCTTTGGATGCAGTAATGTGATGATGGGAGAAACACAAAGCAGATTGCGTGAGCATAATGAACAACCGATATATGAAGAAGCCCAGGTCTCCATCAAAGTTCTCGAGAACTCTTCCACGATCCAACTTGGTGCAGGAGGTGGATGATATCACTAAATTGCTTTGCAGGATAAGTGGAGAAGCCAATACTCACAACTTACGCTCATGGATGTATGTTTTCGTGAGGACTATCGAGATCAACAGAGCTGATTCGATAATCAATTGAGTAGAGAACATCAGTGACAACATCGGTGAGCAACTTCGAAGTGTGAGACGGACTTACAGCTTCAAAATGACTTCATACACGGTATATATCAGCAGCCTCGCAGGCATAATTTCCAAGCTGGTAGGCGAGGTGTCTTGCGAAAGATCCTATCTTTGATTGCTATCCACAGTTGACAGTTCTGAGTGCCACAAAGATTACAAAGCGGTCAACGATGGGTTCTTTTATGAATTCATTTGCAAACTAAATGGTGATCTAAAGACCAACAGGGTGAGCAAAGAAGCTTGGGAAGTCTGTATCTCAACATGGCTGCATTTTCATCCAGTTTGCAGACTTCACCTATCTCAGGGTGACTGGCTTTTCGGGAGAACCAGTAAAGTTGCCGAGGTATCCAAACGACAAGTGGGTCATCATGGAGTTGTGCAGACAACTCGTGGAGATGCATGACTTACAATCAAAGCGGCACAAGTCTACAGGTTTCTTTCTAGTCACAATGGGTTACTACAACTGCTAGAGCATCCACAAAGCTAGAGGAGTCGAAGCTGAAATGTTTTCTGAGTATGAACTTGAGTTCTTCCCAGCATGGCTAAAATTTGACCCATATGGAGTAGTGAGGAAGACAATCTCCCAGGAATACTCACATGTGCCTTTGTTGGAGGACTTTTGGATGAAGTGTAGGAACGAGTATGAAGTCAGAAAGAAAGACTTTAGTAGGTTATCGGCGCAACAAGTGTCTGATTATGGTTTGGCATGGATACCTGTAGATCTCACAGATGATGGGCATGTGATACTTGACTCGTATCATCAGATGGGAGGAGATAGAGCTGCTCTTCAGGAAAACATTGGTGGCTGCCAGACGATTGAAGAAAGATCTTCCGTAGTTCTAGTTAACACTTCGAATCGGTTTCTTGTGAAAAGGGGTATTGCACGGATGAAACATTGATGAATTAGATCACAGAGACAAATTTATCACGGAGATTCGAGCAAAAGAAAGCACGAAGGTGAAAGCGGCATAAGGCCGGAAAGCTTAAAGTTCACAAGAAGTCTCACATACGGGAGAGAAGGCCAAATCTATAGCTATCATGCCAATTCTAGCTTCTCCAACATCAACTCATAGCACTTTAACAGCCCTTAACCTCGTAGAGATCTTATTGTTCCTCCTTTGAATCCAGCGTCATTTTTAGTTTTTCCTCGACCACTCGGTCTTCACCTATCCATGCGGAGAAGTTGAAAGCACGAGATGGCGAAGTTTGAAAAAGCATTATCTTTGGACAATTCACGGGGTGGCAAATCATAACAGGTGGCAAGTTCGATAGAGTAGAGTGAGAGCATGAGATGGTGGTGCACTTGGTGACTTCTCTTTCCCCAAGAAGCAACTTTTCATCATGGTTAGCTTTGCAGACGATCCCACAAGCCAGAGAGATCAACCTGGAAGAACACGACTTTCAGATGCTCCTGAGTTTGGGAGGAAGAGATAGAAGACCTAAAGTTGCCAAAACGACTTCTAGGTTGATTATTGAGGAATTGGGATAGAAGTTTGCTGAGTTATCTATTCTAGCAGAAGGAAAGCACAAGGGAGAGCTCACGATGAGCTGATATAGTAGTGACCAAAGTGCCAATAGGTCAAACTACCACAAAAGGATTAAAGCAGGATACACAGACACTAATGAATGCTTTATTCCTTAAGCTTGACAAAGAGAAGGTTGAGAGATCCAAGCTCCAGGTGTTCCAAATTATGCGAGATCATTGCTAAGGTTGCTAAACCTTCCTCTCAGCCCATTCTAGCACATGAGTAGGTGAGTGATCATCTGATGCAGGAGGTAGAAGATGCAGGGGACCAAGTCAAAGCTATTGCCCACTAGAAGGAACAAATCATTCACCAAGCTTCAGAACAATTCAAACCAATACGATTGAATTGGAGAACATGCACAGGGCAACATCTCACCAAGAAGGCCATGATGACACAAATAGAAGATGAGAACATAGTTCTTTGAAAGTCATCTGATACTTTGGCTAAGCTACACTTGATGTCGATCGTGCACAGGCGGATTGGTAGAAAAGGGGAAGTAGTTAGAGATTTCAGCTTTTCATACTGCGTAGAGATCCTCAAACTCATGCTGAAGAGGATGTAGTTGCTTTGGAGAGGAAGATGGGAGAAGTGGCTGAGCATCCCAGATGAATTACTTGCTTCCCATGAGGAATTTATCTTGGTTGTGCGGAAAGAAGTTGATGAAGCCACCATACCTTTCACAATGGATTCAATTGGTAGACTCATAAAGCTTCAGGTAGATGTTGAGGGATATGGGCTGGTTTAGAGAGAGTGAAGGCTAACACTCGGCTTTGTCCAGAGGGTTGTTCAATTCGAACCGAGAGAGATGCTATTGTTAAAACATATGGGAAGATGTTGAGTTACATGTTTGACAAGTATATTCATATCGAATAAAAGAAAGTATAAGTGTTCTTCTTTGTGCATCTTCTTTTTCTCTTCTTCCTTCTCTTATTTCTTATGTTCCCTGGATGAAAATGTAAAACCATTACTTTAAGTTATTTGGAAAGATTATTTAAGATAGGTGGCGAGATGTGCACAATTTTTCCTCAAACTCCCGATACGTGTCACTAAGAGAGGAATTATAGGAAGATAAGCGCCAAATGTTCCCTTTACTACTTCTTCATGTTCTAGTTCGATTAGGTTTCCCATTTGTAATTTCCCCTCTACACACTATAAGTAGAGGAAGAACCTATGGGTTAAAGGATCATAATTTGTAATCAACATTCTTGTCTTCCAGGACTTTGAGTGAAACCCCGATTTCTTCAAGCGAGAGGAATAGATAATAGATTTCCGAAGAACTTTGTGTCAACGGTGCATTTTGCTTCTTTTTCTTTTTAGATTTATTCATAAACTTTGTGTTATTATAGATCTAGATCTGAAAGTTTCATTTGCTTTGAATTCTATGTTTAATGATCTATTTGTTTACTCACGTGTGCATACAATCAACTCTGTAAACTATTGCTTAGGTTGCACATCCTCTCTCCTTTCCCCGTTTCCTATTATTTTCGTCTTCGCAGATTTTTTTCTTTCTTTTATAGCTATTTACTTGCTGCAGAATTGTATAGCTATGGTTCATGAGCTACGCATTAAAGTAATACCAACAGATAGATACTAGGAAATATAAATTGACAAAATCTTACACGGAGCCTCATCGGTAAATGAGGGATATTTATCTCATGATCGCGAGGTTTTCAGGTTATCATGCGAAAATCTAGCCAACACTTCCATGAGATGGTCATGGAAAAAGTAAGACCCATTTGCTCAATATAAGCGGCTAAATTGCAAAGTAGCGACAAGTGGTAACATGGTTAAGAGTTGACTAAGGAGTTCGGTCTCATTATGGAAACAAGGGCATGAGGGTAAGTTCAAGGGACTGTTATGCCCTTAACCCTAGGTCATATATCGGGATATGGATAGCCGACCTATGGCTAACATAATCTCTTATCATGTCATATAATATTTATTTATGCTTTCATATGTTGAGTGGATCGACCTTAGGGCTTTGGATAGTATAGTAGGGTATATATAGGAGTTAGAGAGTAGGATATTAGCATCATATTGAGCACTTGAGTCTTATTGTATGGTTTGGAGGTTGCCCCCTCAAAGTGGCTAAGTTATTCTACTTGCATCTTGTGATCATTTCTCTACATTTGGGTGTTTTATATTGTTGTTGAAATTAAGATCTATCTATATAATTTCATTACAAGTGGTATTAGAGTTACGATCTCGGCCTAAAATATGTCAAAAACCCTAATTTTTTGGTTCAGCCATATCTTGTGAACGTGAATTTCTTAGCCAATTTTTTACAAAAGTGGAGACACATATCAAGTAAGATTCTCGAAAAATTTCAAGATTTTTTGATCCATTTTTCAAAATTTATCACCATTTTAGGATTTTCCTAAATTCGCTCCACAAGCCACAATTTTTGGAAATTTTCAAAGTTATTTACATTTTCGAAAAGCTCTAATAAAATAAAAAGGGGTTTATTCTCTGTATTTTCTAAATTAAGGCGAAATAATTCATAAATTGGACACTTAAATATTGATTAAAGGAGTTTATTCTTGAAACCTTAATTTTTGTGCATCATGGGGATGATTTTCTATGGAAAGGGTGAGGTGGATGTTAGAGAATGGTGGGTCAAATTTAAGAAGATTTATTTTTCATCTACATGGACATAATTTTGGTTTTTATTTTGTCG